>CM046658.1:70287148-70784648 GCA_025594165.1 Tamias sibiricus
TGCATGATTTTAATATCTCGTCTATGCATTTCTGGAGTAAATCCCACTTGGCGATGGTGCATTATCATCTTAATGTGTTTGTTGCTGGGTTCAGTTTGCTTTTTTTTTTTTTTTGTACCAGGGATTGAAATCAGGGGCACTCGACCACTGGGCCACATCTCCAGCCCCTTTTTTGTATTTTATTTAGAGACAGGGTCTCACTGAGTTGCTAAGTGCCTCACCATTGCTGAGGCTGGCTTTGAACTCCCGATCTTCCTGCCTCAGCCTCCCAAGTGCTGGGATTACAGGTGTGCGCCACTGCGCCTGGCTTCTTTTTTTTTTTCTTCTTTTTTTTTGAGAATTTTGCACCTATATTCATAAAACATATTGATTCATAGATTCCTTGTAATGTCTTGGTCTGGCTTTGTTAATGATGCCACACTCATAGAATAAGTGAGGAAGTCTTCTTTCCTTCTAAGTTTTGGAAGAGTTTGAGAACAATTGGTGCTAATTGTTTAGATTCTTAGTAGAATTCACCAGTAAAGCCATTTTGTTCTGGACTTTTCTTTATTGAGAAAAGTTGTTTATTTTTTTATTACTAATTCAATCCTTTTCACTTATTATAGATCTGTTCAGACTTTCTGTTTCTTCTTAAATCAGTTTTGGTAGTTTGTGTGTTTCTAGGAATTTGCTCATTTTATCTACAACATTTTGTTTGTGTGAAATTATTTGTACTATTCTCTTATACTCCTTTTTTATTTGTGTAAAGAGAGTATTGATGTCTCTATTTTCATTTTCAATTTCAGTGTTTTGAATCTTCTTTCATTTTTCTTAGTCTACTTAAAAACTTGTCAATTTTGTTAATCTTTTCAAACAATCAATTTTTGGTTTTATTAAGTTTTCTGTTATTTTATATTCTCTATTTCATTTATCCTTGCTCAAATATTATTTTATATTCGCTATTTCATTTATCCTTGCTCTAACTTAACCTTCATTATTTTCTTCTTTATGCTAGTTTTGGGTTTAGTTTGCTCTTTCCCCCCTTTTTCTCTGGATACAAATTTATATTATTAATTTGAGAAATCTCTTAAAAATTATATAAATTTTCTTCTGACCACTGCATGGCATGTTTTGCTTTGGTTTCATTTGCCTAAAATATTTCCCTTGAGAGTTTTTTCTGTCTTGGTATTTTCAAGATTCTCTCTTTTCCTTTGATAGTTTGATTATAATGTGCCTTGGTGTAATTCTTTTTGAATTTACCCTAATTTGAGTTTATGGAGCTTCTTGGATGTGTACATTCATGTATTTCATCACATTTGGGAAATTTTAGCCATTATTTCTTCAAACAGTCTTTCTGCCCCTTTCTCTTTCTCTGCTTCTTTTGGGACTCCAATTTTGTATACGTTGGTGTGCTTGATTATATCTTAAAGGCCTCTTCATTTTTCATCATTCCCTTTTCTGCTTCCTAGGCTGGATAATCTCAGTTGACCCACTTTAAAATTTGTGGATTTTTTTTTTTTTTTTGATGTACCAGGGAATGAACTCAGGGGCACTTGACCACTGAACCACATCCACAGTCCTATTCTGTATTTTTTTAGATACAGGGTCTCACTGAATTGCTTAGCAACTCACTTTTGCTGAGGTTGGCTTTGAACTTTTGATCCTTTTGCCTGAGCCTCCTGAGCTGCTGGAATTACAGGTATGCTTCACTGTGCCCATTTTATGGAATCTTTTTAATGCCTGATCTAATCTACTTTTTAACTCTTTAGTGAAGTTTTCATTTGTGACTGTACTTTTTAGATCCAGAGTTTCTTTTTTATTTCTTTTTATAATTTCTGGTTTTTTAAAATATTTATTTATTTACTTTAGTTGTACACAATGCAATGCATTTATGTTTACGTGGTGCTAAGGATCGAACCCGGGCCACGCACGTGCGAGGTAAGTGCTCTGCCACTGAGCCACAACCCCAGCCCTATAATTTCTGTTTATTCATATTCTCAATTGAGACATCATTCTCTTGGTTTCCTTTAGTTCTTTGTCTATGGCTTCTTATAATTCTTTGAACATATTTAAGATGGTTGACTTAAAGTGTTTGGGGACAGTGTGTATTAATTTTTTTTTTCACTGTGAATGAGCTCTACTTTCTTTTCCTTTCCTTCTTTCTTTCTTTCTTTTTCTTTTTTCTTTTTTTTTTTTTTTTTTTTTTTTTTTGGTACTGGGAATTGAACTCAGGGGCACTCAACAACTGGGCCACATCCCCAGCCCTTTTTTGTATTTTATTTAGAGACAGGGTCTCACTGAGTTACTAAGTGCTTCACCATTGCTGAGGCTGGTTTTGAACTCATGATCCTCCTGCCTCAGTCTCCCAAGTGCTGGGATTATAAGTGTGCACCACCACATCTGGTGAGCTCTACTTTCTTGTTTCTTTGCATGCTTGTAATTTTTGTTGTTGTTGTTGAAAACCCAACATTTTGATGGTATTTTGTGTTGACAATGGAAATAAAATTCTCCTCTTTCCCTCACATGCTGCTTGTTGTGGGTTGTTGGATTTTTTAGATAGCTATATTTTTTGTTGTGTGTGATAATTGAAGTCTCTGTTCTGGCAAGGTGATTTGACAAAGATTTTCTTAAACACTGAAACTTTGCAGCTTTTTTCACTAAGCATTCTTCTGGTTGTTATGCATTTCTTCCTGTTTTCTTTCTTTTCTTTTTTCAACAATGCTGGGGTCAAACCTAGGACCTTGGACATGCATTTTTAACATGAATTCCAAAGTTTCAAACAAAGTGGTTCTGTTACCTTTTTAAAAAATTTTATTTTTTAATTTGTTTTAATTAGTTACATGACAGTAGAATGCATTTAAGCACTGTGATATATCATACTTAGATGGGATATAATTTCTCATTTTTCTAAGAGTACATGTTGCAGAATCATATTGGTCATGTAGTCACATATATACATACAGTAATAATGTCTGGTTCTGTTACCTTTTGACAGCTTATTCATTTTTTTGGGTGTGTGTGTGTGTGTGTGTGTGTGTGTGTAGGGACAGCTGGTTTTGTGGTGACATCTGTTCTTATTTTTGTCTTTTAATCAGGGATTTTTGAAAAAAAAATCCTATATTAGGCTGAATTATGGCATCCGAGGATATAAGATCCTAATCCTTAGGCCCTGTAAGTGTTCTCTTATAAGGAAAAAGTGTCTTTGCAGTTGTTATGAATTGTAATGCATGCTACTGTTATATATACAACAACTTCGAATAAAAAAAAGAGAATGATTATCACAAGAGAAGATTATCCTGGAATATCTAGGAAGGCCTTAAATGCCATCACATGAAACCAAGTAAAAGGTAGGGAGAGGAAGATTTTAAAAACACACAGAGGAGAGTCAATGTAACCACAGAGGCACATATTGGAATTATGTGGCCACAAATCAAAATGCCAGAAGCCACCAGAATCTGGAAGATGCATATATGAGATTCTTCCTTGATTTTGGCTTGATTTCTGACTTCTGGTCTCCAGAAACTTGACAGAACAAAATTTCTGTTGTTTTAAGTCATAAAATTTGTGGTAGTTTACTACCACAGCAGTTTACTACTATAGCAGTCCTTGAAAACTGACACCTCTTTTCCCATATTACTGGACTATTTCATTTCATCTATGCCTTACCCTCCAAAGTAAGCTACCTTCAGATATTACAACTTGACCTTTTTATCTATATATGATTACTTCATACACATACTAGATACACACAAAACCATACAGTATAGCAATCTCCATACCATACAGTATGGCAATCTCCTCTTAAAGAAAAAAAAAAAAAAAAACATTAATTTAATCTTTGACTTGGCATCTGTCCAAAGGGCATTCCATTACATACTCTATGTGTTTAGTTAAGACTAGAAGGAAGATGCAAAATATTTATTTGATGTTTAGCCTAAGTAAAAAGGAGCCCAGTACAAATCATAGCTCTGAACATCTTTGTATTTTGTTAAGACAATATATAGTAGGATGTAGCTGCCTGACGTACAACCACAATACCGCGGGAGGAGATTCGGTGGCAGGAATCTATTATTCTTAGTCTCTGTCTTTCTCTTTATCTCTTCTTCTCTTCTTAGCTAAACTCTTTTCCTTATACTAAACTCTTTTCTCTTTATCTCTTCTTCTCTTCTTAGCTAAACTCTTTTCCTTATGCTAAACTCTTTTCTCATTCTCATTTCTTAGTCTCTGTCTTTCTCTAGTTTTTCTTTCTCTAGCTTCTCATTTCTTTCTCTTGCTTCTTCTGACCAAACTCTTAACCGCTCTGACTCTTATTTCTTCTTCTGACTATGTTCTGGCCGCTCTGACTCTTTCCTTCTTCTCCGACCTGAATTCTTCTTCCGACCGACTGAGCGACTGCATGACTGACTGAATGAATGCCGCTTCTGACTGCTTTCACCCGATTATATACCTTTAGCTTTGTGGGTGCATCACGTGCATTTACAGGTGCATCACGTGCATGATTATTATCAGGTGGAACGTATGGCTTCCAGCTAACCGCAATAGCCATCTCCCTGATTGGGGCTGCTTCAGTAGGATAATTATAACTTGATGTAATAAATATCATAATAGAAAAATAGCAAAAACCTTTGTAATCACAGAAAAGGGAATTGACACATAGGGAAACTAGAGATGACTTCTTAAGGATACCCCATTTGGATTAAGTCTAAAAGGATCGTAGAATTTTCTAGGCAGGAAATGCATGAATATGGAACTCAATGTGCAGAGACACTGAAATGTCAAAGGGTGTAATTTATTTGTGAGCTATAATGGAAGTTTTCTTTAGCTGGCAGGTAGAGATAGGAGAAATGGGTGATGATGCTGGAAAAGTAGGTTGGCCCAAAACTGTTAATGGTCTTGAATGCTTGATAAATAATTTGATGATTAATCTGTAGGAAACTGAGAGATGGTAGAAATTTTTAAGCAGAGAAGAAAGATTATGCTGGAGGTAGTGTGGATAATGGACTGGATCAGTAAGTTAGAGATAAGAGAAGTTAACAACTTGAACTAAAACATTGGTGATGGAGGTTTGGAGATTAGATTGGAAAGAAAACATTGATGCAGATTTAACAATGACTTATTGGATTTCAGAGAGGGTGATATCAAGGAAGAAGTCAATAATACTTACCATGGATTAAACACTTATTTCTTCCTGAAATCTAATGAAGTTCTAAATTAAGATGTGGTTGAGAAGTAATTGGGATTAGTTGAGGTCATGAGGGTGAGGCCCCCATGGTGGGATCAGTGTCTTTAAAAGAAGAGACACCAAAGAGCTTGTTCCTTCTTTCTTCACCATATGAAGCCACAGCAAGAAATAAGCCATCTGTAATGTAGGATGAGAACCCTCACCAGAAACTGAACACCACCAGACCTTGATATTAGACTTTCCTGCTTCTAGAACTTCAAGAAAATACATTTGCTGGTGGCTCATATGTAATAGTAAATGTTATTGGCTTTTGATATGCTTAGAAGATGAAAGTTGAATATGAATTTTTTTGAGAAACACAACAATGTTGAAATACAAAGCCTGGAAATTAAGATAATTACCATTATTGACTTGATTAGTTCCAGGGAGTGATGGATAAACATTTGCAGTCAGAATTCAATTATTCTGAATATTCACAATCTCACATAATTAAATACTTGGGTTGGGGAGCCAAGGCTACAGCCATCTCCTTGAAAGTCAATAATTCACATATATATTTATTGATAAAAATATAACTGCTTGTCATTTATACAGGATGTTTATATGTGATCTCAAATAGTTTTAGAGACCATTTGTTTTTACAACACTGGCCAGGAAAGCAGAAATACATACAGTTATTGAAGTTGTTTGAGCATTCTTTTATTCTTGCTATATATAAATGATTATGGAAAAAATCTGTGCAAATTATCTGATCAAAATAACTGAATGGGAACATAGTTTGTTTCTGAATAGAATAAAACATATTTAATTAATAATATAATGTGATCTTGGATATTGCTCCTTTTACTATTCAATCTTGAGATTTTATAATTATTTCCTAAACATTTTTTCCCTTATGTCTCTGCAAAAATTGAGAAGTGGAGTGCCTAGTCATTGGTAGTTATGCTTTAAATTATTGACATTATATTACTTTTAAAAATTTGAATATCATTATCCCAAATGCATGATTGAAGACTTGAATAGTATGAATATACTTTGTATACAAACAGTGTTATGTAAAAAGATGCTCTATATGTGTATTAAGAAATATAATGCATACTACTGTTATAAATACAACTTTGAATAAAAAAGTGCAATATATTATTAAGATGCTTATAATAATTAAAAAAATTTAAAAAAATTTTGTATTTTAAAAATTTGTTCTAATTAATTTTGCATAACAGCAGAATGCATTTTGACACATTGTACACAAATGGAGCACAACTTCTCATTCCTCAGGCTGTACATGATACAGAGTCTCAGTTGTGCAATCATACATGTATATAGGGTAATAATTATATTACTTTTATAACCTCTCATTAGGGAAATGAGAATTATTACCATATGTAAATAAAATTGAATTGAGCTACATTTGTTTGTCAAAAATAGAAGACTGAAAAAAAAAAAAAAGACTGAAAGTATCTTAGGGATTCGTGACATGTAGTCATTTAAAAGTCTGAGCTGCCTTTATTCAGTTTTTGAAGTGCCTATGTATAAGACTACATTTTCCTGGATGAATTCTCATTGTTGCTGCTGTAACAAATTACTATGAACTTAGTGGCTTAAGAAATGAAAATTTATTGTTTTGTAGTGGAGGACCAAAGTCTACGATGGGCTTTTCTGAGTTAAAATCAAGGTGAGGGTCGTGCTGCACTCCCTCTGGAGGCTTTGGAGAGAATCTATTTCCATGGATTCTCAGCTGCATTCTGTGGCTCTTGGCCACACTTCTCCATCTTTGAATCTATCAGGTCAAGCCTTTCTTTTGATGTCATCTCTTTTGTTCTCATCCTTTATTTATTTATTTATTTTTGAGATGGGTGTCTTACCATGTTTCCAAGGTTGTTCTCAAATTCCTGGGCTCAGGTGATCCTCCTGCGTCAGCCTTCCAAATAGGTGGGACTAGAGGCATGTACCATGGCACCTGACTTTATTCTGACTTTTCTTCTTTGATCTGACTCTTCTGCTTTGATCTTATTCATTTAAGGTCCTTTGTGATTACACTTGGCTTTCTCAGATAATACAATAATAATCTCATTCAAGTTTGACTGATTAACAAGTTTATTTCATCTGGAACCCAATTTCCTTTTGTCATGTAAAATAACTGTTTTAGAGAGTCTTTTTGTTGCTGTGTCCATAGAACCTGCCGAGAACAGTTTTAGAGGAGGAAAAGTTTATTTGGTGCTCATGGCTTCAGAGGTCTCAGTTCATATACAGCTGACTCCATTATTCTGGGCCTGAATTAGGCAGAACATCAAGGCAGAAGGGCATGGCAGAGGAAGGCAGTTCAGGACATGACAATTAGGAAGCAGAGAGAGACTCTGCTTACCAGGGACAAAATATATACCCCCAAAGGCATGACCCCAATGACCCACCTCCTCCAACCATGACCTACCTGCCTATGATTACCACCCAGTTAATCCCTATCAGGGGATTAATGCATCGATTAGGTTAATACTCTCATAACCCAATCATTTCATCTCTAAATTTTCTTGCATTGTTTCACACTTGAGCTTTTGGGAACACCTCATATCTGAACTGTAACAATAACATATTTACAAATTCTTGAAATTAGGAAATGGTAATTTAAAAATTTTTATTAGGGTGTTGTAATTATACACAGAATTTGGGTTCATTCAACAAAATCATACATTCAAGGAAGTTGATTTCAATCCACATTCCCGTTTTTTCTCCCTCCTCCATCCCCCTATTCTCCCTCCTCTACTAAACTAACTTCTTTTCTTCTACATATACTTAAGGGAGAGATTCCCTTTATTTGTGAATATAACATGATTTTATTAAATTCATTCCATTTTTCTTCCCCTTCCCTTCCTTCCTCCTTCACTTTTGTTATCCTTCTTCAACTCCACTGATCTTCCCTGTGTGTTTATGATATCTGATCCCCTCCCCAACCACTATCTTTCCCTTATCTTGCTCTAGTTTCCATGTGAGAAAAAACATTAGACCCTTGATTTTCTGAGTCTGGCTTATTTTCCTTAGCATAATTTTCTCCATTCCCATCTATTTACCAGTAAATGCCATTATTCCATTCTTTTATTTAATGGCCAAGAAAAACTACATTGTGTATAAATACCACATTTTCTTAATCTTTTCATCCATTAATGGGCACCTGGGTTGACTCCATAATTTAGCTATTGTAAATTGTGCTGCTATAGACATTGAAGTGCCTGTATCACCATAATATGTTGATTTAAATTTTTTTGCATAAATACCAAGGAGTGGGATAACTGAGTCATATGGTGGTTCTATTCCTAGTTTTTAGAGGCATCTCCACACTGCTTTTCAGAGTTGCAGTCCCACCAATAAGGTATGAGTATGCCTTTTTCCTTATATTATCATCAGCATTTATTATTATTATTTGTGTTCTTGATAATTGCCATTCTGCTTGGAGTGAGATAAAATCTTAGTGTTGTTTTGATTTGCAGGAAATGGTCATTTTTGGGTGTTATTATTGTGCCTTCCACATCTATCAAAATATTTTAAAAAGTAAATTTGGGATAGAAATTATGCAAGTGTAAATGGTCACATACATATTCTACTGCTCAAATTCATATTAAGTATACCACTGGCTAGCTCATTTAAAAAGTAGCCACCAAATTTTGGTGAAATGATGGAAAAAGAAGAAGAAATTGAGAAGTTTTTTTGTTTGTTTTTGCAGTACTGGGAGTTGAATTCAGGATCTCACACATGCTAGGCAAACACTGTACAAGAGGTATCTTGCATGTTACAAATGTTTGTGACTATTTACTTTGTTAGAGTTTCTATGGGGGAGGAGCTGCTTTATTTCCCTTTCTCACATGTTATATAATAAATGAGAATATTTTAAATATCATTATAATTTTTATAATGACACAAGAAATGTATCTGTTTATCTCCAAGATGTAATTCACTTTTTGAACCTGTGTTATGTAACCAACAGTGTGCTAGGCACTAGGGAAGAAGGCATAGTATGGACAGAAAATAGAATTTTAGCAATAATCCCAGTCTTCAGGTAGTTCACAATTTAGTGGGAAAGGTCAATACATAAAAAATGTTTACAGTCCTGCATGAGAAGTGTTAGGAGTTGGGGGTGTGCAGAGCACAGGGAAAGTCAGAAGAAGCAGCAAATTTTCTGACTTTCTGGGGCTACTCAGGGAAGGCTTTCCAGAGAGGCTGACAGGTGACCTGAGTCATTGTTTGGAAGGAAGTTGTCCAGGCAGAGAATTGGGTCCACCATATTCCAGGCAGATGGGAAATCACAGGCAAAGGTAGGCAAATGGGAAAGAACTTGTAGCATGTAGTATTTAAATAGAAGCAAAATAATGTTTCAATAATGAATATGCCATTTTTTTGTTTATTTGAAGTGCCAACAAACTAACAAAGAAGTCTTACTTAGAGTGCTATCATATACACTATCAGTTTTATGTAAATAAATAAAAGGAAAATAGTAAAATACATCAAATAAATATGATAGAACAATTGGCAGTATAGAATGATTGCTTAATTCTGCCACTAACTGGTTACACGATATGGGGCAAATTCATTTCTTGGTACTATAAGAAGACTGGAATAGATGGATTTTAAGATTTGTTCTGGCCTGACATTCTGCAAAACAAACAGGCAACTGACTCTACAGATTCTTTTTTTGACTGAGAAGTCTGGCAAAACTAATCATATCATTTAGACTGGTTCATGTGTGTGGAAGCAAACAGAGACACTCTGCTTATTGTTTCCATATGGCCTATTGGTAGCCATCATAAGACATTTTGCCTGGAAACTTCTCCTCAAATAGTGCAGAGAATAGAGAATTGAAACAGTATGTTTCAATGAAATAGTTCTTAGGGTGGTTTTCAAATGTGTGTGAAAAATCTGATTTATCATGTTCTCTGTCATCTATTTTACTTTCATCCTTCCTCAAATATCTTTCACACAGATGAAGGCTCTGTCAAATATATTTGATCCCATTTGGATTTGCTTTCTGATCTTTCTCCCAGGAGTCCATGAGGAGGGCAGAATAAGTGGTTCTTTGAAATCTGGCATAGCTTCACATGTGCCAAAGTTTGCTATATTGGAGCTCATAGCTGCTTCTTTTTCCTTACTACCTAAAGGCTTCTTGACCAATTTTTTTGACTTTCATTCTTGTAGATATTTTCTGCTGGGAACATTGCATAAAGGCTGCTGGCTTCACCACGGCCTATAATGGAAGGCTAAATCTCAAATATTCGTGGCATTGGCTTGGTGATATTTTCAGGGGAGTTTGGTCTATGATGATCTATGTCATTTTTGTTCCTTTGAAATACATGGAATATAATTTAGTGAAAGAAAGTCTAGAAACCTATAGTTATGATTTACTCTTATAAATCTCATTAGTAATAGAACATGTCTTTATTGCTGCAAAGGGAAAGGATGGCTCGATTTTATGTTTTTCAAAGGCATGTGGCTCCTATTGTTGCAAACTATCCTGGGTTAATTTAATGGCATCCTATTTTTAGATTTCTTTGGTAAGTAATGATTGCCTCCAAAAATTTTCAGATAGGTAAGGGTTAACTACTTGCCTACAGCCTTGCTATACGGTTGTTATAAAATATGCCTTAGTCCAAACTGGGCCTCAAAGGTAGGCACTTGTTAAACAAACATTTGGTAGCCAGTAGGCACACAATACATCACAGATCCAATATTGGTGATCTTTATGGTGTTCTGACACCACTTTACAAGAGTGATTCTCTCCAGGAAGACACAAAAACATTTTAGAGGCAGGATTCTGCTTCTTTTACAGTTGATATTAGGCAACAAGAAATCCTACAGTAACTTGATCCAGGACTATTTAGGGATCAAACCACAGATGCCATCTTGAGGGATTGGAGCCAGAAGTCTCACTACATTCTTTTACTCTTTCATGCTGGGGGCAGTGAATGTCTCAAAAATATTTGGGCCAATCTATGTATTCTGAATGCTTTAAACATATCACACAAGAACATATTTCTAACATTCCCTTTGCTAATTAACAAGCCATAGATTTCACCAATAAAAATCCTATTTTGACATAAATTACATAAACTAATAGAATATCTGCTGACAATTGGTAATACTGGTAACAGAAGCACTTGCAGTAGCTACGTTGAGTGTAGCCTTCAGGTATATAGCCAGCTGACCTCCTCTGGAGCACAAATTCCTGATTAGAGCATCTAATTGTACCTGGCTTGTTAGTTGACCTAATAAATGACCACACTAAACCACACTATCTATGTTGAAATATTTGAAAGAAGATTATAGACTACTACTCAGTATTACCTGTGTGTTAGTTTACTATTGGTGTTGTAACAAATTACCATAGGCAAACTTGATGTGTTGAACAATACAAATTTATTATCTTACGGTTCTGGAAGAAATTGAATTCAAGGTATTGGCAAGGCTGTGTTCTTTCTGGAGGATCTGGAGGAGAATCTGTTTTCCTTGCCTTTTTCAATTTCTGCATGGTACCCTCATTCCTCCGTCTTTAAAGCCAGCAGTGGCTGGTGGAGTCTCTCTTATGTTGCACCACTCTGGTTCTCTGCCTTCATCATCACATCTCCTTCTCAGACTCTTCTGGTTCCCCTTTTCTCTTCTTTTATAAATACCTTTCTGATCCCATTGGGCCCACATTCACTTATCCAGAATAATGTCCCCATCTCAAAAGTTTTTAACTTAGTCACACCTGTAAAGTTCTGTCCACAGGTTTTGTGCATTAGGTTGGGGACATGTTTAGGAGCTATGATTCTGCCTATATTCTGCTAAACTTTGAGGAATTTCCTTTAGGATAATTTTAATTTAATTTTAATTATGGAGCCTAAGAGTAAGAATAGAAATGACATGGGCTTTGGGCTTGACAAATCATGATGTAAATCTTGGCTCCTTGCCCTGACAAGTTGCAAGTCATAGAAAAGAAAAAATGGAGTAATAGATATATGTACCTTACAGAACTATCGTAAAGATGAAATGATATAATGAAGAAAAAAGACTTAGTCCAGGGCCTGACATATGAGACACACTCAAAAAAAGGTAACTAAGGTAGTCATTATGATCATCAATATGATTTTAAAGCTATAAAGACCACCAAAGATCATTGTGGGGGGGAGGGGGCAAGGGGATAGGAATAATGGCAGACTGAGTTATTCATTGTAAGAGCCCTAACAAGGAGATAGCTAAGATGGCGGCTAGCTGAGAACCATAAGAGGTGTTTCAGTATTTTCACCTGATATTCATGCATTTATCTAAGAATCTTTCTATGCCCGTGAAAACTATGTGACACACCTATAAGTTTGAGCTGTTGACACGTGTATACTTGTTAAGGCAAAAAGTATTTAACTTGGTGAGGTTGGCTAGAGGGGAGTTGGAGTTGGAGAGGTTGTTAGAGCCAGAGAGAGAAGTTGGAAGAAGCAAGAATAAAGAGCCTATTCATTTTCCAGTCTGCTTCCGAATTCTTTCCTGTGGTATCGTTGCTGCAGGCGGCAATAGTTGCAGGTGGCAACAATTCATGACTACCCTAAATATATGTATGAAGACACAATTGTTGCAAAAATACTTTATATAAAACCAGCAACTTGAGAAATTGTGCTCTTTATATGTAATATGAAATGAAATGTACTCCGTAAATATGTATAAAAAGCTAAAATGAAAAATAAATAAATAAATAAATAAAAAATGATTCTAAAAAAAAAGATCATTGTGTTTAGTGATTTTCTACTTCTTTCAGTAGCAGAATTACATTTTTATAGTGTCAAATAAAATCTTCTGCAGAACTTCATGAAGATCCTCAATCCATATAACAATAACAGCACTAGGCTGTCCCTTAGGTAGATGAGTTTTCTCGTCTTACCCTTCTGTTTCCTCCTTTTCTTCCTCTTCCCCCCCTTTCTCTCCATTCCTATTTCTCTTCCTTTTTTTTCCTCCCTTACTTCTCTTTCACCTTCTCCTTTTCTTCTTCCTCTACTGTTTTTTTTTTTTTTTTTTTTTTTTTTTAGCAGATAATTCTTTGCTGTTTCCAGAGCCTGTGGTCTCTATATTCCCAGGATAACCACCAAAGCCAAGGCTCTAGTCTGAACTCTCAGTTTACCCTGGAAGAAGTAGGGGCACAAGGAGGGTAAGAGACTTCCAAGTCACACAGCTACTCAGTGGAAGAACGGGTATCAGAATTCAATACTCCTGTTTTTCAGCCCAATACTCATCTCCCATATCACATTGAGGTGGGTAGGAAAACTCTTATAGGAACGAAGAATTTTGGAAAGTTTAATTGAGGCAAATATCCTTAATGATGGCAAAAGTAAAGGGAGATTTGCCTCCCCACAGAATCTGATCTTGTATATTACAAAAACAGTACTCAGAAGTACAGAATCTGGCATTTCATCAACACCACATAAAAGGAATGTTGTTTGTGAAAGTACTAGATTAGAAACAGCTTCTTTTCAGCATAGCAGTATTAGCAATATTGTTTGAAGCCTGGGGTTCTCCACAAAGATTTAGGGTTTTGAGTTTGGGTTCCAGAGAGCTGGGCTCTGATGAAAATCTTGGAACTGCATTGGTAGGACAAAGCAAATGGTAGCAGTGCAGAGCATGGCCTTCTGCTGCTGCCTGAGGAGGCTAAGAGTCCAGATGTCTTTATTTTCAACTTCCCTTCCAACTCTAAGAGAACTCTCTCTTCCAGGCACTCTGAGATGTTACAAAAGAGACAGCATAAACTGCCTGCCAATCATGCTTTAAAACAATCTTAATCTAGCGTAGCCCAGAAACACAAAAACCTTTCTGACTTAAAAAACAAACAAACAAAAAACCCCACTCCAAACAAATATTCCGGACTTTGTTTGAAATTAAAACAGAACTGATAGGGTACTAGTCTTAAAGATGATGGCACTTAGTGTTGGAGATATATTTTAATTATTTAATTATTTCATGAGTGAACATAAACATGGACACAGAATTGCATGTTTTACATGGTCATTCTCAATGTTGCTGGGGGTTGTACTTTATGTATGCGAGCAAAAAATGTGTCTATTATCTGGACAATAAATTCAGTCCACAAAGCTATCCAAAGACACAGATATCATAGATGAATGTTGGAACATTCAGCAAGAAAACTAATGGTGAGTGGATTTCTTTGCCAAAAGAACTGGCTTGTTTAGTGAAAAACAAAAACACAAAAAACATCATGTACCCCAAACTATCCACTTGAATGCTTGGATCTACTTCTCACTCTGACTCACTGTATTGTTTGGGCCACTTACAGACTAGGAGTTGTGTGGGAGAGATGGTTGGTGAGGAACTTGAGACTAGGTTTCATAAAATCTCATTGCCAAATTTATCAATATTTATTTATTTTGAGAAGCAGTCTAGTATAATAATGGAAAAAAGCATGAACATAGGTGCTTATTTAGCTGGACTTAGGTTGTTGTGCCAGCTTTAGCCCTGAGCTTTTGCAACCTAACAACTTCAGGAAAGTTCTTTTATCTGCAAGATAATCATACATGCTTTGCCTGGGTTTTGAAGTTTAAGTGGAATACTGATGTGAAACCATTTTGTAAGATATCATAAAATGTTAGTCTTGTTTATCTATTGTATGGCCAACACCTACTTTAGTTAGATAATGCTCTTCCAGCTCTCTCTGTATTTCACATTACAGCTGTTCTGATGTGTTACTTTCATCTCAGAATGTGGTGGCATGTTTCCTTTATTCCTTTTATGTGTGGTCTGCTTCTTCTTTAAGCTTCCTCTTGTTGTCTCTTATTTGTAAGATCTGGATTAATCCTTCATGGGTAATTTTGTTCTTATGTAATCATTCCAATGCTATAGAGTTTCTTCACATCTTTTAACTTGGAAGAAAAATTTCTGTTCAGCTTCACCTTGGCTTTGTCTTTTTGAATTTTGTCTGTCTCATTGGAAACTATTTCTTTTGTTTTTTTTTTTCCCCTGAACTATTTCCTTTATCCTAAGTAAGAACAATTCAAAATGAATGTGGAACAGGAGGGAGAAAGCCCTCCAAGTAGAGCTATAAAACAGTTTATTATGGAAATAAAAACATCAGTAGGTATTATTTATAGTAATGCATCTAAGAAAATAATTGGTAGGAAAATAGTTATAAAATAGTTATGTTTCTGATATGTCTAAAAACAGAGCTAACATTCAAAAAGTATTTGACATTTATAAGATAAAGGAATAAAGAGGAGAAAATGATATCTAATGGATTGGAATCTAAAATTAGAAATTTATGTTAGAAAAGATATAAATTTGCTAAAGAAATACCTATGTGGAAGTCCACTGTAAGGTTGACACACACTGTTGAAAAGTATAATTAAAATAAAAATGAGAGTTGGGCACTGTGGCACACACCTATAATCCCAGCGGCTTAGGAGGCTGAGGCAGGAGGATGGACAATTCAAAGCCAGCCTCAGCAACTTAGTAAGGCCCTAATCAACTCAGTGAGACCCTGTCTTTAAATAAAAAATAAAAAGGGCTGGGGAATGTGGCTCAGTGGTAAAGCACCCCTGGGTTCAATCCCTGGTACAAAACAAACAAAAATGATAAAAATGAGAGGATCATAGGCACATTACCATTTTGAGATCATAATAAGATACTATATGAGCAGACAGGAAAAAAATATGCTTCTAATTTAAAGTATAACATTGACATGATGTTGGATGTCATAGTTAGGAATGCTTCAACTGTTGAGACATATGTTGGGAGTCTTAGGCTAGCTCAATCAAGAGAATTTAACAAAGACTGTTCAACTTGCACTGTTGACTGTTTCGTTTTCCAATAGGTATGAGAATAGACTTTTTTTCAAAAAGGGGAATTAACAATTAATAGGTATCTTTATGACAAATCGACCTTGTTATCTTAGTATTCTTTGGTGCCCACATCTCTGGATTTGTAAGGTGACTCTAGCCATAAGAGAAGTGAGTATTTGAAGGCACATTAAATAAGATAATATATGTAAATAACATAAAAGTTTTTGGATAAGTATTAACAAATTACTTCTTAGAGCTCCAATTTATCACAGTGTATGTGAAAATGTCAGTTTTCCTTGATCTTAGACTTTTACCATTTGTGCATTTAACAAAAAATAGCACTTTCCTTGTTTGTTAAATATAAAATATTTTGCTTAAATTTACATTTGTTTGGTTATTAATGAAGATGGTCTTTAAAAAAACTGGGATTTTGTTTTCTTTTTTCTTTATTTTAATTTCTTTTTCTTGAACTTTACATATTTTTCTATTGTTGTATCTATACCAACCAACTTATTAAAATAACTCCTTTTATATAAGCCTATCAAATATTCGTGAATTTAATTTTTGAATATTTTTCAAGGTTTGTCATTTGCTTAAAAATTTTGTCTGGTATTTTCTGATGTACAGACATTTTGAATTTTAAGTAAGCAGTTGACATTCTTTATGATTTCTGCCTCCGGTGCCTTGCTTAGGAAGCCCTGCCTCCTCATTCTTTTGCATGATATTCATCTATAAAAGTGTAATGTTTGTGGGTGCTCGAGAAGGTAGAGTTTCTCAACTTTATTTCTGTTTTTAACACTTTTATCAATGAAAATGCACCTTGGACTAAAAATAAAAAAATGTACACTGCTGAAAGAAAACTGAATTTCAGACAAGTAAAGAAACTGGCTAAGTTTGATTCCCAGTGATTTTGCCTTGATGACTTAGGTCCTATAATTCTGAAACAATCAGCAAAAGAACTGGGAAAAAGCCCTGATTGTGTTGTCTTTGAACAGTCTTGGAAGAACTAGAGCAGAAAGAATGATGATGAATAAATATGGTTTTGATTTTCAAAAAGGGGAAAACAGAAAATTTTCAGATTATAGACTGACAAGCTTGGTTTCAATCTCAAGAAAATTTCCAGAATGTATTTTTGAAACAATATGTGATGTGATCACTAGAATCAGTATGTATTCACTAAGACTCCACATCAGTGTGTATTCATTCAGACATTTCATATCAAACTATATTAGTCCTTTCTTTTATTGAAAGTGTGGATAAAGAAACATTTTATATGATATGTTTCTCATCACATTCTTATAGATATGATGGATAAATGTGAATTGGATATTTGTAAAATTAGATGACTGTGTACCTGTTGGACAGACTATATCTACAGTATCTATACATAAGTGGATAATTTGGAGCCTGAGGGAAATAATGGCAAAATTCTTTACTAGTTTAAAGCTTTTCAAAATTTATCACTGACCTCGGAATAGGTGTTTAGGCTTAACAGAATTTGCATAAGGTAAGTAGTAGGAATATATTACATGAAATAATTAGCATAATAATACAGTCTAAGCAAGATCTACTGAGATGAAGCCTGGAAAAAATGTAAATTATGTTTATTCCCCAAATAAGTTGTGAAACTATTAGATTAAAGAAATATGGCTGATCTGTCCATCTAAAAATTATTTGAAAATGCCAGTAACTGTAATATGAATCAACATGTGGTCACTGTGCAAACCAGCTCTATTAGTGGTTGTATTAGTAGGAGTGCAGTGTCCAGAACGAGGAAAGCAGTAGTCATTGTTTATATAATATTGATCAAATTGCACATGGAGTGTTGTAGTGCCAAGAATTAATCATGCAAAAAGAGAATTTGGTGCATAGTAAGAGAGGAAAGGAGCAGGATTGGGGGATAGAAGCCATGCCACAGGAGACAGTTGAAGATAGGTGAGAAGTCTCAGGAAAAAAAGAGAGTTGTCTTCAAACTTCTGAAGAGCTATCCTATTGTAAATACAGAAATAGGTCAAATGGAAGGACGTTATAAGGTGATAAGTTTTGTATGAACATAATGAAGGATCCCATAGAGTACTTGTGAATTGGTGAAGCAATTACATAAGCATGGGCTAGACAGTTGTTCAGGCAGGAATGTTATAGAGGGATGAATAGTTTGTCTAGCTGACACTTTTAAATCTGAGATTTTCATTTTATAAACTTCTCAGTTTTTTTTTTTTTTATTTAAACCTACAAGAGCATTGAAAGGCACTGCTTAAGCCTTCTGGCTTCATCTAATAAGGAGGCAGGATGCATTTATGGCACATCTGACTGGTCTCCTTCAGCAAGCAAATTATTCAAAACTTGTCCCTGGAACCATCCCGTGCTGACCAGAGCTCTGGGTCACAGCATAAACTTCAGTTTTTTTTTGCTGATTCTGTAACCATGTTCATTTGAAAGATGACCAATAAAAACCAAGTTTTGCAAATGTGGTAAGCATGACAAGTTTGGAAAATAGTTCAAGGTAACAAGTTTATATTCTTTAGCCTGAAGCAAATCTTAACTAACTTAAGCCTGAAGCAATCTTAATTTCTGTTTTTAGTTTTAGTCACTGTGGCTTTAGCATTTAATCTATTTAGTCATTTCAGTTACCTTAGTTTCTTGAACAACAATAACAAAACAAAAACAAAAACAAAAACAAAAACAAAAAACAAAAAAACAAAAGAACCACTATGTACTTTGGGGGTTTCAGTTTAAAGAATTGAGGCCATAATGACTGAGACTAGTTCTTAGTGACCTCTTAATGTCACTCATTGAGGAAGGCTGGAGGGGACATGACACATCTCTCTTGGCTAAGCAATGCATTTTCTTCCTGTGTTTGTTCAGGGAGGAATGGATAGAAGTCATTATATTTTGAGGGTTAAGGATAATTTGTGTGAGGACTTGTAATATTCAGACTTGTGTTACTATAGCAAAATACCAGACACAGACTAATTATGAAGAAGGTGATGTTTATTCAACTCCAGATTTGGAGGTCCAAAATTCGAGATCAGGTGGCCCCACTGGTTTGGCTTCCATGAGAGTGGCAGATGGCAGCACAACATGGTGGGTGTGCAAGTAGGGGCACATTCACATCTTGAACAGGAACAGAGAGAAGAAGAGGATGGGTGGAGCCAGGTTTGCTTCTCTGGTAAAAATTCTTCTGTTAAGAATTCAAGGGGTTACAGGAGAACTACCAAGGACCTCAGTAACCTAAGGACCTCCACTAAAATATTTCCCAAAGTTCTACTTGCTCTGATAGAACCACCCAAAGGAACAAGTCTTTAATCACAGTGACTCTGTGGAAGCTACAAACCATCCTGAGTAGAAAAACAAACAAACAAACAAACAAACAAACAAAAAGAGAACCCCCACGCATCCAGAGTACAAAGTGGCTGGCTTGACCACTTTTCTAAGGAGTAGGGGGCTCCCTACATCTCCCTAATTCTCCTCAGCCCTGTCACTTCAGTCCTTCTTGATTCTCTTTTAAGAGGTCATTGTCTAGTGGAGCAGGCAGACAAATAACTGTCCACACTGGTAACAATATATGAGTGATCCCTCTAAGCCCAATTACTTAACTAACCCTGTGCTCCTATTTTCATTTCATGACATACTTTCACATTGACGATATAAATACAGAAAGGGGTAGTGTTATGGGATAAATCGTATTTCCCCCAAAGACATACTGAAGTCCTAGCCCTCGATACCTGTGAATGTGACCCAATTTGGAAACAGGGTATTCACAGATATAATCAGGTCAAAATGGTATCACACTGAATTAGAGTTGGTCCTAATCCAATGATGAGTTTCCTTATAAGAAGAAGAAAATTTGGACCTAGATACAAAGATGACAGCCATGTGAAGACAGAGACAGAGATTGAAGCTAATAAAACATTATTTCTTGGGATGTCTGTGAGGAGGTTTCCAGAAAAGATTAGCATTTGAACTGGTAGACTGTGGAAATATCATTCCTACCAATGCAGGTAGGTGTTGTTCAATCTGTTGAGAGCATGATTAGAAGGAAAAAGTGGAAGAATGGTGAATTTGCTTCCTGCGTGAGCTAGGACATCTGTTTTCTCTTGTCCCTGGACTCTAGAATTTTATATGTGTGTGTGTGTGTGTGTGTGTGTGTGTGTGTGCGCGCGTGCCTTACACTTCAATCCATACTTTAGCCTTTAGAGCTCATCTAAAGAATAGTAATTCTTTCTTTTTTTTTTGTGCTGTGAATTTAGAAGTATTTGGGTATATTTTTCATATTCAGAACAACAGAAAAGAACTTCAGGAGAACCAAGAATCCTGGAATGGCCAAACAGATTCTTAAGTGCAATTGTAGCATGGGTTCAATTATTTATTATTAGATGCCTCTAAGAGGTTATTCCATTCTGACTACATTGCTTCTCTTCTTTCTCTCTCTGTTTATTTCTCTGAAAATAATCATTAGGCATATACGTTTTTTCTACTGTCAAAAGCTTAATTTGATAAAATTATGTGTATCATTTTTTTTCAAATGAAAGTTATGTATTCTTTTGTGGGCCAATAATAACTAAATTTAAAAGTTTTATAATGAAACTGGAGGTTTTGATGGAGAATGGCATTACCAGGGAGTATTTCTGGTTGGGTGGTCAAAAAAGTAAAATTGGCAGATAAAATATAGATTTCGCAGTGTTAAAAACTAAATTTTAGATGAACAATCAATTTTTTAGTACTAGAATGTTCCAAATGTTGCACAGGATATACTTATACTAAGTATTATTTATTGTTTATCACAAATTTAAATATTCCTTGGGGACCTACATATCATAGTAATACTGATTATGGTATAATAATGTCCTTTAGAGAATGGATTATAATGTTTCAAGAGTGTGAGGAGGGAGACAGGTTAGGAGATTATTGCAGCAACCAGGTAGTAGAGGATTGCGGCTGGGGATCTAGTATTAGCAGTAGAGATGGAGAGACATGAACAGTGTGTGTTGTAGACAGAGACAATGGAACTTGCTGGTGGACTTGGGGGTAAGAACTCTATCACTCCTTTTAGCATCAAAGCCCATGACCCAGTGTCTGGCACTTATAAACATTCGATAAATTTCAGGCTTATTAGATTTATTAGACTTATTATGTGTAGAAATTAAAATTTATACCATGGACTTATTAAAATGCTTTGGCAACAAATAAAAAAAAAAAATGGAAAACATGCTGTGGCAATTTTTAGGTAAGAGAAAAACAACACTAAAATTTATTTAATCTGTTCTATAGCCTCACATCTCTAGGGCAAAATCATAGAATAATATGTGCTAAATGTGTGACAGCTGATTAATCACTGTCTTTCTCAAGCATGGAGAAATAACATAAAACTAACATAAACTCTGTACATCCAAATTTATAAAATAGGCTTATATCTGAAGATGAAAAGGTGACCTGTTGTTTTCATAATGCAGATGAAGAAGCAAAATCCAACAGAATCTGGGCTGGTAATGCTACAGGTAAGCCACAGCGATTCTCTGTAGTGGCATTATCTCCCAAGGACAGTAAAAACGCAACCTCTGGAGATGAGGGCAACCACGATTAGCCAGCTCTGCTCTAGAGGGAGTTCCAGGCATTCTTTTCCTGCTCTTTCCTCTCCCCTTGAGGAGAAGCTCTGTTTTGGTCAAGGCTAAAATGGGTCACATAAGGAGGCATTAATACAAGGGTTACAAAACAATAGACTCAATGTTCTCTCTTCTGTAGGATTTGTCCTCTTGCCTTTCTTCTTTCCATGCTCTCGGTGTCTAGGGAATCTGAAAAGGATGATCAGAGCGAAGCCTTAGGAATAAGAGTACTCTCTTACCACCCCCGCTCCTTTCTTTTTCTTACCTTACAATGGGAAGATCCTGACAGGCTAAGGGAATGGGGTTATGGACTTGGTTGCTGAAGGCCTATAGTTAGTCTAGACCTTGTGCTAAATGGACCAGAGGGACCCTTGAAGCTTACAAGGCACAACTTAGCTCACTGAAGTAAAGGAGCTGCAGGAATTGGGTTGAAACTTAGCTCTCAGTAGACATACTTTTACATAGCATTAGTGTGAGCAGTTTGTAAAGCAGAAAGAGCATAAGATCTAGTAAGTCTTGTTGAGTTTCAGCTCAGCCATACACATTTCCTAAATTCTCTGAGCCTGAGTTTCTTCCTTTATACAATGAGCATAAAGATGAGCATCTTCAGTATTGTTGAGAGAAGGCCGTGAGAAAATGAACAGGACAGCTTGTAGCACAGCTGGGTCTACCCATTATGACAGGCACGTGATACATTGTTGCTATTACCACTATGACACAAATGAGGTCCTAGTTAATTTTTTCCCCCTGGGATTCAAGAGAAAATGGTACTTTAAGATCTTATAGAGAACACATATGTAGAAAAGAAGAAACAAGATATCTCAATTCCAAATCTGGATCTTAGGGAGTCTTTTCTTTTAGAGTAACTGTTCTGGGTCACATTTCGTGGTTGATGGGGATAAATTAGGAAAACAACTTTAGGAAAGAATTAGGGAATTTCAATAACATCTAGATGAATACAAATGGTTTTTTAATCTTAACAAGCATAAGATAACATCAATGGGCCCTTTGGTTACTCACACATAAGTAGAGAGTGGTAGGTGCTATATATTTGCATGTAATAATATAAGTAGACTTGACTCAGAAAAAGATCTTTGTCACCATTGATATTTTAAGGTCCTGGGGAATGTTAGAAGTGACAGTTATCAATGTATATTTGTTAACACAAATTTCAATGGAATGACCCTTTGATTCAACAGAAGAAAGTAACAAAAGCCATTCTATTCCTGGGAACAAGATTAGATAGGGTTGCATAGCTTCCCTTGTTTTTCAGCCTTCCTTCAGGACTATGGTTGAGAATGGTCATTGACCATGTTGTCTCCTTTGAGACATAAGCAGAGTGAAGATGTGGTACTTCCACAGTTGGCCTATTAAAACATTTCATGTGGCTCCTCCATACCCTTTTCCAACGGATCCCATAGAATGGGGACATCCAGAGCCACTACAGAAACTTATGCTGAAGATAAAAATGCATCTGGAAGCCTAGGTTCCTGAATGCTGGGTGGAAAAGATCCACCACCTTCCTCAACCCCCACCAACCTGTCAATTCTGGATTTAGATGAGAAAAGAAAACAAAGAAGCAACTACAACAATAGCAACAACAAAACTTCTTTTTTGTTTGAATCATTAGTTTGTTCTGTGTGTTTTCACCTACTTTTAACTTTTGGTAAAGATGGTGCTTTAAGTTCATTCTTTGATGTTTTCCATGCACTTCAAATACATAACAAGAAGAGAGAAAATTTATATAAAACATTAAAGAGGTACAGCTTGAAACAAAATAGCCAGAAATGAGAATGAAGAATACATGAATATGAAAAAAGAAACCAGAACCTTGGAAGTAAAAAAAAAAATGTAAGAATCAAAGTAAACATTCAACAGAGAGGATAAACTACATTGTTTTTTGTTGATAAGAGAATAAATGGATTGAATTCAACAATGAGGAACTCAACTAGAAAGCACAGAGAAACAATGAGTTTTTAAAAGCAAGAAGAAGCAGCATTAGAGAAATGAAAGAAGGGGTGACTTTAATATACATTTAATAGGAGTTTCAGAATAGAAAGGTGGACAGTGGAGAAACATTAATTAGAGAAATAATGGATGAGATTTGAAGAAAGGCATGAGTCTTTGCATTGAAAGAGAATTCTGAACACCAAATGAGAGAATAGGAACAAATGCACATTGTGATGGAACTGTGAAATAGTAATTATGCAGGGAAACCTTAAGAGTTATCAAAGAGAAAGGAAGCTTATCTACAAAGGAACAACCGCCAGGTCACTGCAGAGTTCTCACCAGCAACAATAGATTTCCAGGTGACAGTAGAGTAAGATCTCTAACGAAGTGAGAGAAAATAGCTGTCAATCTAAACTTCAATCTGGCTTAGCTATTACTGAGGTGAAGATAATATAAGAAAGTTTATTACCAACAGGCACTTGTTATACCTTGACAAGCAGAAAAATGAATACAGAGGAAGGCACAGGACACAAGAATTAATAGTGAAGAAGAATTTGCTAAAAGTATATAAATAACGTAATTAATTAGTGACTGAAAGTTACTTTATTTGTTAAAAAGAATGTGAAAAGTTCTAAGTAACAATAATATAACGAGAAAGAAAGAAATGCAGAGAGTAGTCATATTCAGTGATTGTGACAGTCATACTAAATAGTTCTAATTTATGGTATTAATTGGTAAGTATTAATTAAATAACTTAGTTGCTAAAACTCAGTGGTTCAACGTGGTTTATTTACTCTTTTCTTTTTTTTAAAAAAAACACATGCATTGATGGAAATAACCCAGTCCTCAATATGTCAAGCAAGCAGCACTCTTGTAAACATCTTTTATACATGTGAATGTAAATATTTACAGTACTCCCTCCTTATCAGTGGATAATACATTCCAATATGCCCAGTGGAAGCCTGAGACTGCGATAGTACTGAACAGTATGTACTGTATACTGTGTTTTTTTCCTATACTTACATACTTCTGATAAAGCATAATTGTAAACTAGGCACAGTAAGAGATTAATAACAATAGCTAATAATCAAATAGAGCCTTTAACCAAGAGATGGTAATAAAATTGCCAGCATCACTACTCTTGTGCTTCAGAGTTATTATTAAGTGAAATAAAAGTTACTAGAACACAAGCATTCTTGACACTATGACAGTTGATTTGAGAGCTGAGAAGGCAACCAAGTAATAAATGGGTATACAGTGTGGATACATTGGACCAAAGTTATGCTTCACACCCTGGTATAGATGGAACAGCATGGAGCAGAATTTCATCGTACTGCTCACATTGGTGTGCAGTTAAAAACTTATGAATTTTTTATTTCTGGAATTTTCCATTTAATATTTTTTGACACACTTGACTAGGGTAACTGAAACCATGAAAAGTGAAATCTTGGATAAGGGAGGAAGCACTGTATTTTATCACATTATGATGCCAATTAAGCTCATTTTTTGATGACATATATTCTAGTTGGTGGGTGAGAAAGATGGCAGTAGTATTTTAGTTTAAAGGTATTATTTAGTGACCCAGGTTGATAAACACTCTTTCAAAGACCCTCCCTTCAAGACATTGACATACAGATGGCTAAGTTAGTAGGAATAGAAGTTTTATTATTATTATTATTATATTATTATTATTCTAATTTGTTATACATGCTTGCAGAGTGCCATTCATTTTGTATTACATATAAAAAGCACAATTTTCCAAGTCACTGGTTTTACATAAAGTATTTTACTCCAGCCCGGCGCGGTGGCACACGCCTGTAATCCCAGCACTTTGGGAGTCTGAGGCAGGAGGATCGCGAGTTCAAAGCCAACCTCAGCAATGGCGAGGCACTTAGCAACTCAGTGAGACCCTGCTTCTAATAAAATACAAAAAAAGGGCTGGGGATGTGGCCCAGTGGTCGAGTGCCCCTGAGTTCAATCCCCGGTACCCCCCCCCCAAAAAAAAAAAAAAAGTATTTTACTCCATTTGTGTTTTCATACATGTACTTAGGGTGTTGATGTCTAACTCATTCTGCCATTATTCCTATCCCCTTGACCTTTCCTCTCTCCCTTCCCTTTGTTCTTCATTCCTCCCATTCCTCCTCCCTTGCCATTATAAGTCAGTATAGCAAAGGAATCATTAGACCTTTGGTTTTTTTGGGATTGGCTAACTTCACTTAGCATTATTTTCTCCAACTCCATCCATTTACCTGAAAATGCCATGATTTTATTCTCTTTTAGTGCTGAGTAGTGTTCCATTATGTATATATACCAAATTTTCTCTATCCATTTATCTACTAATGGGCATCGGGGTTGTTTCCACAATCTAGCTATTGTGAATTGTGCTGCTATAAACATTGATGTGGCTGTGTCCCTGTAGTAAGTTGTTTTTTAAGTCTTTTGGGTTTAGACCAAGGGTGGGATAGCTGGGTCAAATGGTGGTTCCATTCCAAGTTTTCCTAGGAATCTTCATACTGCTTTCCAGATTGGCTGCACCAATTTGCAGTCCCACCAGCAATGTATGAGTGTGCACTTTTCCCCACATCCTCACCAGCATTTATTGTTGTTTGTATTCTTGATAGCTGCCATTCTGACTGGAGTGAGATGAAATCTTAGAGTAGTTTTGATTTGCATTTCTCCAATTGCTAGAGATGTTGAACATTTTTTCATATATTTGCTGATCGATTGTATATCATCTTTTGAGAAGTGTCTGTTCAGTTTCTTGGCCCATTTATTATTGGGTTGTTTGTTTTTTTTTTTTTTGGTGTTAAGGCTTTTGAGAACTTTATAAATCCTTGAGGTTAGTGTTCTGTCTGATGTGCTTGTGGTAAAGATTTGCTCCCATTCTGTAGGTTCTCTATTCACCTCACTGATTGTTTCTTTTGCTGAGAAGAAGCTTTTTAATTTGAATCCATCCTATTTATTAATTCTTGGTTTTATTTTTTGTGCTATAGGGGTCTTATTGAGAAAGTTGGGGCCTAATCCTACATGATGGAGATTTGGGCCTACTTTTTCTTCTATTAGGTGCAAGGTTTCTGGTTTAATTCCTAGGTCCTTGATCCACTTTGAGTTGAATTTTGTGCATGGGGAATAGAAGTTTTAATGGGCCAAGTGTGGGTGTAGCATTCCTCACTTCTATACACATTGTGGGTGGCTAGGCTACTGCTCAGTTACATAGTCACACCTATTCAACTTCAGGGGAGACTGGAAAAATAAATTTAGCTGTGTGCTCAGGAGAAAAGGAGAATGAGTTTTTTGAAGAGTTAGTCAGTCTTTGTCACAAACATGTATTTTAATAATTAAAAGTAACATCCAAAGAATAATGTTATGATCTATAACTTCCAAACTTGCAGAAGAAAAACAGGGACCACAGATATCTTTATTCATCCAATAGAAGGCAGGAAAGGCAAAAATATAATGAGAAGATAATTGCAGAGAGAGTGAAACATAAAATGGCAGAATTCATTCCAAATATGTCAGTCATCACAGGAAATGTAAATACATTAAGCTCATATATTAAATCTATGTGGTTGGATTAAAACAGCCCAGCTCTATGTGATGCTTATAAAATACACAAGTAAAGCCATAAAGTTTGAAAATTAAAGGCATTAAAAAAGATGTACTGGGCTATTATTAACAAAAAGAAAACTTGGGTTAGTAACATAAGTATTATTGAAAACAAAATTTGAAGTGATCATTTGTAAGAATAAAAAATCTGTTAAATTTATTTTCACTGTTTTATTGAAAGATCATGACACTCTAGAACTATATTACCTCTCCATTTTTTTTATTAATGTAAATTATCTCTGAAAATCCTAATGTCTATTCTAAAAATAAGGGGACACCACCATTTTAGAAATAAAATTTTCTTCAGTTAAAAATGTTCTAAAATTTTAATGCCCTCCTACTTGAGTTAATAAGCATTATTACCTATGAAAAATGAACTCCAAACAGAAGCACAGAACCCATTAAATGCAGATCCCTTACTTAAACTTATTATTTCATATCTAATTCATCCTCTAGTTCTAGTTTGAATGAACTAGACCCAATTTTAAAAAATTAGATGTCATTAAGAATAAATAATGTACTTTGGTCATGATCACAAAATTCTAAGTACAAAAATCTAAGTATAAACCAAAGATGCTTAGTCAGGGATAAGATTCATGTTTGTGTTTAGAAAGAGTCAATGGCAAAGTTCTGGAGAAAACTCATTTTCTTATTTCTCCTCCAGGAGTTCACTGCTCATCTACATTTAAACATGTATTTATTCATTTTACTGTAGTTCACTTATGAACTCTTATTGATCACTTCACGTATGCTAAGAACTGTAAGAAGAAGGCATGTAAAGACTATGAGGCCTGGCTCCTTCTTTCCAGACATGGGCAGACCAACGTGGGAGACAGATAAGTTCACATTACAGTGTAGAATGGGACACACCAGGTTAAAACAAATTCATGGTGCTGAGTGACTGGGGCAGAGAGACAAGTATTTCTAAAAGCAGAAACCAATTAAGCCATTAAATGAACCAGATTTGCTTGATTTTGGTTGTCTTGCTGTTGCTGTTTGAATTGATAACTACTAAAGAAAGTAAAAAGGGCCATGCCCAAATGTCTAGGAAGTTGCTCATACACATGTCTTTGGCTAGCTATTTAGAATCAGAATAGATCAGTTTTAACATCCTCTGAATGAACACCTCTGTCACTAAGACTTTTTTAAAGGCTTCAGCTACAAATGGCAAACAGGCATCTTGGGAACAAATGGACCAGTACATGTGAGCCTCTCTTAGTTGCTTTGCTTAGTCATTGTTTCTTATATTTTGAGGTTTCAAAGAGCCATGTGAGTCAACGAACCACATGTAACCAAGGACAAAAGGTTCCATCTGAAGGCTTCTTTTTATTTGCTTTCACAATATTAAAACAAAAGATTATAAGAATCCTAAAGATAGAGAAAGATGGATGGATGGATAGACAGAGTTTCTTCACTTCACCTAGGGGTAAAATATCTTTCCTCCTTCAACCTTTACCCACTTTCAGAAATTCTTCCCTTGCATGAAACGTGCTCATGCTGCTACAGATTTGTTCCAGTTATTTATTATTGTGTAATAAACCACACCAAACTTCATGGCTTAAAATGACATTGCTCATTTTGCTTACAAATCTAAGATTTGGGCAGGACCTGCTGAGAATGACTGTTCTTTTTTCACAGAATGCCATCTGGGAAACTTTGGGGCTTGTGGACCCACTTTCATGATGGCTTATTCAATGACTAGCAAGTTGGTGCTGACTGTTGGCTGGTAACTCAGCTGGAAAATAGGGCTGGAGGCTGTAAGCCTCTCCAGCAGGATGCTTGGGCCTCTTCAAGGGATGCTTGAATATTCTCAAATCATGGTAGCTGGTTCCTGGAGCAAGGTGTTCTAAGAGATGAGAAATAGAAATGCCACTCCACTAAAACCTGGGCCCAGAAATGGTTGCAGTGTTATTTCTATAAACTCTTGGTCAACATAGATACTGAGCCCACCAAATTCAAGAGCAGAGGATGTACATCTCACTTCCCTATGGGAGCAGGGTCAAAAACTTTGTGGATATCGTTAATCTCCACAAAGGCAAAAACCTGATCTTATTTCTGTCATTGTTATGCACAAGGAGGGCCAATGGTGAGAAGGTAAATTCACCCAGAGGAATAGATGGGCTAGGAGGATAAATCCAGATACACCAGGCTACTATTTCCATAAATGATTTTTATTGCATTTTGATTGATACTACCTTTCCCAAGGAAAAATACATAGGGACAGAGATGAAGGATGGAAAAAATTCCCTTCTGGTCAATCTCAGTGTATTCATTATTCTAGAAGCAGTTGCTTTGGTCTCTGTCCTTCCCAGGCTTTTGTCTTTGCCCAATTCTAGAATCCAGTTTTGTTCCTCAGTATTTATTGCTTTGTGCTCATTTCCAAAACTAGTGATTGCTTTTTTCTCCATTTAGTTCATAAAGTTAACTCTATTGTTTCTCTCTTTTATCTTTTCATACCCACTTCTCTGTAATTTAAATAAGTTACAGAAATGGTGAAATTTATTTTATTTTGTTTTATTTTTTGGTTACCACATTTGTCTTGTGGAGGAGAAGGCAAGTGATTGCTTCATCATAGGGAAATAGCAGATGGTAACACCTTGTCACCTTGAGCCAAAAAGCATTTTCTTGTTAGAATCATTTATTTTATTAGGCAACTGATACTATGGTGATATTTAGATACATTAGCATACTTATGCTTCATTTGTATGTTGGATTTCTTTATTATCAGTTTTAAGCTCATGAAGAGGTTAAGGAGCATTGGTTAATTTCAGAAATGTTCTTGCCCACATGGGGAGTGTTAAATTTGCCCCAACATAAAATTAGGCTAATTGTTTTAAAACTAATCTAAATATAAAAAATACTTCATGACATTGGATAATTATCTTACAACTTTTCATTGAAAAAACGTTTATTTTGGGATACTTATTTTGGTCTTAATTTACCAAAATGATGGCATGATTAGTTTCTAAAGAAGAAAAAAGTAATTTTCTTTCTGTCTCCATTTTCCTTACTTTTTTCTTAAATAACAAATTACACAAAAGCAACAAGATAACAAGATAAAAAGGTTGTTTCACATCATTATCTGCTGAAGGTCAGGTTCTGGAAGTACATGTTCCAACTAGCTACTTATGTTCAAAATGGAAAGCTTTAGATTAGAATCTCAGAGTTAAAATCCTTATTAGATAAAAACACATTATTTTTCTCTGTATATCTTATACTTTGGTGGTACATGAGGATACACTTGATTGGCTGAACAGGAGAACATGTATCCCTGGCTAACCCTATTCCACAGCTCAAAAACTGGAGCTGGATCTGGGTGCTAATTAGATTTTTAGCATGGACCACTTGCTATGTAACTTAGTATGATAGGTGAAGTCCAACTGTTCTCTATAGATAAATAAATCTATGATGTTAGAATATAGAAAAAATTCATCTTTTAAAATATCATGACCAAGATGAGAATTTTGCAAATATATAGAAGCTGTGATTGGTGAGAGGATCATTCATTCACTTACTTAACAAATGTTTATCAAATAGCCATTTGAGGTAGTTTGGGGCTCTCTGATGGGGTCCAATAAGTAGTACCTTTTTCTTAACCAGGTTATGGACAAATTTGTTCAATATATGGTCAAATATTTATTAACTGCCTTTTATACACCAGGCACTATTCTGAAAGCTGGGATGTAATCACTGAACATAATAGACATAAATTCTTTGTTATATGGTAGTTACATTCTACTAAGAATATGTAGAATACAAAGGGTTATCTGTGTCAATAATAAAGATCAGTGGAAGAAATAGATTTGTGTGTGACTCAAAATTTTGTCTGTAAATAGAGTCCTGTGACTATTCAGAATTCCCATCCATTTCCTGGCAACGCTGGACTGAGGTAGGCCATCATGCAGGGGGAAGACCTATGCCAATAGCTAGCGCCCAAGAAGAAGAAAGAGGGAAGCATACTAAATTATTCCCAAATTCATTAGTCTGATAAAACTATTTCTTATCTTCTGGAGTGAACTGAGCAAAGAGAATAGAATTAAGGGAAGTTTCATGGAGTGTTAGAGAGGTAGGGTAATCATGTTTCTTTCGAAAAGCAATTGTTGGGGATTATATTCTTAATTGCTCATGATGGACTGTACCAACTCCAAGGCCAGGTCAGAAGCAAAGGGAACCAAGCTTACACTCCATAGAATCATACAAATAAGAGAAATATTCAACACAAAATCCCATTTTTCAGGTCAGATCAAATCCACAGTGCTTACTAAATAACAACGATGGATATTGTGATAATGTTTGTGCTAGACACCAATAGATGGAAGAAAAACATCTTGGAAACACACCCTATCCCTCAGGGAGTTTTCATCTACTGGGAAACAGATATTTAGCAATAAGAGAGCTATAGTAGAGTTTGGAGAGTGTCTCTGGGAAGTATTTTGATAGTAGGAATTGTGAGGGCTTCCTATAGGAAGGCATTCGAACTATCACCTATCACTGGGCTTATTATTCTTATGCCTCATCTAATAGGTCATTGTAATGAAATTATTATTTCTCCTTTATGCCATAAGCCCTCAAAGCCAGAAAACACATCTTAGCCATAGGTATTTAAGAAATTTTTTCCAGTGAGTGAACAGTAAATCCATGATGAAGACTCTCTGTTGAAGTGGGTATAATATCTAATACCTCCCTGTACATTGTTTTGCCTAATGGAAATTGTAGTGATGACATTTCCATTCCTGGCCCTGCATATGATCACAACACAGGAGGGTTACCCCAGTCACTTGTCTGCCTTGTCCATGCATTTGATTATTCATTTATGTATCCTCATTGTTTATTTATTTTCTGAGTATTTGTTGTTTGTAGCTCTTCTTATAGGAAAGGGAGGCATTTCTATGAGAATGATTATATAGACATTGAAACAGATGGAGGCAAATAAGAGTGGTTACATTTTTGCAGCTCTTTCTATGAACAATTTGGGAGCATCAAACTTGATTATGCTTTTCCAACTCTTGCTATTTTACTTGTGTCTCTTTCTGAGATCTTATGAGCAATGTATGATTTGAATAGCACAAATATAATGAGAAACAGATCAGAATAGTTCAACTAAGTTTTTTAAAAATCTGAAGTTATTCCTTCCAAATTCTAAAGTCTATCAACATGAAGGTAACTGTGGAACATTTGAGGCACTCTTTATTTACTCAGTGGCCCCAAATAACAGATGGAAAATATATGAATGGCTTTCTAGAATCCCAAAGGGTTCTAAGTTTTCAAGAACTTGAGTGTGACTAAAGACTTGGCTAAACCAACAACTTGTGCCAACAAATGCAGAAATGCTGAAAACCCCATTTACACACCATCTTTCTGACTGAATTGGTTTTCTTTGCAACTGTGGCTCTGGTCTGAGCTGGCAAAACTTGTCCTGGTTTCTCTTTACATGGAGTTCAATGTTTCACTGTGTGGCTTGGCTCCTGGTGAAATGCATTTAAAGTGTTGGATGAAGCTTCTTAAGTTTGAGGCTATGTGAACTGAATCTGATGAAAAGGCATATTGATGGGACTTCACTTATTTCTTCTCAAGTTCCCCAGCCCTGTGGTATAATTCCTGTTATGCTGGGTGTAGTCTCCTATTCTTGTTTTTATTCACAACTCTAGAGTTCTTGTCAAGAGATTTTTAATTTGTTATACATGGGCAGTCTCTTAAAAGGATGCTTTTGTATTCTATACCCTGATGACATGGAACACAAATACTAGTTTCTAAAGCAAAGTAAACATTTTCCAATGTAACTTGGAATCTCAGGTAATTCTATGGAACATTTAGGAAGTGTTAGTATGGATGTTATCAATCAGAGAGTAAAATTTGATAGACTGGTGGTTTGATTACATTAAACTGCTCCAAATAATAAATGCAAAGAAATGCCATCAGGGTTCTCAGACTTCCAAGTGATACCAGTCCTCTTGCATATTTATGATGTTGCTTATTGGGAATCATGTGCCTGCAATTTTGTGTTCTTTAGAGCAGTGGTTCTTGATTAGAGAGTGGTTTTGCTCCCACTCATCCCAGGGGACCTTTTCAATGACTGGAGACATTTTTGGTTATCACACCTGGTGGCAGTGTGGATCAAGAGATGAGGACAGTGATGGGTGGCAAGTGGTGTCTAGTTTAAGAGGTCTGGGATATTGCTAAACATCCTGCAGCTCACAGAACTGCCCTCTTCACAAGCAAAGAATTATCTGGACCCAAATATCAATCCAAGTTGGAAAACTGGTCTAGTCATAACTAAGAAGCCATCTTAATTGTTGTTCTCAATGAGTTTTTCCATTCATGGGGTGGGGTGGGGGGTGGGGAGGAAGTTTGCTACAGCAGTCATTTACTCTAAACAATTTCAATGTAAACAGACATTTCTATGTTTCTTCTGAGATAAATGAAACTTTAATAAAATCTATGAAGGGTGAGAATCCTACCAAGGTGACAATTACCAAGGAGAGAATAGGTTTTTTCAGGTCTTGGCACTCAGGTCACATATCACTTGTTGCCTAGAGAGATGGCCTTGTGTGGCAAAATCTAGCAGGTATTCAGCAATGTTCAATGCCAATTTGGGGGCATTTACAATGAATCAGGCACTACAGGCGCTTGTCAACTTTTAAATGCTTTGTGTTTTAATGATAGATGTACTGTACATTTCTATGCAGACATGGCACTGTGGTATGAATGAGTAGGTGCTAAAGAAGGTGAGCCATCTGAAGAGCTCCACCCTGCTAGCTGCATCAGCTCTTTTTTTAAATATATATATTTTAGTTGTAGATGGACACAATATCTTTATTTATTTTGATGTGGTGCTGAAGATCGAACCCAGTGCCTCACCTATGCGAGGCAAGCACTGTACCAAGCTGAGCCCCAGCCCCAGCCCACATATTACTTCTCTTACATCTTTCCTCTCCTCTTTATTCTCAGTGCCACTCCCCCAAGTTGTATTTTTCACATTTCATCTATCATTAGAATTCTAATTTCCTTTTTGGTCTTCCACTTTTATTTCTTTTATTTCTGTAACTTGATATAAATCAACCTTCTTAAAGGTTGATTTTGAACCTGTTGGTCCTCTGCTTGAAACCCTTTAATTGTACAGCACTATTTACCCAATAAGACTCTAATTCCTGTTATTCAATAATCTCCCTGTGCTATTCCTCATTTGTCTTTCAAGCCTGTCTCTCTGTTGCTCTTCATATATCCTATGTTCCAGGCAGAACCACTGGCCATTTCCCTATAGTTCTGCACTCTCCTGCCTTAGGTGTTTTAACTTGCTGTTTCCTTTGCAAGGAACATCCTGTCACTGCCTGTGCAGGTCCCACCTTTCTTTGAAGTTCAGGTCAAATGCACTGCCTCCAAGTCTCTTTAGCTGGAAGTTCTCTGCCTCCTCTGAACTCTCCTTGTTCTGAACTTCTTTTTCCTCCTGATACAAAATATTTTTGCTCTTGAATTATAAGATATGTGTTAGGGGGTTGGGGCTGTAGCTCCATGGTAAAGTGCTTGCCTCACATATGTGAGGCACTGGGTTAAATCCTCAGCACCACATAAAAATAAATAAAGATATGTGTGTCCATCTACAACTAAAAAATATTTTAAAAAAGATATGTGTTAGTCCTTTACAAAGGAAAGAAGAAAGGAAGGAAGGAAGAAGGAGGATAGAAAAGAAGAAAGGAAAAAAATCCTGGGTAAGTAGGAGTAGGGTGTGGAGCAGAGCTCCTTAAACTTTAAATGTATGCAGGTCACCAAGGAATCACCTGGAAACAGATTCTGATTGAGTAGGTCTGGCTGGGGACTGAGATTCTGCCTTCCTAACAGATTTTCATCTTACTGCTGCTGATAATCATCATTATCATCGTCATCATCTTGCTGCAGGTTAGCTACAAGCAACTGGCAAGTTCTATTGTGCTAAGCAAATCTGTGATTTGAACATTACAATTTTGGGTTGCATGTTTGGACCTGTCACTTCCTGGCAATGTGGTCTTATATAAGTCAATTTCACTAAGCTCTAGCTTTATCCGGCAAAATGAGGGTAATGACATGTCTGTTAGTCTCTGCTGCCTCTGGTTTGGCATCACTGCAACTTGTAACATGCTCTATGCTCATGTAGAGCCCTGAAAGCCACTAGCCAGCTAGAAGAAATCCTAGATTTTAGTTTCAAACTCCCTCTCAGTTATTAGGAGTAGCTTGATAATGGATAGTGTCTGGAATGGGAAAATCTTGGTACAAGGGGCACTTAGGTGAATTTCAGACTTCAGTCCACCCACTTAAACTTTATCATGGGTTGTCAAGTTGCAGATGGTCTTCTTCCCTGGAATCTTGTTTTCCCTTAGTCACCCACTGGTCTATAACCTAGTTGTGGCCCATCTCTTACCTCCTGCTCCTCTCTGCATTATCTAAGGCACCCTGTGCTCTGATATGCATAAGCCTTTGTTGCCTATGCTTCTCCAATTGTTTGTTCTTCCTCAGGTGGACTTCTGCAATGTTGAACTGCACTAGGATTTGAGGATAGTAACTTATTATTTCATTGTGTGTTTGAATGTTTACTATGAGCCAGAACTCTATTCAGCCCCAATTAGTTTTATACACTTTCTTATTTAACTCCCTGTTTCCTGAGGTCAATTCTGGCTACAGCATTATTTATATTACAAAGTTTTAATGTTTGTGGATTGAAAAAGATTAGTGACTGTGAAAATTCTCTTTAAGCAAAGGGCTAACACAATGTCTTATTTATTTATTTATTTATTTATTTATTTATTTATTTATTGTGATGCTGCAGATTGAACCCAGGGCCTTGTGCATGCAAGACAAAGCACTGTACCAACTAAGCTATATCCCCAGCCCCAATGTCACTTATTTTGTGTTAGAACGTATGTACATACAAAAATGTCTATTAAGTCTAAAAAAGTCTATTTCTTGACTTTATGTAAGTCTCATAAGGCTCTTTCTTCAAAGTGATAAGGGCTCAAAATAGAAAAAATATACAGCAATAAATGTTTGATCTAAGAGCACTATTACAAATAAGGCTGGCTTGGTGCATAGATGAAGCATGTCTTGATGGAAATCTACATGTATTTTTTTTTACTCATGCATATCTTTGGGGAGAAGTTATCACAATATCCCAAATAGGCACCAGTAGGGAGTCTCATCTTAGGAAACTCATGGTGGTTCCTGGCTGAAAAGATAATGTTCTTAGCAACCAGAGGTTTGTTATGACCTATAAATTCTTTTGAGGGGCTATGATTATCAGGTAAATTGCCATAATTTTGAGAAGTAACAAGCAGGACCCAAAAGGGAAGAAAGAACACCAGGCAGGGAAATATTCAGGATGGAAAATGAGGAAAATTGTCTTCGAAAATGGGCCTCAGCATTCTGGTTCGCAGGGGGGAAGTGTGGTCTTTGAAGCTATGCCTGGCATAACAGGTGAAGCACACCTATGTCTCTGGAGGAGAAACTGAAAACTGGGGGCATACTTTGGGAAAGGATTGTCTGAGTCATCTTAGGCTTTCACAACAAAATATCATAAACTGCATGGATTAAACAACAAAAACTTATTTTCTCACAGTTCTGGAGGGTGAAGTTCAAGATCAGGGTACCAGCATGGTTGGATTCTGATGAGGGCTCTTTTCTTGGCTTGTAGATGGTTGTCTTCTTGCTGTGCATCCACATTGGGAGAAACCAGGGTTGGGTGGGGAGTTAGAGTTCTTGGCTATCTTTTTTTTTTTTTTTTTTTTAAATGGCACTAATCCCATCATGAAGTCCCCACCCTAATGACCTCATCTAAACCTATTTATCTCCCAAAGGCCCCATCTCTAAATACCACCACCCTGGTGTATTTGAAGGCAGCCTTCAGCATCACATCGTTAAGGCTTCAACATTTAAATTTGGGGGGACACAATTGATTCATAGCAAGTGTCATCAAGGGAAATGCAAACAGATACTCACCCCCTCATTTTCTACTTCTAAACTTTCCTTCAAACATTGAAAGTTTGCTGAACTCATTACTCAGATGCCTTTAATTCTTCACTGTTCACACTGTGTAATTTACATTTAAATGTGGAATTTTTTGAGTAACCAAACCAATGAAAGACTCCCAAATATGTCCCAGTGTGCAGATTTTGACTGTACATCATGTGCTTCCAAGATGTCTTTTAGTTGCCACCTCATTCATCACTGGGGTTGAAGGGACTTTTCTGAGCTGTCAGAAATGGGCCATCTTCACCCCTTACTTCATGTGATGGTGTTTCCCTTGTAGGGAAGGAGCTGAGACTTAAATCTTTCATTAGCATATTTTAAACCTTATTGTGCAGCCATAATATTTAAACATAGATGAAATTGTTCAGTGTGTGACTTCAGAAGCTCTCTCCTCACCAGAAGGAATACCCTATTATGATAGCCGTACTCTGGCTGAGCCATGAACCTTGATGGTGCAGGATTAATTTAGCACGTATGGAAGTTAATCTCTGTGACCATCTCCTTGTCCAGATTATCTAAGAATGAGGTCTGTGTGAAGGTTGTTTAGTTATAATAGCAGTATACTCTGCAGTTAAAATGCTGTTTCAAGTCAGCATACATTTTATGCTTTGGTTTGAGGATTTACTTTCATTTCAGTTGTGGAGTTTATCATGGGCAGGTATTTATTAAAACATAATAAATTTACTCCACAAATAAAATTCTATAAGTGGGGGAAATGATTACTTCCTAAAAGTTTTCTACTACCTCTCCTCCTCCCTCATTTTAAGTTAGCAATAAGAACAAGCACTCAGCAGTATGTATTTAGACCAAAGGATTTGCTTGTCTTGTGCACACCTAATCATAACAGAAAAGGTATCTGACCAGCACAAGTTTTCTATTTTATCTCTCTCTGGTTCATTGTATAAAAAGCACATTGTTCACAATTTAATTTCTTGTAGCCTGACCCATAACTCATATTTGAAGATTTAGATTTTTGCTATATATGGTTTTTACCCACCTGCTACACCATTTTTGTCATGTATCCAAATTAAAAATTTATTGCCACACTGTAATGAGTTAGATCTTAAATGTCTCAAGAAGGCCAATATACTAAAGGCTTTGTTGCCAACCTGTGGAGCTACTTGTCAGTTATGGAAGTTTTAGGAGGTGGGTCAGGGATTTGGGGACCCTGACCCCATCCTGTCTTTTTCTTTGCTTCCCAGCTGCCGTGAGGCTAACAGACCTCCTCTGCCATGTGTTCCCAGCATGATGTACTGTATTGCAATGGGCCCAAAGCAACATTTCCAAGAGACCATTGACTGAAATCTCTGAAACCATGGGCCAAAATAAAACTTTCTTCTTTTTAAGTTGTTTATCCCAGGTATTTTTTCATAGCAACAGAAAACTAACATGTTTTCCTAAGGATAACTGAAACACATTTCACAAAACTATATTTATACATTATTTGATTTTTTACAGTTTTTTTGTAGTTGTAGATGGACAGCATGCCTTTATTTATTTATTTATTTATTTATTTATTTATTTATTTATGATGCTAAGGATTGAACACAGTGCCAGGCAAGTGCTATGCTACTGAGCTATAGCCCCAGCCCTCTCAATGTAATTAAATGTGGCAAATATATGTAACTTTATATAAGAAAGAAATGCAAGATCTTATGCAAGGATTAATCAAGTCTCAATAGTAAGGAAAACAAGAAAACAATTTATTGCCAGTGGTAATGCTAAAATATATTAAGCATCTACTATGTGTTGAGCTCTTCGTATACATAATAAAATTGCAAAGCAATTCTTTATCTATAAAGAATTAGAAGCATAGAAGTTATAAAACCTCTCCTCTATCACAGCTACTTTGGAACACATTAGATATGAACTACCAATTTTCTCATTCTGAAGTCCAAATCTCTAGTCATTTCCTTATCTGGGCAAAATGGGAGAAATTGAAAGGATCTCAGACATTTTTAATTTGTGAAGCACTTGTTTCAGAAGAGAAAAATACTTTACAGACATGTAGCAACAGATAGTTGTAGGTGATGAAAAATGGAGCTAAAAATTTGTGAGTGAAATTTCCAAAAGCAAGTGAATAAGGTAAAAATATTAAAGAAATTCAACACCTTGATTCCAACAGTAACCTAAACCAGTAAAATGCTCAGATTTTACTTTCTTTTTTTAAAATATTTTTCTTTAGTTGTAGATGAACACAATGACTTTATTTTTATTTTTTATTTTTATGTAGTGCTAAGGATTGAAACCGGTGCTTCACACATGCTAGGCAAGCACTCTACCATTGAGCCACAACCCAGCCCAGATTGTACTTTCTTAAAATGTTCAATGATTAAGTCAAAGCCTTAAAAGAAAGGCACCGTGAGAATGGAAATAATTCTAAAAGTGGTAGCAATAGTCCATGTAGAATTAATGCTTCTTAGGTTTTAACTGGTGAGTTTGAGTCTTTCCATAATACCATTAAAACCTGACAACAACCTGGGAGAGAGGTAGGATAGAAAAAACATTTGAGATCACAAAACTCAGTTTTTTAGTCTTCTCCTTTATTTGGTTGCTCGGGAGGGAGAATACTCCAGGGAAATGCTCAATGTATAACCCAGGCTTTGGTCCGAAATCCACGAATCATCTTCTTTCCTGGTAGTCTGGTTTGGACAGTGTGGAAACATCTAAGATAAATTTACCTGTCTCTCTGATGGTCAAAAGCAGAGTTGACCTAAACCACTTAATATCAGTTTTTTGTCTCCAGGTCTTGACCATGGTTTTATCAGTCTGAATTACCATCTCAGTTCTATATGTCTAAGGTCAGACAAAACAATGATAATAATGAAAGCTAAATTTAAAAATAAGATAAGCTTTTGTGAGTACTTTATGTGTATTTAAAAACACAGCAATAGTATGAGATGGGTTTTATTATTATCATCTCCTTTTTATGGACAAGAAAATGAAAGCATAGAGAGATTGAATAATTTGCTCAGTCGTAAATAAGTAGAGAAGGCAGAAGCTGAAATAGACACAGTTTCTAATTGGAAAGTCACTTGTGTCTTCTATAATATAAAATCAGAACTACTTTGGGAGAGTGGGCTGGTAGAAACTACCTTGAGCTCTTCAGAAGTTTAGGAGGTGTGCTGCCCAGTGAGAACACTTGGACTTTCTGGTATAGAGTGATGCCACAGATTGAGAGGAAAGTGTTTTCTTGATATTTAAGCCTGGCAATTAACAACAGCTTTTGGAGAAATTTCACTTCTGAAAATCAACCTATAATAAAGAAATATATGTATAAAATGTGGTTAGAAGTTCTTGTTTGAGGTTTGAAGTTAGTTTGTTGTAGTTAAACACTCCAGTAGATGGTTTCATCAAGAGCAACACAGTCACATCACTTAGTATCATTTCCTGCACCATTCTTTGGCTTGTTCTTGCTGTTATTTTCTATTCTATGAGCATATAAATAACTAAAAATTTATTCCAGGAACACAAGGACTGACTCTGTGATCTTTCAGCTTAAGACACACACTCTCACACTAAATAATTTTTTACTTAATAAATTGTTTCTACTACAGTTTGGATGTACACTGTCACAAACCACCTATGTGTAAAAGACTTGGTACCCATGGTGGCAATATTGTGGGGTGTTATGGACCTTTTGGAGGTGCCATGTAGTGGGAGTTCTTTGCAGCACTGGTAGCATGTCCCTGGAACACTGGCTCTTGCCTGTGTGCTTTGCTTCCTGGCTCATGAGGTGGTGGTTTCCTCTGCTGCACACTCCTGCCATGGTGTGCTGCCTTCACGAGAGACCCCAATCAATGAGGCCACTTGATTTTGGACTAGAACCTCCAGAACCATGAGCCCAAATCAGCCTTTTCTCTTTATAAGTTAATTGCCTCAGTTATTTTATTATAGTGCCAGAAAACTGAGAAATATGATTTCTGTGATCAGCAATAAATTGATGGCAATATTTTTGGTTTCTTTTTTATTTAAGCAAAATACACATTAAAATGAAATTTATCATTTTAATCATTATAAAGTGTACAATTCAGTGGCAATTTTCATCACCCCAAAGGGATGATATACACATTAAGCAGTCACTCTCTATTCCCCACTTCTTCTAGCTCCTGGTAACCACTAATCTCTTTGTCTTATGGGTTTGACTGTTCTGAACATTTCATATAAATTAATCATACAACATGTGGTCTTTTGTTTTTTGCTTCACTTAACTTTCACTTAGCATAATGTTTTTGAGGTTTGTCCATGTTGTAATGTATCAACTTCACTCTTTTTTTTATGGTTAAATAATATCATTCCATTGTAAAGACACACCACATTTTGTTTATCCATTTATCATCTGATGGGCATTTGAATTATTTCCACCATTTGCTATTGTGAATAGTGCTACTGCAAATGTTCATGTATATATTTTTCTTTTCATTTTTCTTGGGCATATACACAGGATTGGATTTGCTGGGTCATATGGTACTTCCACATTTAACTTATTGAGAAACTGCCAAATTGTTTTCCATAGCAGCAGTACTGTTTTACATTTTTACCATTAATGTATAATGGCTCTGATTTCTTCTGCTTTCCCCAACATTTGTTATTTTCCATTTATTTGATTACAACCACCCTAGTGGGTATGAATTGATATCTTTTGTGGTTTTGATTTGAATTTCCTTGATGACTAATGACATTCAGCATTTTTCCATGGACTTGCTGACTATTTTTATATTTTCTTTAGATAAATGTCTATTCCAGTACTTTACCCCTTTTAAAAGTTGATTGTTTCTTTTGTTGTTGTTGTTGTTGATTTGTAAGACTTCTTTATATATTCTTTTTTTTTTAGATTATTTATTTACTTATTCATAATGCACAAGTATATCATCTTTTTACATACAACTGCTTGTATACAAAGTATATAAGTACCATTCAGATCTTTAATCATGCATTTAGGATAGTGATATCCATCTCATTCAACCACCATTTTTCCCCCCTTTCCCCCCCCTGCTCCCTCCCTTGCCCTCCCTTTCCTTTGACCAGTCTAGTGTTCCTCTAATCCTATGTACCCCCATCCAATCACACTGTGAACTAACCTCCTTATATCAGAGAAAACATTTGGTGTTTGGATTTTTGAGATTGACTAATTGCACTTAGCATTATATTCTCCAACTTCATCCATTTACCTGCAAATGCCATTATTTTATTCTCTCTTATTGCTGAGTAAAATTCCATTTTGTATATATACCACATTTTCTTTATCCACTCATCTACTGAGGGACATCTAGGTTGGTTCCACAACCTAGCTATTATGAATTGTGCTGCTATAAACATTGAAGTGGCTGTGTCACTGTAATATGCTGTTTTTAAGTCTATTGGGAACAGACCCAGAAGTGGGATGGCTGGGTCATAGGGTGGTTCCATTCCCATTTTCTCAAGAAATCTCCATACTGCTTTCCATAGCGGTTGCACCGTTTTGCAGTCCCACCAGCAATGTATAAGTGTGCCTTTTTCCCCACATCCTCTCCAACATTTATTGTTGTTTGTGTTCTTGATAGCTGCCATTCTGACTGGGGTGAAATGAAATCTTAAAGTAGTTTTTATTTGCATTTCTCTAATTGCCAGAGAGGTTGAGCATTTTTTCATGTATTTGTTGATTGATTGTATATCTTCTTCTGAGAAGTGTCTTTTCAGTTCCTTAGCCCATTTATTGATTGGGTTATTTTCTTTTTTGGTGTAAAGTTTTTTGAGTTCTTTATGTATTCTAGAAATTAGTGCTCTATCCGATGTGCATGTATTAAATATTTGTTCCCAATTAGTTGGCTCTCTATTCACCTCATTGATTGTTTCTTTTGCTGAGAAGAAGCTTTTAAGCTTAAATCTATCCCATTCATTAATTCTTGGTAATAGTTCTTGCGCTACAGGATTCTTATTAAGGAACTTGGGGCCTAATCCGACATGTTGGAAATTGGAGCTTACTTTTTCTATTAGGCATATTGTCTCAGATGTAATTCCTAGGTCCTTGATCCACTTTGAATTGAGTTTTGTGCATGGTGAGAGATACAAGTTTAATTTCATTTTGTTGCATATGGATTTCTAGTTTTCCCAGCACCATTTGTTGAAGAGGCTATCCTTTCTCTACTGTACATTTTTTGCACCTTTGTCTAATATAAGATAACTGAAATTATATGTATTAGTCTTTGTGTCCTCAATTCTGTACCATGGGTCCACCCGTCTGTTTTGATGCTAATACCATGCTGTTTTAGTTACTATTGCTCTATAGTATAATTTAAAGTCCGGTATGGTGATGCCCCCTGCTTCACTTTTCTTGCTCAGTATTGCTTTGGCTATTCTGGGTCTCTTATTTTTCCAGATGAATTTCATGATTGCTTTTTCTATTTCTTTGAAAAATGACATTGGGATTTTGATTGGAATTGCATTAAATCTGTATAATGCCTTTGGTAGTATGGACATTTTGACAATATTGACTCTACCTATCCAAGAGCAAGGTAGGTCTTTCCATCTTCTGAGTTCTTCTATGATTTCTTTCTTTAGTGTTCTATAATTTTCTTTATAGAGGTCTTTCACCTCTTTTGTTAAGTTGATACCCAGGTATTTTATTTTTTTTGATGCTATTGTAAATGGGGTCGTTTTCATCATTTCCCTTTCAGAGGCTTTGTCACTGATGTATAAAAATGCCTTTGACTTATGGGTATTGATTTTGTATCCTGCTACTTTGCCGAATTCATTTACTAGTTGTAAAAGTTTTCTGGTAGAGTTTTTTGGGTCTTCTAGGTATATTATCATGTCATCAGCAAATAGTGCTAATTTGAGCTCTTTTCCTATGTGGATCCCTTTAATTTCTTTCATCTGTCTAATTGCTCTGGCCAGAGTTTCCAGAACTATGTTAAATAGCAGTGGTGAAAGGGGGCATCCCTGTCTTGTTCCAGTTTTTAGAGGAAATGCTTTCAATTTTTCTCCATTTAAGATAATGTTAGCTCGGGGCCTTGCATAAATAGCTTTTATAATGTTGAGATATGTTCTTGATATTCCTAGTTTTTCTAGTGTTTTGAACATAAAGGGGTGCTGAATTTTGTCAAATGCGTTTTCTGCATCTATTGAGACAATCATATGATTTTTATCTTTAAGTCTATTGATGTGATGTATTATGTTTATTGATTTCCGAATGTTGAACCAGCCTTGCATCCCTGGAATAAACCCCACTTGATCGTGGTGCACTATCTTTTTGATATGTTTTTGAATCCGATTTGCCAGAATTTTGTTGAAGATTTTTACATCTACGTTCATTAAAGATATGGGCCTGAAGTTTTCTTTTTTGGATGCGTCTTTGCTTGGCTTTGGAATTAATGTAATATTGGCCTCATAGAAAGAGTCTGGAAGAGCTCCCTCTTTTTCTATTTCTTGAAATAATTTGAAGAGCATTGGTATTAATTCTTCTTTGAAAGTCTTGTAGAACTCAGCTGTAAACCCATCAGGTCCTGGACTTTTCCTTGTTGGTAGCTTTTTGATGACATCTTCTATTTCTTCACTTGTAATTGATCTGTTTAAATTGTGTATAGCCTCAAGATCCAGTTTAGGAAAATCATATGACTCTAGAAATCTGTCAATGCATTCAGTATTTTGTATTTTTTTAGAGTACAAGTTTTCAAAGTAATTTCTAATTATATTCTGTATATCTGAGGTGTTTGTTGTGATATTCCCTTTTTCATCACGAATGTTAGTAATTTGAGTTTTTTCTCTTCTTCTTTTCGTTAGCATTGCTAAGGGTCTGTCAATTTTGTTTATTTTTTCAAAGAACCAACTTTTAGTTTTGTCAATTCTTTGAATTGTTTCCTTAGTCTCAATTTCATTAATTTCTGCTCTGATTTTAATTATTTCCTGTCTTCTGCTGCTCTTGGTGTTGATCTGTTCTTCTTTTTCTAGTGCTTTGAGGTGTGATGTTAAGTCATTTATTTGTTGGGTTTTTTTCCTTTTAAGGAATGAACTCAGTGCAATGAATTTTCCTCTTACTACTACCTTCATAGTGTCCCAGAGATTTCTATATGATGTATCTGTGTTCTCATTTACCTCTAGGAATTTTTTGATCTCTTCTTTGATGTCTTCTTCAACCCCTTGTTCATTCAGTAGCATGTTGTTTAGCTTCCAGTTGATGGAGTAGTTTTTCTTATTCCTTGTTTTGTCGTTGATTTCCAATTTCATTCCTTTATGGTCCGATAGCATGCAGGGTAGTATTTCTATTTTTTTATATTTGCTGAGAGTTGCCTTGTGACATAATATATGGTCTATTTTGGAGAAGGAGCCATGTGCTGCTGAGAAAAAAGTGTATTCTTTTACTGCGGGATGAAATATTCTATATATGTCTGTTAAGTCTAAGTTATTAATTGTTTTAAGGAGGCCTACGGTTTCTTTTTTAGCTTTTGTTTGGATGATCTATCTATTGGTGAGAGAGGTGTGTTGAAATCCCCTAGAATAACTGTGTTGTGGTCAGTTTTACTCTTGAATTTGAGAAGAGTTTGTTTGATGAATGTAGGTGCTCCATTATTTGGGGCATATAGATTTATGATTGTTATATCCTGTTGATGAATGGTTCCTTTAAGTAGTAAGAAATATCCATCTTTGTCCCTTTTGATTAGTTTTGGCTTGAAGTCTACCTTATTTGAAATGAGAATGGAAACCCCTGCTTGCTTCCGCAGGCCATGTGAGTGATAAGACTTTTCCCAGCCTTTCACCTTCAGTCTATTGATGTCTTTTTCTATGAGGTGTGTTTCTTGGAGACAGCAAATTGTTGGGTCGTTTCTTTTAATCCTTTCAGATAATCTGTGTCTTTTGAATGGTGAGTTTAGGCCTTTAACATTCAGGGTTATTATTGAAATGTGATTTTTATTCCCATCCATTTTTATTTGTATTATGATCTTTAGTTTGATTTGCTTTCTCTTCTGGTTGGTATTTCCCTTAATTTAATATCTCCCTTTGTTGATTTTCATTGTTATTTTTCTCTTCTTCTTCATGAAAAATTTTGCCCAGGATGTTCAGAAGTGCTGGCTTTCGAGCTGCAAAATCTTTTAACTTTTGCTTGTCGTGGAAGGTTTTTATTTCATCTTCAAATCTAAAGCTCAGTTTTGCTGGATATAAGATTCTTGGTTGACATCCCTTTTCTTTCAGAGCTTGAAATATGCTATTCCAGGATCTTCTTGCTTTTAAGGTCTGGGTTGAAAAATCTGAACATAGTCTGATTGGTTTCCCCCTATATGTAATTTGCTTCCTTTCTCTTGTGGCTTTTAGTATTCTCTCCTTGCTCAGTGTATTAGGCATTTTCATTATAATGTGTCTAGGTGTGAATCTGTTGAGATTTTGTTTGTTTGGTGTTCGGTATGCCTCTTGAACTTGGTTTTCCATTTCATTCCTCAAGCTTGGAAAATTTTCTGTAATTATTTCATTAAATAGATTACTCATTCCTTTGGCTTGAAACTCTGCCCCCTCCTCCACCCCAATCACTCTTATGTTTGGTCTTTTTATGTTGTCCCATAATTCTTGGATGTTCTGTTCTTGGTTTCTTACCATTTTTGCTGTGTAATCTAGATTTTTCTCTAGGGTATATATTTTGTCTTCATTGTCTGAGGTTCTTTCTTCCAAGTGGTCTACTCTGTTGGAGATGCTTTCAATTGAACTTTTATTTTGGTTTATTGCTTCTTTCATTTCTGGAATTTCTATTTGGTTTCTCTTTAGAGCCTCTATTTCCCTATTGAAGTAATCTTTTACTTCCTATATTTGTTTTTGGAGTTCTTTGTCAAAATGATCTTTTGCCTCCTGTACTTGCTCCCTCATCTCATTTTTTAGTTCATTCTTAAGTTCCAAAAGCATTTGGAATATGTAATTTCTAAATTCCATCTCTGGCTTTTGACCAACTGTGTTTGCCATGAAATCTACTGATGAGGTATCTTGATTTGTTTGTGTCACTTTCTTCCCTTGTTTTTTCATGTTGCTTGTGTGTCCTTTCTTCCTGCACTGTGGGACCTTGACTGTTTCAATTTAACCTTAATGCCTTATCTCAACATTATGAAAGCTATTTATGCAAGGCCCCGAGCTAACATTATCTTAAATGGAGAAAAATTGAAAGCATTCCCTCTAAAACTGGAACAAGACAGGGATGCCCCCTTTCACCACTGCTATTTAACATAGTACTGGAAACACTGGCCATAGCAATAAGACAGATGTAAGAAATTAAAGGGATCAAGATGGAAAAGAAGAGCTCAAATTAGCACTATTTGCTGATGACATGATAATCTACCTAGAAGACCCAAAAAACTCTACCAGAAAACTTTTACAACTAGTAAATGAATTTGGCAAAGTTGCAGGATACAAAATCAATACACATAAGTCAAAGGCATTTTTGTACATCAGCAACAAAGACTCTGAAAGGGAAATGATGAAAACTACCCCATTTACAATAGCATCTAAAAAAATAAAATACCTGGGAATCAACCTAATGAAAGAGGTGAAAGACCTCTATAACGAAAATTATAGAACACTAAAAAAAGAAATTATAGATGAACTCAGAAGATGGAAAGACCTACCTTGCTCTTGGATAGGTAGAATTAATATTGTCAAAATGTCCATACTACCAAAAGCATTATACAGATTTAATGCAATTCCAATCAAATTCCCAATGTCATTCTTCAAAGAAATAGAAATAGCAGTCATGAAATTCATCTGGAATAATAAGAGACCCAGAATAGCCAAAGCAATCCTGAGCAAGAAAAGTGAAGCAGGGGGCATCACCATACCGGACCTTAAATTATACTATAGAGCAATAGTAACAAAAACAGCATGGTATTGGCTCCAAAACAGACTGGTGGACCAATGGTACAGAATTGAGGACACAGAGACTAATACATATAATTTCAACTATCTTATATTAGACAAAAGGCACCACAAATGTACAGTGGAGAAAGGATAGCCTCTTCAACAAATGGTGCTGGGAAAACTGGAAATCCATATGCAACAAATTGAAATTAAATCCTTATCTCTCACCATGCACAAAACTCAATTCAAAGTGGATCAAGGACCTAGGAATTAGACCAGAGACAATACGCCTAATAGAAGAAAAAGTAAGCTCCAATTTCCAACATGTCGGATTAGGCCCCAAGTTCCTTAATAAGAATCCTGTAGCGCAAGAATTACTACCAAGAATTAATGAATGGGATAGATTTAAACTAAAAAGTTTCTTCTCAGCAAAAGAAACAATCAGTGAGGTGAATAGAGAGCCAACTAATTGGGAACAAATATTTAGTACATGCACATCAGACAGAGCACTAATTTCTAGAATATATAAAGAACTCAAAAAACTTTAAACCAAAAAAACAAATAACCCAATCAATAAATGGGCTAAGGAATTGAGAAGACACCTCTCAGAAGAAGATACACGATTAATCAACAAATACATGAAAAAATGTTCAACATCGCTGGCAATTAGAGAAATGCAAATCAAAACTACTCTAAGATTTCATTTCACTCCAGTCAGAATGGCAGCTATCAAGAACACAAACAACAATAAATGTTGGAGAGGATGTGGGGAAAAAGGCACACTCATACATTGCTGGTGGGACTGCAAAATGGTGCAACCATTATGGAAAGCAGTATGGAGATTTCTTGGAAAACTGGGAATGGAACCGCCCTATGACCCAGCCATCCCACTCCTGGGTCTATTCCCAAAGGACTTAAAAACAGCATATTACAGTGACACAGCTATCTCAATGTTTGTAGCTGCGCAATTCACAATAGCTAGGTTGTGGAACCAACCTAGATGTCCCTCAGTAAATGAGTGGATTAAGAAAATGTGGTATATACGCACAATGGAATTTTACTCAGCAATAAAAGAAAATAAATTAACGGCATTTGCAGGTAAATGGATGAAGTTGGAAGACATAATGCTAAGTGAAATTAGTCAGTCTCAAAAATCCAAGTACCAAATGTTTTCTCTGATATAAGGAGGCTAGTTCATAGTATTGTTGGATGAGGGGGGTACATAGGAGGACTAGAGGAACACTAGAATGGTCAAAGGGATGGGAGGGTAACGGAGGGAGCAAGGGGGGAGGGTGGGGGAGGAAAGAAAAAAAAAAAAAAGAAAAGATGGTTGAATGAGATGGATTTCATTTTCCTAAATGCATGATTGAAGACCTGAATTGTAAGAATATACTTTGTATACGAACAGTTGTATGTAAAAAGATGCTAAATTCATGCACTATGAGTTGTACACATTAAAAATTATTAAAAAAAAAAAAGAAAGAAACAATTCCACACTATGAGCTGTGGCATTTTTCACTTTACTTAACATCCAGTTTCCTATACACATAGATATCTTTGGTGCCAAGGTTGTTCTAACTGTACTGTAATTTTTTAATTCATGTTATAATCTTACAGTTTCATGAATAAAGCAATAGATCATCTGGATTGCCAGGATTTAGATGCTAACGATGCTACATGAGACAGTTGTATGTCGACTGCTTTCTCCTTTGTACTCTCATGGTGATTTCACAGATGATGTATGGATGTGATCTGCTGTTACACTGAGCATCTTCCTTCCACACTGGTCTGGTTATGTCGGGTACTTCCTGTGGACAGTCAACATGTGGTAGGCATTCAGCGAGTATTAGTTTTTTGGATGAGTAGGGCAGGATAATTTATTAGGACATTAAAGTCTGAATTACTAACAACTGGAAGATAATACTTTCCTCTATATTTACTTTCCAAAATATGCTTTGGAAGCCGTTTATTTTAGTAGAAATTCCAAGACCTCAATTGAACTTATTGGTAGATTTTGAAGTCAATATGATAAAGATCAACTATGAAATAAAGACAAAGTCCCAACAGGGAATGTCTTAGAAGGTATAATTTTCATCTTCCTCAGGGAAATATTAAGAAAAATACAAACTTATTTTATTTTGAAAAGAGTTCTTACCAGGAGAATGAGATGTCATTTCTTCTTGGCTGAGGAAAAGGTTTTGGAATCATGTCAATTGTGGCCACACTTTGCATATGTATTAAAAACCACAGAATTGTACACTTGAGATGCAGAATTTTGTGATATGTGAATTATAACTATTAAAAAGAACATTAATGTGAAAATGATATAAATGTGTGAGAACGGTCATGTGTTCCAACATTAATGATTAAACTAATGAATTAGTAAGATTCAAATTTCATGCTACTTCAGAGGTATTTTAGCAATCTCAGTGGAAGAAAAGCTTATTAAGATTAAAGCCATGCAAAAGGCACATACTATTAGTACAGGTATTTTTTGTTTATTTATCTATTTGGCAGTGCTTGGGATCAACTCAGGGCCTCATCCACACTAGAAAAGTGTTCTACCACCAAACTCCATTTCAGTCCCACTGTTTATGATATTTTAATGATAATATTCAAATTGAACAAATGCTTTCAAGCAATACAGTCTATTAGTTGAGCTACTTTGTGCAACAAAAGCCCACAAAGCTCTAGAAACCAGAAATTTTGATATTTTCATTACAAAGCTTCCATTTACTAACCACGGTGGCAAGATACTTTGTAAAAATCTGCATAACTCAAAGTTAAGGTATCTTTAACAATGTTAGTTAAGCAGAATGACTCACAAAATGAAAAATATCCCATATAATTTGCTACATTAGCAAGCTGTTTGAAGAGAACATAAAAATTTCCAATTAACTTTAAAAAAAAGCTTGGTGAGAAACTACAAATCATGGTATGGTTCAGAATATGCAAGACATTCTTTGAAAATGTGCTGTCTGAGGTGGAAATATAGGGAACACTGGTCTAGATGTTCAGTCCTGGTACCACATATAAGTTTTGGTGTGTTCTTGGGGAAGAAAGTTGAATTCTCTGAGGTTTTGCTAACACTTACTTGGATACTGAGATGGAGATATTAGATGATCCTGTTCTAAAATTCTTATCCTGTTCTAAAATTCTATAACTCAATTAATACAGTAGCAAGCAAGGGTAGATATATAAATCTGAAGTTAAAGTTAGGTAACTTAGGTAGAATAATTAATCTGGAAGTTGAATCAGATTTATATAGCTATAACTACTGTTGGAAACAACAAAGATAAACAATAAGATATTAGGCTAAGAGGCATTCAGATGTTCTTGTAGAAGTTTTCTTTGACAGTTTAATAATTAAGTCCCTTTTTGAAATCAAAGCTGGAATTAAGAAAATGTATTTTTATGTTCCATCTTTTAACTCTCCAGGTAACACTATCAGTATTACAATAGAGTTAGCTTAAAGTTGTCTTTGAATATGAATGTTAAATAAGATATCCATTCATTCACTTAGCAAATATTTATTGAGCACCTGCTATGAGCTAATGACAGCCTTGCTTTTGTGGAACATCCATTCTAGTGATGGGGACAAACCATAAATAATAAGGATAAAAAATATGTAAATTATGTTATATTTTATGTGTTATCCAACTTTTTGTTGCTTTGATCAAAATATTGACAAGAATAACTGTGAGGAGTAAAAGTTTATTTTGGCTCATGGTTTCAGAGGTTTAGTCTATGGTTGACCAACCCCATAGCTCTGGGCCCTAGGTGAGGCATATCATTATGGTGGAAGAAAAAAGTGGTGAAGGGAAGTTTCTCCATTCATGGTAGTCAGAAAGAAGAAAGAAGGAAGGGAAAGAGTGTCAGGTAAGATGAATGCTGCCAGGACATCTTCCAGCCATACTCCATCTGCCTATAGTTACGACCCAGTTGATCTATTTAAACTAGGATAAAACTGATCAGGTTACATCTATGATAATCTAATCATTTCACCTCTGGTGTTAACACTGTGGAAGACACCTCATATCCAAACCATAATCTTTTTTAAAATAGCTTTATTGAGGTAAAATTGAAATATAATGAAACGAGCATATTTGAAATATGCAATTTGATCAGTTTGGGCATGTATGTAACCAATACAATCAGTATAAAAAGCATTTCCATTACTTTTTAAAAAATTTAAAACCATGCAGACTGTGTTCCCTGCATGATTTATTACATTAAAAATCAGTCACCCTAGGGCTGGGGTTGTGACTCAGTGGTAGAGTGCTTGCCTAACTAACATGTGTGATGCACTAGATTCAATACTCAGCACTGTATATAAATAAATAAAATAAAGTTTCATTGACAACTAAAATTTTTTTTAAAAAAAAACAATCTCCTTCAGAAACCCACTCTTGCATGTCAACTACTTCAAAATTAAATGGCATGCTTATAAATATCTCACAGGTCAAGGAAGAAAGAACAAGAGAGTAAATAAAAAGTGTTTTGAACTAAATGATAATAAAATCTTAAAATAGCAGAATATCTAGGATGAAACAGTACTCAGATGAGCATTTATAACTTAAAGTACCTGTATCAGAAATAAGCTAGAGTAACAATCAAATTATTTTCAAATTAGGTAGTAGGAAGGAAAAAATAAGAGTAGGAGCACTGTGCCACTCTGCAACGGACCAAAGGTGCAGCCTTGACTCCACTAACAGGGTTGCTGACTGTACATGATCTGGGTCAGGTGGCTTAAACTGGAAGGGAAAAAAGAAGGGCTTCCAAGGGTCCATTTTGTTTGAGACTTGTTCTTGGGTTCAACGTTTTTGTTTTTATTTGCTTGTTTGTTTGTTTTGTTGTTTCTTGGGAGTTTTTTGTTTGTTTTTGTTTTGATTGACAGTGTATTTGTGTGCTTCTGCTCCTCTTTTCTTTCTTTTCTTCCTTCTCACTTTTATATTTTTTCTTCTTCCTTCATCTTCCCTATTTACACCCTGCCATTGCATTCTCAACAGAGGCAAAAACAAGTTATACGCACAAATTGAGATTTCTAGAACGTGTACAATTGAAATATATAGCAAAGTGGTGTTATATATGGTTTATTCTCTAATTTCTAGACTTATTCTCTCTCTCCTCTCTCTTACACTAATTACTACTCCTTGGTTATTATTTTTTTCTCTTCTTTTTTTTTTTTTTTTTTCTTTTCCATCTTTCTTTATTTCTCCTCTCAACCGCAGCATAAGTTAGGTTTATATGTAAATCAGTCTTTCCATCTATTCATTCACTCCATTCTCTTTCCTCTCTCGTCGGCTGATACTAAACCACTTCCATAGAACTCTCTTTTCATACTTTCTAAGAAAGAACAAATCAATACACTCACTTCCTTCTTCCTAAACATATTACCTCTCTGTCCATTACTTGAAACTTTAAAACCCCATCAGAAGCATACAGAGTAAATTGGAAACAACATCTGGGTTAACTAAATCTGTACATTGTGATCAAACTGGGATTCTCTGAATAGAAAGTGTTTTGATTTTAAAGTGTAAAGGAAATATAAGGGGATCTGATAGCATTGTACTACAGGAGCAACATAAGGTTTTTAAGGTAAAATCAAAGTAGACAAGGTCCCACAGTGCAGGTAGAATAGACGCACAAGCAATATGAAGAAACAAGGGAAGAAAGTGACACAAACAAATCAATATACCTCCTCAGTAGATTCCATACCATGCACAGTTGGTGCAATGCCAGAGATGGAATTCAGAAATTACATATTCCAAATGTTAGCGGAACTTAAGAATGAACTCAAAAATGAGATGAGGGAGCAAATACAGGAGGTGAAAGATCATTTTGACAAAGAACTCCATAAACAAATACAGGAAGTAAAAGATTACTTCAATAGGGAGATAGAAGCTCTAAAGAGAAACCAAACAGAAATTCCAGAAATGAAAGAAGCAATAAATCAAAATAAAAGCTCAATCGAAAGTATCACCAACAGAGTAGATCACTTGGAAGAAAGAACCTCAGACAATGAAGACAAAATATATATCCTAGAGAAAAATCTAGATTACACAGCAAAAATGGTAAGAAACCAAGAACAGAACATTCAAGAATTATGGGACAACATAAAAAGACCAAACATAAGAGTGATTGGGGTAGAGGAGGGGGCAGAGTTTCAAGCCAAAGGAATGAGTAATTTATTTAATGAAATAATTACAGAAAATTTTCCAAACTTGAGGAATGAAGGGGGAAAACCAAGTTCAAGAGGCCTTACCGAACACCAAACATACAAAATCACAACAGATCCACACCAAGACACATTATAATAAAAATGCCTAATATACTGAGCAAGGAGAGAATATTAAAAGCCACAAGAGAAAGGAAGCAGATTACATATAGGGGGAAACCAATCAGACTTTGTTCAGATTTTTCTACCCAGACCTTAAAAGCAAGAAGATCCTGGAATAGCATATTTCAAGCTCTGAAGGAAAAGGGATGTCAACCAAGAATCTTATATCCAGCAAAATTGAGCTTTAGATTTGAAGATGAAATAAAAACCTTCCACGACAAGCAAAAGTTAAAAGATTTCACATCTCGAAAGCCAGCACTTCTGAACATCCTGGGCAAAATTTTCCATGAAGAAGAAGAGAAAAATAACAATGAAAATCAACAAAGGGAGATATTAAACTAAGGGAAATACCAACCAGAAGAGAAACCAAATCAAGCTAAAGATCATCATACAAATAAAAATGGATGGGAATAAAAATCACATCTCAATAATAACCCTGAATGTTAACGGCCTAAACTCGCCATTCAAAAGACACAGATTATCTGAATGGATTAAAAGAAATGACCCAACAATCTGCTGTCTCCAAGAAACACACCTCATAGAAAAAGACATCAATAGACTGAAGGTAAAAGGCTGGGAAAAGTCTTATCACTCACATGGCCTGCGGAAGCAAGCAGGGGTTTCCATTCTCATTTCAAATAAGGTAGACTTCAAGCCAAAGTTAATCAAAAGGGACAAAGATGGATATTTCTTACTACTTAAGGGAACCATTCATCAAGAGGATATAACAATCATAAATCTATATGCCCCAAATAATGGAGCACCTACATTCATCAAACAAACGCTTCTCAAGTTCAAGAGTAAAATTGACCACAACACAGTTATTCTAGGGGATTTCAACACACCTCTCTCACCAATGGATAGATCATCCAAACAAAAACTAAACAAAGAAACCTTAGGCCTCCTTAAAACAATTAATAACTTAGATCTAACGGACATATATAGAATATTTCATCCCTCAGTAAATGAATACACTTTTTTCTCAGCAGCACATGGCTCCTTCTCCAAAATAGATCATATATTATGTCACAAGGCAAATCTCAGCAAATATAAAAAAATAGAAATACTACCCTGCATGCTATCAGACCATAAAGGGATGAAATTGGAAATCAATGACAAAACAAGGAATAAGAAAAACTACTCCAACAACTGGAAGCTAAGCAACATGCTACTGAATGAACAAGGGGTTGAAGAAGACATCAAAGAGGAGATTAAAAAATTCCTAGAGGTAAATGAGAACACAGATACATCATATAGAAATCTCTGGGACACTATGAAGGCAGTAATAAGAGGAAAATTCATTGCACTGAGTTCATTCTTTAAAAGGAAGAAAAACCAACAAATAAACGACTTAACATCACACCTCCAAGCACTAGAAAAAGAAGAACAGATCAACACCAAGAGCAGCAGAAGACAGGAAATAATTAAAATCAGAGCAGAAATTAATGAAATTGAGACTAAGGAAACAATTCAAAGAATTGACAAAACTAAAAGTTGGTTCTTTGAAAAAATAAACAAAATTGACAGACCCTTAGCAATGCTAACGAAAAGAAGAAGAGAAAAAAAAACTCAAATCACTAACATTTGTGATGAAAAAGGGAATATCACAACAAACACCTCGGATATACAGAAGATAATTAGAAATTACTTTGAAAACTTGTACTCTAATAAAACAGAAAATGCTGAATGCATTGACAGATTTCTAGAGTCATATGATTTGCCTAAACTGGATCTGGAGGCTATACACAATTTAAACAGATCGATTACAAGCAAAAGAAATAGAAGATGTCATCAAAAAGCTACCAACAAGGAAAAAAGTCCAGGACCTGATGGGTTTACAGCAGAGTTCTACAAGACTTTCAAAGAAGAACTAATACCAATGCTCTTCAAACTATTTCAAGAGATAGAAAAAGAGGGAGCTCTTCCAGACTCTTTTTATGAGGCCAATATTACTTTAATTCCAAAGCCAGGCAAAGACACATCCAAAAAAGAAAACTTTAGGCCAATATCCTTAATGAACATAGATGCAAAAATCCTCAACAAAATTCTGGCAAATCGGATACAAAAACATATCAGAAAGATAGTGCACCATGATCAAGTGGGGTTTATTCCAGGGATGCAAGGCTGGTTCAACATTCGGAAATCAATAAACATAATACATCACATCAATAGACTTAAAGATAAAAATCATATGATTATCTCAATAGATGCAGAAAAAGCATTTGACAAAATACAGCACCCCTTTATGTTCAAAACACTGGAAAAACTAGGAATATCAGGGACATATCTCAACATTATAAAAGCTATTTATGCAAGGCCCAGAGCTAACATTATCTTAAATGGAGAAAAATTGAAAGCATTCCCTCTAAAAACTGGAACAAGACAGGGATGCCCCCTCTCACCACTGCTATTTAACATAGTACTGGAAACTCTGGCAAGAGCAATTAGACAGACGAAAGAAATTAAAGGGATCCAGATAGGAAAAGAAGAGCTCAAATTAGCACTATTTGCTGATGACATGATAATCTACCTAGAAGACCCAAAAAACTCTACCAGAAAACTTTTACAACTAGTAAATGAATTTGGCAAAGTAGCAGGATACAAAATCAATACCCATAAGTCAAAGGCATTTTTGTACATCAGTGACAAAGCCTCTGAAAGGGAAATGATGAAAACTACGCCATTTACAATAGCATCAAAAAAAATAAAATACCTGGGAATCAACTTAACGAAAGAGGTGAAAGAGCTCTATAAGGAAAATTATAGAACACTAAAGAAAGAAATCATAGAAGAACTCAGAAGATGGAAAGACCTACCTTGCTCTTGGATAGGTAGAATCAATATTGTCAAAATGTCCATACTACCAAAAACATTATACAGATTTAATGCAATTCCAATCAAAATCCCAATGTCATTCTTCAAAGAAATAGAAAAAGCAGTCATGAAATTCATCTGGAGAAATAAGAGACCCAGAATAGCCAAAGCAATCCTGAGCAAGAAAAGTGAAGCAGGTGGCATCACCATACCGGACTTTAAATTATACTATAGAGCAATAGTAACAAAAACAGCATGGTATTGGCACCAAAACAGACTGGTGGACCAATGGTACAGAATTGAGGACACAGAGACTAATGCATATAATTTCAGCTATCTTATATTAGACAAAGGTGCCAAAAATGTACAGTGGAGAAAGGATAGCCTCTTCAACAAATGGTGGGGGAAAACTGGAAATCCATATGCAACAAAATGAAATTAAACCCTTGTCTCTCACCATGCACAAAATTCAATTCAAAGTGGATCAAGGACCTAGGAATTAGACCAGAGACAATACGCCTAATAGAAGAAAAAGTAAGCTCCAATTTCCAACATGTCGGATTAGGCCCCAAGTTCCTTAATAAGAATCCTGTAGCACAAGAACTATTACCAAGAATTAATGAATGGGATAGATTTAAACTGAAAAGCTTCTTCTCAGCAAAAGAAACAATCAGTGAGGTGAATAGAGAGCCAACTAATTGGGAACAAATATTTAATACATGCACATCAGATAGAGCACTAATTTCTAGAATGTATATAGAACTAAAAAAAACTTAACACCAAAAAAGCAAATAACCCAATCAATAAATGGGCTAAGGAATTGAAAAGACACTTCTCAGAAGAAGATACACGATTAATCAACAAATACATGAAAAAAATGCTCAACATCACTGGCAATTAGAGAAATGCAAATCAAAACTACTCTAAGATTTCATTTCACTCCAGTCAGAATGGCAGCTATCAAGAACACAAACAACAATAAATGTTGGAGAGGATGTGGGGAAAAAGGCACACTCATACATTGCTGGTGGGACTGCAAAATGGTGCAACCGCTATGGAAAGCAGTATGGAGATTTCTTGGGAAAATGGGAATGGAACCACCCTATGACCCAGCCATCCCACTCCTGGGTCTATTCCCAAAAGACTTAAAAACAGCATATTACAGTGACACAGCCACTTCAATGTTTATAGCAGCACAATTCACAATAGCTAGGTTATGGAACCAACCTAGATGCCCCTCAGTAGATGAGTGGATAAAGAAAATATGGTATATATACAAAATGGAATTTTTACTCAGCAATAAGAGAAAAATAAAATAATGGCATAGTAAATGGATGAAAAAGGTGATAAAAATCAAGCAAGTTTAATCAAATAAAAGCAAGAACATAAAAAAAGGGAGGGGTGGGAGGGAGTAAGGGGGGGGTTGGAATAACAATGGAAAGAGACCTATCAGAATAACCCTACAGATGCTAAAAATATATTAAGGTAACATTACAATTGCATGCCAACATATGTGATAGCTTATATAACATGGTCTATGTTAGAGAAGGATCCATGTGCTGCTGAGAAGAAAGTGTATTCAGTCATTAGTGGATGAAATATTCTATATATGCCTATAAAGTCTAACCAAACCACAATCTTAGAAGATGATAATCATGGAAAAAGACAAAATTAGAGAAATACGAGGATAATTTTATCTCTGCAGATAAGCTACAATGTTAAACAGGTGGTTACATGAAGGTAATATTTGTTTACAGTCAGTGTATAGGATTAATATACTTATTCATCTAGGAACTTAAAAATATTTGAGTGAATAAATATATTTATTTATTTGAACAGTGTTGGAGAGTTGGTTTTACATTTTATCACCAAATTCTGCCAGTTCATTGCTTTCTTTTCCATAAAAACAACCATGTTCAGAAACAGATGGCTTGTCTATCAGTGGCCTGGCTTTGTTTTGGCCTACAGTGAGGTCTTGTAACAAAAGGAAAAAAGAAATTTTTTTTTTTTTTAAATCTTCCTTTCCACTGCTTTCTATTAGGAAAAGTGGGGAAAAAAATCTAAGTTCTTGCTCTCCTAGGATTCTATAAAAAATCTAAATGGTTGAGCAGATGTAAAAAGTTCTGGAACATTTTAAACACTTGGGCCGTGCTGTGTGCTGTGACTGTTTTTTTGTACATCTTTCTCAGACCACGGGTGCTTTATATACCATGGAGTCCTTTCCTTTCTAGCCAGGAAAATCTCAGCCCAGAGCATCCTTTTCTTCTTACCTCTCACAGATTTTGTTTTTCTAGAGCCAAGGGCCCTTATTTAAAGTCCTGTGGAAGGATGTTGGTTTAAAATACTTATGAAAGGAAGGACAGCTAAGATGAATGTTAAAAAATCTGAATGAATGATTCTGAACGTTTAAGAGGTAAAATAAAGTTGTTTTTATTTAAACAATTTTCTTTAAAATGTGCAACAGTCTGTTACCCTGCTAAATTTGTGAAGGATATAGAAAAGCATGGCTGACTTGCTTTATCCTGTTTTTGCTTATATAATTCATGAGGGACATTCTGTTGCAGTTTGACATAGTTTTGTGATGTTGTCAGTCAGTACTTATGTAATACTTTGTACTGGGAAAGTGCTTTCTAGCCATCTTGGAAGCCTGTTTTCAGAGACAAAAAGTTCTAGGAGATGCTTCATTCATCACACAGATCTGCCTGCTTTTTGACTAAAACACTGGAGAGTTTGCCAATGTTTAAATGGAGACTTAGCATAATGTCTTTTTCACTATGTAATTTTTATTTATTTATTTGGATAGGAGTCCTGGTATTTTCAAAACTCTGCTGAAAACTCAGCTCGTTTGGTATGTGTATTTGTATTGGACAGAGAAATGTTGTGAAGATAACAGTAGAGGATTTGATCAAGTCCAGATAAGATGATGGAAATCCTTTCTACATTAAGTATCTGATTAAAACATAGAGGTTCTTCAATTATTTAGGGATTGTTTTCCCCACACAGCCCCTTGTGGCCCATCAGAACAACATAGTATTTAAGCTTTGAATGGTTAAGTCTGGGTTTAAACCTCTGTTCCACTGGCCTACCAAATGACTAAGTGAAGAGGAAGCACTCAAAAAATTAGTAACGATGGACTTCTCACTTTGATTGGGCAATCCATCACTCAGAGGCCCTGAGAATAAATTTTCCTCAACTGTAAAAGAGGAATGATGTTACATTTTGTAAAAGTTAATCCCTTGTGTCAACATGTACAAATCCATAAACATGATACAACACAAGAGAATGGACAGAAACCATATGATTACCTCAATAGATGCAGAAAGTCATTTAATGAAACCCAGCATTCTTTCATGATAAAATCTCTGAACAAATTAGGTATAGGAGGAACACTCTCAACATAATAAAGACTATTTACCATAAGCCAATAGCTAACATAGTGATGAATGGGAAAAGCCTGAAAGTTTTTTCTATAAGATCCAGAACAAGATGAGGATGCATACTTTAACCACTTTCATTTAGTGTCATAGTAAAAGCCATAGGCAGAGAAATTAGGCAAGAGAAAGACAGAAATGGCGTCTGAATGGAAAGATGGTAGTCAAATTGTCACTGCTTTCAGATGACATGATCTTATGTATAGAAAACCCTGAAGACTCTACCAAAAAAACTATTAGAACTAATAAATTCATTTAGCAAATTTGCAGGATACAAGGTCAACGTAAAAACATCAGTAGTGTAGCTATATACCAGTAGTGAATTCTCTGAAATAGAAATCAAGAAGGCAATCCAATTTATAATAGCTACAAACAAAACAAAACAAAACAAAACAAACAGTAAATAACAACAAAACCCTGGGAATAAATTTAGCTTATGAGATGAAAGATCTCTATAATAAAAATAATAAAACATTAATGAAAGAAATTGAAGAGGACACAAAAAAGTGACAAGACATCCTGTATTCAAGGATTAGAAGAATCAATATCATTAAAATGCCTATCCTACCCAGAGGGATCTATAAAATCAATGCAATCCCTAGAACTAGAAACAAATAACAAAAAAAAAAAAAAAAAATAGCCCTAAAATTCATGTGGAACCACAAACAACAAAACAAAACAACCCTAATAGCTAAAGTCATCTTGAGTGAAACAATAAACTAGGAGGCATTATACCATCTGGGCTTTAAAATGTGACTACAAAGCCATAGTAATCAGAACATTGGTACTGGCATAAAAACAAACATATAGACCATTGGATCAGAATAGAGAGTGGGGGAAATAAACCTAAATGTCTGCAGCTAACAGATTTCAACAATGCTACTAAGAACAGACATGAGAGAAAGGACAGTCTCTTTAATAAATGGTGCTGGGAAAATTGGATAACCATTTATAAAAATCAGTTCAAAATGAATTAAAGGCTTAAATGTGAGACTTGAAATTGTGATAGTACTAGAAGAAAACATAGGGAAAGGTTTCAGGACATTGGAATGGGCAAGGATTTTTTAGACAAACACTGGAAGTACATGAAACCAAAACAAAATAGACAAATGGATTACATCAATCAAGAAAGCTTTTGCTCAGCAAAGGAAATAATCAGCTGAATGAAGAGATAACCTACAGAGTAGGAGAAAAAATTTGAAAACTATTCTATACTTCTGACAAGGGGTTAATATTCGGAATATATAAGGTATTCATAAAATTCAATAGAAAAAATAACCTGATTAAAAAATGGACAATAGACCTAAATTAACATTCTCAAAGAAGACATAAAAATGATCTGCAGGTATATGAAAAAAAGTGCTTAATGTTCTTAATCATTTAGGAAATGCAAGTCAAAGCCACAATGAGCTATCACCTCACTTTGATAGGAATGGGTATACACTATCCAAAAGACAAAGAGAGGACTTCCTAGCTCTCTCCAGCTCCTGTAGCTCAGTGGTACAGCATTTACTTACCTAGGATACAGATGTGCTGGGTTTGATTCTCAGCAATGAAAAAAACAAAAAGGAATGAATGAAAGAAAAGAAATATACGTATACATAAAATTATAAAAAAAGAGACAAAAATAACAAATGCTGTGGACAAGATGTGGGATGTGGGGATAAGGGAACCCAAGCATATGGTTGGTGGAAATATAAATTAGGAGAGTCATACAGAAAACAGTTTAGAGTTTTCTAAAAACAAAACAAAATGAAAAAAGAAAAACACACAACACCTTAAGATTTAGCTATTCCACCATGAGGAATATATAAAAAGGAAATAAGATCAGTGAAGAGATAGCCGCAAACCCATGTTAATGCAGCACTGTTAAAAATCCACTAAGAAATGAACCTACGTGTCCATCAATGGATGAATAGATAAGGAAAATTGGTATGTATATATTGCCACAGAATACTCTTCAGCTATGAGGGAGAATGAAATTTTGTGCTTTTTTTCAACATGGATAGAACTCGGAGGTCATTATGTTAAATGAAATAAGCCAAGTTCTGGTGTAGATTGTAGATAAATATAATGTGCTATACATTTTAAAAACATGGAAGAACAGAATTTGAATGTTTTCATCATAAAGAAATGATAAAAGTTTAAGCAGATAGATATGTTTAACATTACCCAATTGAAATATTACCCAATGTATAAATGTATTAAAATATCATATGTACATATAAATATTTAAAATTCTTGTGTTTTCATGTACCAGTTAAAGTGAAATTTAAATGAAAATAGAAACCTAATCTTTATGAGGATTAAATCAGATGAAGCCTCAGATAGAACAGCATATATTTGTTCAGTGGTTCTCTTCTTCCTTCTCTTCTTTTTCTTCTCTAACCATTCATTTCACAAACAAATATCAGTTAAAAAGAGTCAATGATCAATGATCTGAAAATAATTTCCATAATGGCTAAGTGTGGTGGTATTCCTGAATTTCTGTTATTTATATGTGGCTAAGAGGAAATTTTTTTGGAGGTCAGTATACAAAACAACCTATGATTAATTGAAAGGAACCATGTCTCTTAGGAAATTCTTTGTAAAGCTTGGATTAAAAAAAGCTCAAAGTGGCATGGCAAGGTTCATGAGTAATTAATTGACCTTAAAGAGTTTAACATAATAAATGTCTGGGTGACAGGAAATTATGTGAAAGGTGGGTGTTATTGTTTAGATAGGAGGTATCTTCCAAAAGATCATGTGTGAAATAATGAAAGAAGGTGCAGAGGTGAAGTAATTGGGTTATGAGTGTCTAGACCTCATCAGTGCATTAATCTATTTGAATGTATTAACTGGGCCCTAACTATAGGCAAGTAGGGTGTGATGAGAGGAGGTAAGTCTCTGGGGTTGAGGTTTTGGAGTACATATTTTTGTCCCTGTGGGAGAGTGAGTTTCTCTCTGCTTCTTGGATAGCCTGTCCTGAGGTTCTTTCTTCCATCACACCCTTCTGCCTTGAAGTTCTGCTTCACCTCAGGCCCAGGGCAATAAAGTTGGCCATCTGTGGAATGAGACCTCTTAAACCATGAGTGCTAAATAAGCTTTTCCTCCTCTGAAATTGTTTTTGTCAGGTCTTTTTGTCACAGCAATGAAAAAGCTTACTAAAACAGTGAGTGTACCATTAATGTGGCATTGCCAATGATTTGAATTGTAGCAACGGACAGCTCATTGGATTACGTCATTGTGTACACTTTTGGGGTCACTATAAGACAAAGTTTCCTTTCTTCAAATTGCCATGGATTATTTGAGAACTTCAAATTTCTTGTGAGAATTGTAACATGGGTAAATAGGTCGTGCTTTAGGTTTGCAGTAGAATTCAAGCCTAGTTGCAGTATTTGCCGCCTCGAGGCTGCCCAGGGTTTATTTGTATGATCTGGCTAGCTGGGTTAGTTTCCTCATCCTACTTTATCTCCCCCCCCCCCACCCCAACGCTCTGTTTATTGCTCTATTCAACGACCACAAGAGAATTACAAAAAGACACCAATGTCTCTTGTCTGCTGTGGAATAAATATTTAAAGTCATCAATAAAAACACGTGGCTCCAAGATAATAGTCACGCATGCCCGGCTGAGGGGCTCTCACCACACACATGGACACGGGAACATATGCAGAGTGACACACAGCGAGACTTTTGGGAATGCCTTACCTCAGTGACAGAAAGATGTCTTACACAGATCTGGGGCCAAGTTCCTACCCCACCGTTGAAGCTCCCCTCCCCCACACCCTTCAGAACCCAGATCCTCGGGGTTCCCTACCCCTATCTGTCTCCTTCCAGTGCCTCCTGAGGGTATCTGACTTCATCTTTTTGTGTGCAACTCTCACAGAGATTGTGTTCAATTAAAAGGAAGGACATTCCAAACAAGAAAAAGACCTTTCTTTGGTCTTGTATATGAAAAGCTGTGCTCCCTTGCTCAGAATAATAAACAACTTGCTATGAAAACAAATAGACCAACAAAGAGACACTATACGAGTGCAGAAAAAAGAAACTGAATGAATGCTTTAGACTTGTTGATGAGACCAACAGAAATGAATTCTGGGCAGCACCAGGGACTAATGACACTGGTGGGTGTGGAGTGGTAAAGAAATAGAATTTAGAAGGAGCAGAACCTGGGATAGTCAAGACTTAGCCTTAGTTTACCTCTCACAATTTCTTATAATTTTTGTCCAGTTAATGATTGCAAATTGCTTGTGACACTTAGGGTGTAAGAAATATCATATTTCTCTCTGTTGAAGTTGGGCTTCCAGCTCTAGAACCACGATTGGCAAGAGGAAACATTTCATATATTTTTTTTGAGATTCCTTCCTTCTCCCTTGGGTTGAGGCACTGCCTTAGGGTTCATGTGGTACAGGACTGATGGAGGAGAGGTCAGTAATTTGTTACGGTCACTCCTGAGAGGCTCATTTCCAGACTCCATGCGGGTCTTTCAAAAATTGAGACTGCCCAGTCATCGGCTTCCTTCACGCCAAGCTCAGTCTTTGAAGCCAAGATGGTTAGTGCTCTGATCTTAGGCACCCTCTTACTTAGTCCCACTTCCTCCTGTTACATTGGGTGGGGCTGGATATGAAATGACTCCAATCACCTTTCTTTTTCCTTCCCTGTTCCTTCTGCTCTCAACCCGTCTTCCAAAACACACACACACACACACACACACACACACACACACACACACACACTTTGGTTTTGGATTACTCCCCTTCTCTCGGAAGCATTGGCTTCCTTCTATCACTCTCTCAACTTAATTTGGCATGGTTTCCTCACTTGGCTTACATTTTGAAATACAGCAAGCATAAAGCAAGCTCCTTAGACAAGGCATTCCAAACTCTGAAACACGGAAGGTAAACATCAGCTTTGTTGGTTAGTACACAGAAGAAAAAAAGTTGTATATATAAATAAATAAATATAAATACATAATAAAATACATATATATGTGTATACATACAGATTCACCTTCTCACTAACTTATCTTAGGCTTGTTCAATTTTATGTTCTTTCTGTCACTATTAGTTTTGCAAAGTAAGATAGGAACTGCGTATTCATACACATAGTTGTTTCTTTAGTACTGAGCACACAGTAGGTAATGAATATTTGTTTAAAGAATAAATAATCAGATAAGCTGAGTGTCATCATAAGATTATAAATAGAAAAAAAAGATTATAAATAGAAAATCTTTTCAGGAAGAGTTTGGGAGAATAACAGTTTTCTTGACTTGGACAGGTATGGGACTTGAATGATATAGTGAGGAAGTCAATGGCCTCAAGCTCTGAGTTTTCAGGGAAGTCTGATGTCCAGCAGAATCACAGAGCAGGGAAAGCTGAAAAAACATGAATTTTCATTTCAAATATTTGCTAAGCTAAGGGAGTCACTTTCATCTCTCTGTCTGTCATCTGGCTTATCTGTACAGCAATGTCCCATAGCAGAGTAACACTCCTGTAACAGGATTTAGGACTATAACAAGGTATAGGACTAAGGGATTGAAAGGAGCATCTGCCATAGACATGCTGGGACATGCTGGGACACACTAAGTTGCTGGCCATAAGGAATAGCAGCCATAGGCATGCTTAGTCATATCTGGTTGCAATTGATAGGGAGCTATAAGGGGCATTAGCTATAGGCATGCTTAGCAGTGACTGGTTATAATTGATAGGGAGCTCAGCTCCATGGACATGCACAAAGAACATGCCCAGTTGCAATTACATCATTTCACTGGACATGACCAATGGACATTGATTCTCACTGGGTGTAACCAATCACCAACAAATGCCACCAACTTGGAACTATATTTAAACCACTTGTCCTGCCACATCAATGAGTCTGCTCCCAGGACATCAGTGAGACTAACCGCCTTGCTGTCCATCCCTGACATCCAACCACTGGCTGGAGAGAACCACTAGACAATAACAATGTCTGCTCTCTGGCTAAGAAAAGTCATGTGGCTTTAAGTATTTGGGGGCTCATGGTTTTATTAGTGTGCATTGAATGCTAGTTGGGGTGCTCCAGCACACCCAACACTTTTTGCATTAATTGTGTTTGATGATTGGTGTGATCAAATACACGCTTGCATTTAAAAGATAATTGGCCTCTGAGTAATTATTAATAGCACAACTCAAGACAGGGAGAAATAGTTCTTGAATCCTCTTATGGTTAATGATGAATGGCACAGTCACAAAAAATTACCTGGAAAACTTCTATTTGTCATAAAGGAATCAGCTTTTTCAGTCACTAAATTTATATTTTCTGTTTGAGATTCTTTAGGAGCTAGCAAAGTGTATTTTAAAAAAACTTCATCTATTCACATATTCAGAAAATATTTTTGAGTATTGCATCCAAGGGAACAAGGGCTTGTAAGATGTCATTATTGTATGAATAGCAGTGAGTGTTATGCTGCTGGAGAGGGTGTGTGGTTTAACAACAGGGAGGGGGTGACCCAGGTGTAAGAAAAAATGAAGATGTCTGATATGGGCCACATGGGTGGGATAGGTAGTTAGACTTTCAGAGAGAGATTACACCTAGCAGAGTGATCACAGAAGACTTCACAAAACAGTCAACAGTGACCTGAACTTGGAATGAGTTTCACAGGTAGAGGTAAGAGGGGCGGGACAAAGGCAGAATGATATTTCAGGTAGAAAGAATGGAATGGTCTTGCCTCCAGAATAGCTCTGTCTTCTTGGTAATCAATTGGGTAAGCATGTTGATGGTAACGTGTGGTTGCACTGCTGTGATTATTATCTCATATTTATATACTGTGAATTTCAAAGCTTAGTTGGCATAATTTCCCTACAATTATGAAAGCCTAGAAGTGGTTTGTGGTCTTTTGGAAGAGCAAGATTTCCCAGAAAAAATAGTGGTGAGATTCTTAGATTTGGAAAGTACTAGCCTTGCATTTTTTTCCGGTTCTTTTTTTTTTTTTAACTGACTGATCTGGGAAGACGACTGTTATTCTGTCTTGTACTTTGGACTCTACTATTTGAACCTCATCCTGCAGAAGGTCATGTTGTAGGATTGATTACTCTGTCCAAGTAAAGGAAAACAAGATCTCACATTTACATATTCTTCTCCTTTCCCCCCCCCCCCAAGCAAGTTGAGAGACAGGGTGAAGTTTCTTTTTAATAATATATTGTGCTAGAAACTGTGAAGCTCCACAGATTTGAATACATATTTAAAAGGTCTTTATGCACTAAGAATAAATATAATTTAAAAAATAAAAGGTAAAGCACAACAAATGTGATAAAGCAAGATTATTCTTATCATACATAGTATATATAGAAATGGATGATAGAATTTCTGAGATCTCAGTTGTGACTGGTTAAAGGGCATGAACAAAATAAATTCCTTAAAGAAAGAAGTATGAATCACCAATAAACATATGATATCATCTTTGGTACAGCTAATAAGTAATGAAAAGTAAGACAAGACAAAGATTTCATTTCACCTAGTAAATTAGTAAATATTTAAAATGATAACATTCTAATATCTGGGAGGCAATAAAAGAACCAGTTGACTTCACTTTTGAAAGACAGATTGGCAACATGTGTCATGTTTTTGACCCATTCCTTATTCATGGCCCACTCCTGCCTTCATATTCTCACTCCCCTGCAAATGTGTGCTAAGGAAATTATATTTAAAGAACAACAACAAAATACAAGGCTATAAATGTCCGCTATAATATTATTTGACTCTGGACTCAGAAAAGTCTAGATTCATATGCTTAAAAAAAAAAAAAAAAAAAAAAAAAAAAAAAAAAAAAAAAAAAAAACAGCAGGAATTATCTGTCCTGTGACTTCATCTGCCTCATGAGGATCCTGTTATGACTACAGGACTGTCAGGAGGATCAGTGTTTCCTAACAGTGCTCAGTATTGGTAAGTGCTTTCAAATGTCAGGCCCTCATTGCACACTTATAAGCCACCTAGCCATTGTGTTACCTAGCCACACCTGTGACATTTAAGAAGAGCACCTCGTGCTGTAGACATAGAAACAGGCCTGTGCTGTAGTATTCATTTAAAAATAACTGCATAATCAAAATGTGTAGACTAGATGATCTTAAGTATTTAAAATGTAAATAGAAAAAAAGCTGAAAAGAAATACATGAAAATGTTAATTGTAGTTATGTTGGCTACATAAAATGAAAGATCTTTCTGTATTTTTAAACTTTTATATTTTTCAATTCTGCATTCAGTTACAAAGGGGAAAATGTATTATGCCGTATTACTGTAAAAATTCAAGTACATGAAAGTGGTTTGTCATGGAAACTGACTTTTAGGTTGTTTTTAGTTGGTAAAATACCTGATTTCATTGAGAATGTCTTCTACTACAATTTTTTATTTATTCTTTTTCATTATACATGACAGTAGAATGTATTTTGACATATCATACATACATGGAGTAAAACTTCCTTTTTTTGTGGTTATACATGATGTGGAGTTACAGTGGTCCTATACTGCAATTTAATAATGTTGTTCTGGAAGAATATTTCTAGACTGTTCCCTTTTAATTGAGGAAAACATTTCCTTTTGTTTTATTTCATTATCAAATACTATGATTTATAAATCCAGTGTATTTTATGTAAACAAAAATTAGGAAGCACTGGGCTTTTTCAGAAATGCTGTTTTCACTGTAAAATATGTCCTTTCTAGTAAATTTACCTTCTCTGCATGACCTGCATGCATACCTGCATGACTTTCAAATCTATGTTCTAATGTAAAATTGGTTTGTTTTTCTTTTATCCTTTGTTTTTAAAAGTCTAATTGTACTCTTTTAAAATGTTGATATTGAACAGTCACTCTAGAAAATTTGAAAATATAAAAATATTTGGAAAAAAAATAAATATCAGTGAATTCTACTTACATCTTTTTGTTGTATAGATTTTTTTCAAAATTTTCTATGGCATTCAACACATTTGGAAGAATTATAAGTGGAGTTAATTGTAAGTGGAGTTTTGATCTGGTATATATGGTGAGCATTTTGCTAGATTAAGTTTCATTTCAAAATATGAGTTTTTGTGGCCTTAATAGTATTTCATAATTTGAATATAGCATGATTTGCTTAAATTTGTATTTGGATGGATGATAGTGATTTGAAAATTTGATTGGCTAAATGAATTTTTCTATAAATTGTTGTTCCCTGACTTTTCTCATTTTTCTGTTGGATATTAATATTTATCTTACTGATTTGCTTAGCTCTTAATCCATTAATTATATTTTTGTAATTATGTTTTTGTAAATATTTTTAAACAGATTATTGTTACTTATTGCCTATTTGTATTTAAGAATTATGTATTTTAATGTGTATAAGTTGTGTGCTCAATAAAAATCATTCAAAATTCTAAATATCTAAACACTAATATGTTGCAGTCCCACTTACTTTTAGTACATAATGGATTACAGAAACACTAAGGCAAATGCTGGTTACTTCCACATGCATTGTGTTGAATGTCATCTTTAGAGAAACAGCTGCTACAGGATCTGGGAGTGTTAACTCTGGAGTGAGAATGTTTGCATTTTTACTCAGATTTTTCAACTACTAGCTACGTGCTCTCAAGCAACTTTCTTAACCTATTCATGCTTGGGTTTCATTGTTTTCTTTAAAGATTTAATTTTTAAAGAGCAGTTTTAGGTTCACAGCAAAGTGAAATATTTTTTTCATATTTGCTTCTATATTTTGAAAGAACTAGAGTTTAATATTTTTATATAGGCAAACCTCCTGATAGTTTACTGTGATTCTTTCTATTGCTTTTAGAATTAGAGCATCTTTCCCTACATTGACGTCTGTTAAATTTTTTTAATAGTTTGTTACTACAGTTTTCACCTGCCTTAACAATACAACTGGAATTTATTTTGATAAACAATCTGAAAAAATTAAATAATCGTCTTCCTTAATATTTTCCCAGGACTATGTTATAAAAATAATCCAATCCTTCCCTGTTTGCAGGAATATTTCCTTTATCATCTCTATTTATATCTACCAATTGTATACTAGCCTACTGATTCACAGTACTTAATTTCTTAGCAAATAAAGGTAAATCCTTAAAATTGAATTAGCTCTATTACCTGCCTTAATCATGATCAATCATTTCAGCTACAATTATCTCCTTGATTATATCCTAGTTTGAGTGTTAGTGCAAAGGGAGAGGTAATCAATCACTCCATGGTTATTTGTAAATTTTTGGATGATGCAAAATAGATGAAATAGATCTATATTTCTACTGCTTTACTGTGTATACGTTTCTTCTTTTTTTAATGGCAGAGGTCCCTTCTTCTGTCACATGTTTATCATGTGCCTAATTTAAGAAGCGAATATATTTCTACATGCAGTTCCACCACTACTCAATTCCCTTTAATTTGTTATAGTATTGCTCAGGACCCACTCTTTTCTGGTTTGGTAATTTAAGCAACTTGACTCTGATCCTATTTCTTCATCTGTAAGACAGGTATGAATGTCCATACCTAAGATGATTTAACATCCTTGGCAGATGGCTCAGCACCAATAAACTCTCAATGAATTGTAGATGTTGGGATTGTTAAGCTAAGTTTCCCAAGTCAAATTAGAAATAACTGAGAAGATTCTTGTTGATTTGTGGTGTGGAAGGGAGGGTAGAGCCACACTTCTGACTTGTACGGGACCTGAAGTCACGTCTCTGTTGATGTTGGAATCTGGTGTATTGGACGTTTTATCTTTAAGCAGTTGTCACCTTTAGTATCTTAACTGTTGGAGGGATACTTAGTTAAAAGACAAGTCATATTACTGGGTCTTAAATGATTTTTACTGAATCGCATAATGCATTGTTTAGGATTTGCTTGCGGTATTTTTTATTGTATGGTGTCTTTGTGATTCATCAATGTAAATTGTGGGAAGTCAGGTTTTTGTCTCCAGTAACTTTACATTCTCTTTGTGTGCCCATTAACTCTTGGATTCTGAGCTCATAATATGGACTTTATGTACTTACATGCAGGCTCCAGCCTCTGCCAAGTTGAGTGTCATCCTTCCTGGGAGGGAATAATATTTCTTAAAACACCAATAGTCAGAAGGCACTGGAACTTACAGGAGAAAAGGAATTGCTAAATGATGAAATTTAGTGATTTGTGGGAAAGAGAATTCTAGGTTCTTTCCTGTTTTCCTTTTGTTCCATGAGATTTGTGTGCAGTGTGTCTATTCCCATATTTAACATGTCTCTGTCTGAATATTGCAAATATTTCCCTAAACCAACCACAGTCCTTTTTTTCTAGCATTGTGTCATATTTTTTTTTTCCTGATGAGTTGTTCTTTGTTCCAGTGGCAATTATTGGACTGCTAAACTCTATTTGTTTATAAATTATCTTATTTGTTTACCAGGTTAATTACCTTCTGGGGTAAGCTATTTCAGGCTATAACAAGTCTTAACACCATTTGCAAGTCTGTCCCACAATATGGTTGTGTCTGCACATGCAAATAATTTTGACTGAATCTAGCAAAAACAATTAGGTTTCATTATTTTATGTGATGACGAATAACCAGTTTGATGGTGTTTTCAAATTCTTAACCATTGGATTTATTTCTGAGTAAAGATCCAAAAAGAACTATTAGCCTATATAAAAATTTTATTGAAAGTTTTAGAATGAATTTTTAAAAACCTTTAAGACAAAGTAAATGAAATTTGCCTTTGTGCTTTGATCTATCTGACATTGCTATACATTTTAGAATTTAATTAGTATATTTCTCCTAAATACATGGTTTTCTTTCAGATGTAAAGGAAGAAAGACAAATTGCTGGGGTTTTTTTTTTGTTGTTATTTGTTGTTGTTTTTTGTCTTTGAATTCATTTGGACACATTGTCATGTCGATAAACATGACAGTCTGTGTTGAGCAAACATTAGCTTGAGCTATGTGAAATGACTTATATTGGGATATTTTTGACTTACATATAGTAGCTAATGATTATTTCTAATGATTATTTTCATAAATTCATTGTTTCCCCCCCCCTGAATTTAGTGTTCTTAGCACAATTTAGCAATTAAAGCACTGTGCTTATTAACTTCTAGAAGTCCATTTGGATAATAATGGGCTTCTGTTGTTGTCTAGTTAGCTGATTGGTTACATTTTGTTCCTCACAGTGTAGTGCCAGTAAAAGCATGTATGTGTCTTTTGCAGGGAGACTATTTTACTTTTCAGAGTGAACTTAGCTATTTTACAAATTCAGATCAAAATGACATATGTAGCAAATAATTGGGACACATTTATTTTGCTAAAGATCAACAGTGTTCATATTCTCTGTGTCCATTTGAATAGATCTTGTGAATGTTCTTCCGAGTGAGCTGATACTTGCAAATACAAACAAGACTAGAATGTTCATATGTGAGAATTGTGCCAGATGTTGTAGCCTTAAGGGGTTAACAAGGCCAAAGGAAATCTGTGGAAATCTCTGCAACAAATAACACATTCCAGTAACAATGAATTAATTCCACAAATATTTATGAAACCCTGCTGTAGGCCAGGCACTGTGTGAAACACTGTATCCAACAAGACACAGCAGTAAACACGACTTGTGCTCTTCTTGGCCTTCTGAGACAAAGCACTTGAGTGACACATATTTGGCATTAATATAAGGCTTTTTGTAATTATCTCCAATTTGTTTTGCTTACTGTTGTGGGGTTGAATTCTCTAAGGCAGGAATCTGATTATGTCACTTTTGTTGCTTCAAAACCTTGAGTTGCATTCTCATTGCCTAATGACAGATTACTTAGTCTGGCTTTGCACTCTGACCTTGACTAGTTTTCTGGTCTCTACTCTTCATGTGTCATAGGCTGTGTGCAACAGTGGTCCACTTTGCCTTTTGAAGCTAGCCTTTGCTGTTTATTTTAAAAGGGACATGCTTCCTCCACCCCCCCTTCTGTCCCTGTCCCTGTCCCTGTCCCTAACCTGGGGGCTGGGAACAAGATTACCTTGAGTTAGTTGTTCTCCACAGGAAGATGTCGGCAGAAGAATTAGGAAGTGACTATCTCCCAAATTAACAAGTGAATTTCAATACACTATCAGGGTGCACATGGGACCCCCTGCCAGGTCATACCTGGAACTTAGCCTGTAGCCTTTGAATAGCTTCTTTAAAAGTTCTCTTGTTTTCCCTGATTGGGAAAACCACAGCCTCTGTGACAGGAGTCCCCTATATTTCTCCTTTGCTAGCAAAGCAATAAACCACCTTTGTCCTTTTTCTCAAAATTGAGTCCTCATTATTAAATTGGCATGAATTGGCATTGGGGACAAGGACTGAACGTTCTGTGACATGTGCTTGATCCCCAAGTATATCATGTGTTTTAAGGCCTCTATCTTTGTTAAATGGTTCTTTTTACCTGGAATGTTCTATCCCCCTACCTGATTGCATGTCTGCCACATTGGTCCTTTGGTCAAACCCCTATTCACTTAGTACCTCTCGAACAGTAATTCATTGCTTCTGTGTATGAGACATCATTTGACATTTATAGAAGTACTTTGTGGAGCGTTTGAGGCAAAGAACTGTATCTAATGCACTATCTGAAGCACTCATGTATGTAGCGCTTGTTTCAAAATAAAATGTTGGCATTATGATTGTTCTATTGCTCTCGCCTCTGCATCTTGTATCCATCCCGCCATTTATTTACATGAAAAATAACAAAATTATTTTCCTTTCTGTGAAATTGTAGTCAGATCAAAAGTGGAATCCAAGCTGTGGCTTCTATACTACACTGAATAAATACTGATTGAAAAAAATAGGATTCCTCTCTCTAGTTCTTCTGTCCCAAGTTCACCATAAGCATGGGCAATCATGGTGATGGTCTGTGCTCTGAGCTCTCCCACACAGTACTTCTGGTTTCTCTTAGGCTCTAGTCTGTGGGTCCCCAGGGCTCCTGGATGTGGACTGGGTTTCTACCACTGCTGCTGTTCTGTTTCTCTTGCCTCAACCCCACGGATGCTGTCTGTCAGTGTCTCCACTTCTACCACTGCTCTGATTGCAGTGTTGGTGGTCCAGTTCTCAAAACTGGGAAATACTCTTCCTCTGAGTATGAGCTTTGGGGCCCACAGAAGGTACCCTGAGGACAGGATAGGCCTCATCCCTTCAGAACTCAAAATCACCACCCTCTAGGAGAACTTTGGGTAGCATTGTCCTACTTTAGGGTGGATTTCTTGTATTTAGGTGGGAATTTCCTACTTAGGATAGGGCCATAGTTTGTTATCTTTAGCGAATTAATCTTGAACATAATATTCATATTCTTCTCCATTAATTTTCCAAGGGAGTGTAAGAATCTAATACATGTAGCTTTTCATTTGATTTTACTTCAGTCAGCACTTATTACACACCTATTATGTCTTGGAACTGGGCAAGACTGTAGAGAGATCCATTTAATATTCCCATTAAGCCCTCTATTGCAGATGAGAGCACCTAGGATCTAAGAGTTAATTAGCTTGCCCAGTGTGACCAAACTACTAAGTGGCAGAGCTGGGATTGAAAATTGAGGTCCACCTAATCCTAGGACCTGAGTTCTTTCTCTTGCTTTATATTACTTCCCAGAATGGGTGCCACCAGTATCCACAGTTACTCAAGACTTTAGAGGATTCAATAGGCAAGAATGGCACCCCAAAACTGGCATTTAAGTGTTCACTGGGAAACTGTTCTTGCTACTACCACAGTGCCATTAAAGTCTAAGATTTGTTAGACATTGAAAATGACAATAAAAGGCAGTTCCCTGTGCATATTTAAGTTTTGCTCTTCCTCTTAACTACAAATGTAGGGGAAAGAAAGAGTATTTTTTTACAACTTAATTTTCTAAGTGACTTAGACATCCTTAGGGGCTTCTTATTTTCTCTATTTTCTTGAGCTCTCTACAGGCTGACATGTTAAAATTTGCAATTATTCCTTCCAGATGTTGAAGTTTTGATTGCAAGTAGAATAGGAGCAGCTAAGTAGTGGTGGAGCTGGCGTTGTCTAGTGGAAAATATTCAGACACCACCATACAGACCTGCCAAGTTTCTGCAATGTTTTATTTGTATTGATATATGCTTGGCTCAGTCAGCTGTGCTTGAGGTTGTGGGACTGATTAGAATGACTGGACAAAAGAACTGTGAAGGCATTCCTCCCACCCCACTATAATTCCTGAGTACTTGAACAGATTAATGATAGAATCAGTTCTGCATTTAAGTAAGAACTTGAACAAAATAAGTGTAAGTGAATATGTTATGTGTTTTAAGAAATTGGTAAATTTAGAGAATAAGTGAGAAATTAGAAATTCTGAATGTTTAAATGAATAGTTGCTTCTAAAAGTACCATTATGGGATGTAAGAAATCAGGGATTCATTATTAAATTATATTAAACTTCTAAATTTCATTTTCTGGATGTGATGGGCCTTATAGTATAATCGGCCTTCAAGTTTGGACATAGAAGAGTAGATGGAAAAAAATAAGAAGTTTCCATATAATGTCTTTCTCCTAAGAAAAATAAACAAAAAGGTCTTATGTAGCACCATCTTACTTTTATGGAAGTTTACATTATATATTTACATTTCTTAATAAAATCATAAGGAATTCTTTTCCTTCAACCCAGATGGGTACTTGGATTTATTTTTCTAGATGATAGGTGTAATGGTAAGCTGGAAAGGCGGGGACTCAGGTAGATTTCCCCAGTTGGAATTGGACTTTCTCATCAGAAAATGTGTTTTTCTCAGAAGCTATGTTCCCAATCCTGTGGTTGGATCATTGTAGATTTAGAAGAAATTCAGGATACGAAAAAAAAAAAACCCTCAAAAAATACAAATAAATACAAATAGTTCCAGTAAGAAGTGTGGCTCTTGAATATGGTTCATTATAGATTTGGAAAAAATTCAAATTTTGAAAAAAACTCTCAAAAAATATGGGTCTTCTTTTACATAATGGAAGCCTGTCCTTGCTTATAAATAAGGAGGACCTTTGTATGAGATGGCAAGACTTTCATAAGAATAATAAAACATTTTTAATGATTCCTAGTAGGGAAAGAATTTTAAACTTGGTAGATGACATGAAGAGCCCGTAGCACTGAATCATCTTTGTTCTCGAATGGTTGCTGAGGGCCATGGGTGCTATGATGGTGGGAACACAGGGCAGATTTACCAAAAATTGAAAGTGCTAGAAATTGCCAAAAAATGGGAAATGTTGAGCATTCTTATGATTAGATTGGTGGGCCAATTTGATTTAGAATTAAAAAGATTTTTCATAAAAGTAATAAATTTCTTCTGCTTTAAAAAAAGTATTCAAGTCTCATTAATTTTTTTGTTCATCATGAATACCAAAGAATATGGTTTTATTTGTTCCAGGAGTAACAGCTCAGCCTGCCTTTCCTTCTCTCTGGGAGTTCCTGATGGGAACCGACTTTTGAACCAACCAAGTTTCCCCTCCTGTAATAATTTTCATTCCTCTCATCCCTTTACTCCATATCTTCACCAATGGTTTTTTTTTATCTTTTGTCTTTTTGATAATAGCTTTTCTAACTGGAGTGGGATGATATCTCATTGTGGTTTTAACTTATGTTTTCCTGATGCTTAGTGATGGTGAACATTTTTACACACACACACACACACACACACACACACACACACACACATATATATATATATATAATATATAAAACTGTTGGCTGCTTGTCTACTTTTGAGAACTATTAACTTCTGTCATTTGCCCATTTTTAAATTGGGATACTTGGTTTTTTGTTGTTGTTATTGTTGAGCTTTTTGAGTATTTTATATATTCTGAATATTAACCCTTGTCAGAAATATAGTTTGCAAATATTTTCTCTCATTCTGTAAGTTGTCTCTTCACTATGTTGTTTGTTTCCTTTGCTCTGCAGAAATGTTTTACTTTGATGTAATTCACTTATCTGTTCTTGCTTTTGGTGTCTGTGCTTTGGAGTCATATTAAAAAATCCTGCCCAGTTCAATATTATGAATTATGTACTCTTTGTTTTCGTCTAGTAGTTTTATAGTTCGGGGTCATATATTTAAGTCTTTAATCCATTTTGAATTGATTTTTGTATATGATGTGAGAGAGGAATCTAGTATCATTCCTCTGCATGTGGATATCCAATTTTCCTGGGACCATTTAGAGAAGAGATTGTCCTTTCCTTAGTTCATGTTCTCCGTAACTTTGTTGAAGATCAGTTGGCTATAAACGAATGGATTTATTTACATGTCTTTCTTCTGCTCCATTGGTCTATGTGTCTGTTTTTGAGCCAGTACCATGCTGTTCTTGTTTTACTGTAGCTTTTCTGTATATTTTGAAGTCAAGGGAGTGTCATAGGTTGACTACAGTTAACAATAACATATGTATCAAAATAGCTAGAAGAGAGGATTTGGAATGTTCTTACCACAAAGAAATGACAAATGTTTGAAGTGAGGAGTATATTGATTACCTTGATTTGATCATTATGCATGAATAAATATATCAAAACAGTACTTTGTACCCCATATATATGTCTAATTACTATGTGTTAATGAAGAAAAAACTTTTCCTTGTTTACTTACCAGTCTAGAAGCTGGTGTGTAGTAAGGTAGATGGCCATTTTTACTGTGACTATATTCCTAATTTTTAGTCTTCAATTGCTACGGGTACACGTTTGTCACCCAATTTTGGTGTGGTTTCTAAAATCACCTTAGTCTTTTAAACCATGATAAAGGAAAGTAACTATCAGAAAGTGGTAAGTTTGTGTTCAGCTATTTCCTAGAGAAGGAAACTCTGACCTGAAATTCCTGTACTTTGTCTCTGCATTTCTATTATATAAGAGACAACAAGGACAGAAAGGAACTACATATTATCAAACAAAATATTACATTGTCTAGGTGATTTTTTGGCATTCTAAAATCACTTTCAGTTTTTCTGGTACCGGGTATTGATAAATGAATTACATCAAACGAAACATTTCTGAAGAGCAAAGGAAACAAACAACATAGTGAAGAGACAACTTACAGAACGGGAGAAAATATTTGCAAACTATATTTCTGACAAGGATTAATATTCAGAATATACAAAATATGCAAAAAGCTCAACCACAGTAGGGATGTGGCTCAGTTGGTAGAGTGCTTGCCTCGCATGCACAAGGCCCTGGGTTCAATCCCCAGCACCACAAAAAACCAAAACAAGCAAAAATTAAAAAAAAAAAAAAAGCTCAACCACAAATAATTCTGTGTAATAATATGTAAGCTGCAGACATTTTTGTTTTGTTGGAATGGTGGTTAGCAAATTCCAGACATGTCTTTGGAGTTTCTAGGAATTCTGGACTCAAGAAAAAATAATAATTAAAAAAAAATTTTATAATTTACAATTTCAATTTTATTAATTAAAGTGTTCCAATATAGGCAGTATGACAAATGGGAACACTCTGGATTCAGGTCTAGGTCTGAATTGTGCTTCTGCCACTTAGTAACCTTGTAAACTGGCCCAGGCTATCTCATTCCTGAAGCCTCAGTTTCTCATCTGTAAAGTGATGAATCAAATGCATACCTTTCAGAATTGTTATGAGAAATATTCATGTATATAAATTTAGGCAGAGAAGCCCTCTCAAAGATTGGAAAGTATTCAAAACAATAATAGAAAATTTGCTCTCATATAGGTTAAAGTCACACTGTGAAGCAGACCATAAGGAAAAAGATTAATGCTGTATGGCCAAAAAATGTGCACTAACATGGCTGTAGAAAATAATGCTAATAGCTGTCTTATTATTGAGTTCTTATTGGGTAATAGGTTCATATAAATGTGTCACTTTATCTTCAAAACTATCTTTTTTTTAAAAGTTGTATATATTCAAGGTGTACAAAATGAAAATTTATACACACACAGTGAAATGACTACAACATACAAGGTAATTAACATATCCATTTTTATATGTGTGTTGAGGATGCAGAAGATCTGCTCTCTTGCCAATTTCAACTAAACCATTCAGTATTTTTAAAAATTAATTAATTTTAATTAGGTATATATGACAGCAGAATGCATTTTGATTTATTGTACACAATTGCAGCACAACTTTTCATTTCTCTGGTTGTACACGATGTAGCATTGCACCATATGTGTGCAGTCATACATGTACCTAGGGTAATGATGTCCATCTCATTCCACCATCTTTCCTATTCCCATAACCCCTCCCCACTCCTCCCTCCCCTTTGCCCCATCAAAGTTCCTCCATTTTTCCCATGTAACCCCCATTATGGATCAGCATCCACTTATCAGAGAGAACATTCGGCCTTTGGTTTTTTGGAATTGGCTTACTTCACGTGGAATGATATTCTCCAACTCCATCCATTTACCTGCAAATTTTATTCATTTTATTCTCTTTGAAGTCTGAGTAATATTCCATTGTGGTATATATACCATAGTTTCTTTATCTATTCATCAACTAATGGGCATCTAGTTTGCTTCCACAGTTTAGCTACTGTGAATTTAGCTGCTATAAACATTGATGTGGCTGCACTACTATCTTAAGGGGTGGCTTATATGATCCTGAGCAATGAGATAATTTGAAATTAAAAATTTAAACATAATTTATTTTGTCATTGTACTGCCATAGCTAGTAGATTTTTCTAAAAATAAATCAGACTAGTTTAACCCTCCTAACAGATTTTAGATACTTGTTAAGTATCTAAAAAGTATCAAAGTATCTAAAAAAAATCTAATTATCAAGTATCTAAAGATTCAAGTCAAGTAGGAAAAACTATGGAAAAATAGAGTTATAAATAGAATCTCAATGTTTTGTTATGCATTTTACAAGTAAGTGTATTTTTAAAAAAGTTTTAAAAATATGTTTTTAGTTGTAGGTGGACACAATACCCTTATTTTATTTATGTGGTGCTAAGGATTGAACCCAGGGCTTCACACATGCCAGGCAAGTCCTCTACCACTGAGCCACAACCCCAGCCTGTAAATATATTTTTGGTAAAGATAAATCCTAGAACCTACCAAGGGCCTAGTACTGTGAACAATATGAGTTGAATGAGTTATTCAAGCCAAATTCTGTGAGGAAGCTAGAAGTGATTTTCAGTTGTTCATTACTAAGCGCAGCTGCTTGAAGTAGGTACTTAATACTGTAGGCACTTAATATTTGTTGAACAAAGTTTTCTGAATAAATAAGTAAGTCTTTAATATGGAAAAATACTCTTTAAGTATCCTTAGATTAATTTTCCCATTGATAATTTTAAAGTTTTCAGAAACTTAAGTACTTGAAGATTAAAATGACTTTTAAGGCTACTCTGAATTCTTCCAACTGAACATTTGATTTTGTCATCATTTTAATATTTAAAATATTTTAAATGTGAGAAAATGTATTCATTAAAAAGTACATAGACTTATATGAAATGCTATAATTTATAAAACTAGCAATATCACAAATAGCCAAAGAAAGGAAAAGTTGCAACATTGCAGTAAACTTTGCAGAGACAACATTGCAGAGACAAGGTCCTGGATCCCGAATATGTTGATCTCAACTAGCAAAATAATAACTACTTTTCTCTGAAGTACCCAACATTATTTGCTTAGGAAAAAGAAATATTCACACGCCTTCTCAAGAGAATCAGATGAAGAAATGACTAGGTTAAAAACAATAGATGTGCTCATTAAGCCAAAGCTTAATTTGAAATTGAAATAGACTTTGAAAAAATAAATTACTACAAGAGTCAAGCTGAATACTGTGGAGCCTCATAGACTATGAAGTCTGTTTCCTAATTTAACATTATTGCTCAGTTTAAGAAGTGTTCCCCAAATACAGTCTTTGGTTATTCTCTCCTGTATGACTAGACCAAACTATGGAGCAGCATAGTTTGGAACTTGTACAGTACTTGAAAAATGTTCAAAAGGCATACTTTTTCTAAGTTAATTGATGTAAAATTCCAACTCCATTTTTCTCATTCTAAATAAATCTCTGTGTAAAAACAAGGACAGTTAAATGCATAAAGGTTTTTATAAAACATTATTTGGGGATTTTCATTATATCAACACATTATTTGGAGATTTTTATTATATCAACACAAACATTAAAATCAAAAGGGCTACACAGTAATGATATAGGGATGCCCCTCCCCACCCCACTACATTTATGATATCTTTCTCCATATTACATCACCCTCTATACTATATTTCAAATTTTAATAATGTAATAATGAGGAGAGGAAATTCTACTTGATGGCAAAGTGAGAAAGATTAAGGCAGTTTTGAAAAATCTAAGTATAGCAGTCCCCCTTGTCCATGAGTTATTTCCAAGAACCCCTGTGGATGCCGGAAACCATGGGTGATATTGAACCCTATATACAGTGGTTCCTCAGTGTCTATGAGAGATTGGTTCTAGGACCCTGTGGATATCAAATCACACAGATGCTCAAGTGCCTTATACCAAATGGTGCAGTATTTGCACATAACCTATACATATTCTCATGTACCTCAAATTATCACTGGAATACTTATAATAATTAACACAATGCAAATGCTATGTAAATATTTATTATATTTCATTTTTGGGGGGGTAAGGACCAGTACAAAAGCCTATATATGCTTAATACAGATGCAATTAAAATATTTTCAATCTGTAGTAGGTTTGTCACTGAATGGGGTCCAAGGAAGTATCCCAGAAGGACAAGGGGGCCTCACCAGGGTCTTGGCACATTCTTAACTTACACTGCAGAAAGGAATTTCAGGACGTATCAAAAGAAGCACAGCAGATATATTTATTCAGGAAAGCAAACAAGTGGGATAAGCAATTAAAGGGAGAGTGAGTGCAGGCACTTGAAATGAGATGTGTTTTGGGGGTCTCAAGACTTCTTTTAAAGGAAACTTTGCAATAAGTGAGCATGAGAAGTGGAGGTGGGTGGCACCAGCTCAGCAAGCTCTAAGCTTAGTGGAGCACAGAGCAGGTCACAGTGGTCAGGTTCTTTTCAGAATCTTTAGGTTAACATTTTCTAGTTAATAGCACTTAAACTGTACTCATATCATGGGGTTTTAACACTATCTTTCTCTAGGCTTGTTTTAATTCATCTAAAATATGTTCTATAAGCTAACATAGTGTAGAGACATGAATTAACTGGGCCTATATTATTCTAAGATTTATTGGACCTTTTCAGATTTTGTGCCTAGAGGAAAACCCTGCCCAGGGAATAAAGATGAGGGTTTTTATGGAGTTTTTAGATGTAAAGAAATAATCTCTTTTTTTCCTTTCCTGTTTGTCTCCTTTCTATCCTTATTTCCTCTAGTCTACCTTGGGTTGAATCTACAAATATGGAACCAGGTCTATGGAAAGCCAGCTGAGCAAGCTCTAGAGTGGATCTGATAACCAAGACAGCTACTAAGTGTCTAATGGGCAGGCAGGGGGTACAGTGTGGATATGCTGGACAAAGGGAGGATCCACGGACTGGAATGGGACAGGATTTCATCACACTATTCAGAACATGTAATTTAAGACTTATGAATTGTTTATTTCTGGAATTTGCCATTTAATATTTTTGGACTGGGCAACTACAGGTAACTGAAACCTTGGAAAATGAAACTGCAGATAAGACCACAAAGATCTGCTTCACTAAAAATGGCTTGGAGATCCTTCAGGAAAATACTTCGTGTGTTGCATCATAAAGGCCTGAAGAATGTTGGAAGCACTGGACTAAAATTAATTGCTGGGAATGGGGATGCGATAGAGACAGAGTCATTAATTTCTCTGTCTTCTGACGAGGCTCAAGAATAGCTGATAGAAGGCACTGTGACATCCAAATGCTCTTCATAAATGGCTGTGTGACTTCTTCCCATGCTGTAGCAATGTTAAAGATAGCATTTAAAATGTAAAAACCTTTCTAAAACTCTCAGAGAATTCAATCAGATTCACTTGTTTCAACACCTGTGCAGATTGTTGGCATAAATAGTGTGCTTTGAACACAGTTATTGAACTTTGGTCCTTTGGTTAAAGGTGTAGCTGTGCTCAGCATTTTGCAGACAAGCTGTGGATGTCCTGGACTGTTGTCTCAGATTAGAAGAGTCTTGGATGGAATGTTGTTTTATATACAATATCTTCTTATTTGTGGAGTAAAACAGTTCAAAAAAGCTGTCTTTTGACACTGTTGTTGTCATCCAGGCTTTCTTGTTATTGAAATCTTGCATGCTTACACACATTCTTGAATATTCTAGTGCTTTTTTTTTTTTTTTTTTTTTTTTTGGTGCTGGGGATTAAATTCAGGGGCACTCAACCACTGAGGCACATCCCCAGTTCTATTTTGCATATGATTTAGAGACAGGATCTCACAGAGTTGCTCAGTGCGTGGCCATTGCTAAGGCTGGCTTTGAACTCGTAATCCTCCTGCCTCAGCCTCCCGACCCATTTGGATTACAGGTCTAGCGCTCCTTGAGTCATAGATGAAAGGCCCTAATCTAAACCTTGCTATATTTCCTCCTAAAAGTGTTACCTGGACTCTCAATGCTTTGAATCCTGGCTTTGTCTTACGCTCTTGATGAATGTATGATGGTCTGGCATATGCTTTGGGAACAAGCTCATTTTATTGACATTAAATATTTATTCTGGCAAATATTTCTCATCCACAATTATCCTATGCAGTTCTTCTTAAAAGCTTGGGCATCTTCAGTATTGGAACTTGCCACTCACCACTAATGTTCTTCACATTATAAAAATTATGATGCCTTTTGAAGCAATGGACCCACCCACGACTTTCTATTAACATTTGCATATGTATGGTCATCGGCACACTATTTTAGGGCATTGTAAAGACTTCTTGCATTGGCCTGGGTCATCAGTGAGCTAAGAGGTATGCCCTTCTGTATCTAGTCTTCCAAGTAATTTTTTCGTATCATCAGTGTGCTCAGCCCTTTTCCTTTGTAAAGGCAATGGATGTAACTGTTGCTGGTAATTTCACCCAGCCACTGATTCACTTATCTTTTAAGATGATCAAGATCGACACTTACAAAAGTCCTAACTTGTGCGATTTCTGTTACTGGCTTGTTATTTTTATTCTGGACAATTATCTTAAGTTTCTTTCAAGAGTAGTGACGTTCTTCTTCTTTCTCACCAGAAGCAGGAGACGCAGGTGCATGTTTTGTAGACATGATGGGATGTGAACCCCAAAAATGAAATATCAAAAAATTGCTAGCCATGCAGTTCACTTAGCACATTGGTTGTTTACCATTTTGATCATGTGGCCTGCTAGGAGCTGTGGTTGCTTCCACTGGCTAGTGTCACAAGAGAGCATACATATTGTTAGCTCAGGAAAAGATCAAAATTCAAAACTTAAAGTACAGTTTCTACTGAATACATGTAGCTTCCACATGGTTATAGAGTCAACAAATCGTTAAGTTGAACCATAGTAAGTTGGGTACCAATTGTATGTTCAATTAGCAGAATCGAATTGCCTTTTCTTGTATCTCTGTACCTTTATTTAAAAAAAAATGTGAAAAGAGTCAATAATCTTATATGTTTTCTATAGTAATACCAAAGAAAATCAAAACCAAGTAGAACAGCTAAAAGAATGCGCAGTGTTTTAGTAAGTATTCTGTCAAAAATGGCACCTATGTTTATTTGGCTATCTGATCCTCAGACAGAACTAAATGGATTTACAAACCTTCCAAAATAAGCACAAACTAAAAAAAAAAAAAAAAAAAAAAAAAAAAAAAATCCCTCAGGCTTAGCAAAAACATGAGACTTCCAGCCCAATAGATAGTTGTTTTGGAAATTTATGTTTATAAAGTTGGGAGGGGGGAGTACAAAATGCAAACGCCATCACAGCCGTAGCTAATTAAAAACACTTGGTGAATGAGCTGATTTTGGCAAAAAGAAATGAGCTGCAATACTTGCAATGACTGGCGTAGAACTCAGATCTCCAGGGAGCCAAATGCATCCTGTTTGTGGCCATTTTGCTGTAGCCAGACAACTGCTTGAAGGATGGAAGTATTCAAAAGCTTACTTTGAGACAAACAGATTGTCAGACTTTTAGGGCCATAGCATCCCCAGAGAAACAAACAAAACCCAAGCTACTGAGTAACAGAAAAACCTGATGCTCAGAAGATGTTGCTCTGTAACTACTATTTTTTCCCCCTCAATTTGAGTGACCTAATTAGGTATAACTATTTATTTAAAAAAAAATAATTCAACTAATTTTACTGAAATGAGATCACTGTGCTGGCAGAGTCAGGGAAGGAACAGGCTTATGGAATAAGAGATTGTTAAAGAGAGGTTTACCTAATAGTCACAAGAATGTTAGGTCAGGTATGAAGGTTAAAAGCAAATGGCTACTTTTCTAAAGGGCCTAAGATAGTCCATGATAATTTTAGCTCTTGACCTGCAACATTCCCCCTCTTCACAATCATCATGTTCCAACAATGCAGGATCTTTAATAGCAAGTATTTGGCTTTGGAGTGGTCTCTCAAGTTTACATAAAAGTTGCAAGATGACATAAAAAACATTTTCCCTGTGAATTATTTGAAAGCAAGTAGGCTTTGTGGTGCGCCATTACCCCTGGAGACCTCAGTGTGTGTTTCCTACTAATGAGGATGTTTTCCTGTGAATCACCAGAAAACCATCAAAAATAGGAAATAAACATTGACACATTACTACCATCTAATCTTCAGACACTATTTTTCATGATTTATCTGGAAAATGTCCTTTATAACAAAAAGATCCATGTCAAAACTACATGTCGCCAGGTGCAGTGGGGCATGCCTGTAATACCAGAGGCTCTGGAGGCTGAGGCAGGAGGATCACTAGTTTGAGGCAAGCCTCAGCAATTTAGTGAGGCCCTTAGCAACTTAGTGAAACCCTGTCTCAAAATAAAAAAATAAAACGGACTGGGGATGTGGTTCAGTGGTTAAGCACCCCTTGGTTCAATCCCTGGTATCAAAACAAAACCATATTCAGTTGTCATGTTCAACTTTTTACTCTTTAGTATTTCCTCACTCTTTCCTTGGCTTTCCCAGGCATGAGAATTATAGGGCAGTCACTTTGTAGGACATGATCAAAGTGTGTTTTTCTTATGTTTTCTACTGATTCAGTTCAGCTTACTTGTCTTTGACAGGAAGATCACAGTAGGAAGATCACAGTAGTGGTACAGTGTTCTTGTATACCATCATGATTTTTATCTATCCTTGATGATGATCTCTTTGATCATTTGATAAAGGAGATATCTGCCAGCTTCTCTTTGCAGTCAGTTACCCTTCATAGTTAATAAATATTTTGTGAAGAGGTAATTTGAATTTGGCAAGATATCCCATTCCTTATCAAACTTCTTATGTATTTATTTATGTCAGCATAAACTCACATATTCTATTAAAAAGAGATTATTAGCTGGGTGCCATGTCACATGCCTGTAATCCTAGCACTTGGGAGGCTGAGGCAGGAAGATTGCAGTTCAAAGCCAGCCTCGGCAATGGCGAGGCACTTAGCAACTCAGTGAGACCCTGTTTCTAATAAAATATAAAAAAGGGCTGGGGATGTGGCCCAGTGGTTGAGTGCCCCCGAGTTCAATCCTAGGCACCAAAAAAAAAAAAAAAAAAAAAAAAAAAAAAAAAAATATTGTCCATTTCTATAATTATTTATTTTTAAGATCAAATTTTCTTTCCTATTTGATGTAGGAACTCTCCAGCTACTTCTCTGTCCTTCTGACGCACTCATTGGTTCTTTGAGCATTTCCTTACTTTCTGGCATAACAAGGGGTTCCAGGTTTACCTTGTCCATTTCTACAAGGAAACTTGGTTGCTTTTATTAGAAAAAAAAGTATTCAGAAACTGCAATCTTGGTGATAAGTGAGCACATTGCTATGTAGTGTTGCATCTTGGAAGCCCTCGGGGTGGATGTGGCTGCATATGCTCATACACATTCAAACATATTTACATCTGTATTTTTCTATGTCCATCTATTTGTTGAACCAACACCACAGGGGTCATTCTAGTTTTTCTCTTTCTATATTTATAATTTTTCTTTCCCTTTTTCTATTTCTCAACAACTGTGAGAAATTTAGTTCCCAATAACCTCAATATAATTATTTGTTTTCTCAACTCCCCTGTATATAACAAATCCCTGCTGCTAACAACCCTTCCATTGAGGATCCTAGACTTACATTTTTAGGCTTTGGTGAGTGGATGCCCTTCTCCTCATCCTGCTTGAGCTCTGACACCCCCATGCTGGGTTGTTCACGCCTCACTCCATTTGCCTCCAACACACTGCACGTGGTCATCTAGTGTTGTTGGGGTTCGTCCCCTCCGAAACTCATGTTGGAATCTTATTGCCATTGTGGTAGTGTTGATATATGGGCCCTCTAAGAGGCGATTAGGTCATTAAGTGGGAGTAATGCCATTTTCATGAGATTGGGGTTGTTCTCAGCAGAGTGCGTTGTTATAAATTGAGTTGCCCTTGTACTTTGCCTCTTCTGCAGATGCTGCTTGCCTTTACTCCATGTTATGATGCAGTATGAGGGCTTTACCAGATGCAGGTGCCTGATCCAGGACTTCCAGTCTCTAGAAACTTGAGCCAAATGAACTTTCCTTTGCAAATTACTCAGTCTCAGGTATTTTGTTATGGCAACAGAAAATGTACTAAGACACCATGGTCCTACTTGCATACCCTTCTCACTCCACCCAGGCTTTGGTAACCTACCCCAGACAGACTGTCAGTACAGGCATGCTCTTTACCTATCCAGGGCTCCATCACCCCTCACTAGGCTGCCACTATCACTGCCTCATTGTTTTTGGACTTCAGCATCCCCTCTGGGATTCTATCTTCCTCAAGAGCCTCTCTACATACCTTGCTCAGCCTTACCTAAAACTTTTGATTTTCCAGGAAGGAAAGGGAAAAGAAGAAAGGAGAAGAGTGAGAAGAAAAGTAGGTTTGTTTTTAAAACTCAAGTTTGAGGAACAGCCAGTGGGCATCCTGTCTGGGGACCACTCTTACTAGATGCGGGTTGGGGGGCTTGTAAAACACGAATATGGGGAGTTCAACTGAATTAGTTGTTAGGATTGTGTCCCAGGAACAAGGTTCATGAACAATCTCACACAAGTTAAGAAGAATTGTAGCCAGTATTTAGTATGTCCTATTTTTTTAGTCATTGAGTTATATTACCTAGCAATTTTCTTGATAGCTGGGCATTATTCTACCCATTTAACAAAGCAGGAAACTGAGGTTTGTAGAGGTTCAGCAACTTGTTCATAATCAACAGGGAGGGTTTAAGCTGGGGCTCCAATCCAGGTCTGACAGATTTGCATAACAATTCTTTTACTGCACATTATTATTGATGATTATTACTAATTAACAAGGAAAAAAATTGAAAATTTTTTATTTCTTGGATTTGTGTACAAATGTTTCTGAATTTCTTACTTTTTTTCAACAAGTCATTCTGGTAAAATTAGGTTTAGGAATTGCAAGATAGCTTCCTGTTCTTACTTTAGCTCTTCCGTTTTGGGAAGCAAAAACCTGAGGAGGGTTCAGAGAGTTACATATCAATTGCAAACAAAGCATGACCCAGAAAGAAAGCAGGGAGGAGTGGGGCCCATCATTAGAGTTGTATTTAAATTGAAAGTGGTAGAAAAAAAGAGCTAATAAATGTTTGTATGGTTGTCTTGTTTTGATTTGAAAGTCCTCCCTTTTGATTTCTGTAGGAGACAAGTGAGATAATGACAGTTTCAACCAGTATTTATGTTTGCATCTAAGTCATGGCTCCAGGGGCACTGAGAACCTGCCACATTCCCTCTACATTTACACTGAAGCTGAGTGTAAAATTATTGTGGTGCCTGTATGTCACATAATATTGCAGACTTTATGGTTTACCACAGGTTCAAGGTTGAGAAAACACCCTACCATTTCCAGGATCTTGCTATTGTTTGGTGTTGGCAACTGTTGTTTTATCATTCAATTGGTAAGTGTTAATCCTTCCATAATAAGTAGACTATAGATTTGGTTTTATATTTCCCTCATATAAATAACAGTAAACAAGCACATGGTTTATGCAAAAAGAAAGTCATAATTTTCTTTCCTCTAATCATTAAGAATAAAGCCTTTGTGAATGAAAACATACATCTCCATCCAAGTTATAAAATTAATTCTACCTAATGAATTGATGGAACTTCACAGGGTCTTATAGAATGTTTGGTATTGAGATACCTAGGAGGGGAGGCCATGTGAATTTTTTAATTCCAGATGAGGAGACAAAATAGGATGGTGTGTTCTCAGGTCTCTTTCCATCTGCTGTGCTCACTCAAACCATCCTTTCTACTTATGATGCTGTAGTGTTGCTTGGTATTTGCAATATATTTTTTACGAGGCTTTCATTGCTTTTCAACACTACTCATATATTTTTCACTGTGTCATAGCTGGTGAGCAAGACAGAACTGCACATAAGCAGATTGGAGACTTGGGTTCTTCTACATGGAGTGATACGGAGAACTGAGCAGTGAATTGACGTTATTAAATTAGAGAGAATATTAAAATAGTCATCTAGCAAGCTAGCTTGGGCTATTTGTTAGAGAACTGAACTCTACTATGAAGATAATTTAAATTTTATGATTGGGCTTCAAATCAGTAATAAACTGTTGGATCTCTCTCTCTCTCTCTCTCTCTCTCTCTCTCTCTCTCTCTCTCTTTTTGTGGTGCTGGGTATTGAATGCAGGGCCTTGTGCATGTGAGGCAAGCACTCTACTAACTGAGCTATATATCCAGCCCTATAAACTATTGCATCTCTTAGTGGTCAACATACAAACAATGTACTGAGTGAGCTGCTTGAATGAAATAGTATAGCCATACATTGAAAACAGGTATTAATTTGGTAATTACCATATGTTCTAGAGAAGTGTGATGTAAAGCCATCCTTGTTTTATAAATCATGATTATGTTCACATTATGCTGTTAAGTTTAGCAAATTAAGTTGTACCTTAGATAAAGGGATAGAATTTAAAGAGTTAAAAAAAGAAGAAATAGAAAAGATTTTTAGAATATTAAAAGAATAAAAACAATATAGGAAGAAGTCTGACATTATGTGCCATTACACTAAATGAATTGCAGAGTTTCTATATTTGGGTGTTAATCATAATGAGTCTTGCTGCAGTTACTTTAGCTTAAATCTCAAATATTTTACCATATTGAAGTACCTAGCATGGTGCTTTGCACATATACGCATTTAACAATTCCTGACTTTTGATAAATCACTGAGTAGTAGTTATTCTATAACTCTTAGCTTAATGAAGCCTGAAACTTGAAAATATGTGGCAAAAGTTTGCTTATTGTCAATGAGATGTGGATTCACTTTTTAAATTTATTTTTTTTTAGTTTTATGTGGTGCTGAGGATCGAACCCGGGTAATATTTTATTTTACCTGGTGCTGAGAATCAAACCCAGTGCCTCATGCATGCTAGGCAAGCATTCTACCACTGAGCCACAACCCCAGTCCTGAGAATTCACTTTTAAAATGCTATTAATATGTCTGAAATCTCAGAGCATTTCTAAGTATAAAGTTAGAAGACTCATATTATGAGCATGAATTTAGAAGTTAATATGGATCTGAAGAAATAAAAATATAAATATTAAGATTATTCTTTATATACAAGATGAGGAGGGATTTCATGAACACAAACAGGTTGCCAAACAGAAGTTCGTACTTAGAATACAAAATATGATGGTTTAATCTAAGAAACCATCTAACTGAATGTATGAATATTATAATTATAGTGGGGAAAAAAAGCCTGAAGAATAAGGAAAACCATCAGGTGCTCCCCATGGGTCAGAAAGTTCAGCATCCAGAATTTAAACTTCAGAGCCACCAGTGAGACCTGCAAAGTCTGTGGCCTGTCTGTCCTAGCATCCTGATTCTACAGGGGACCTCTAATGAACATGTGTGTTTATATCATGAGTTAGTGACTAAGAGTTGAGTGTTGCATGGAAAGGAAAACAACAGGAACAACAGCAATTAAATAACACAAAGCATTCTCATTAGTGTTGTATGTTTCTGGCAGAAAATTAACAGTTCCTTGGCCAGGAAAATTCTTTTGTTTCCTTTCTGGGCATTTTCTTTAGTTTCTAACCAACTAAACTATTGTATATATTTCTGTCTTTGCATTAAATAAAAGGGAATGTAGACCGTTGTCCCTTCTTCTTATTGCTTTAAATGAAATGGTTAATGGTTAATAAAAGCATCATTGTGCCAGGGGCGGTGGTGCATGCCTGTACTCCCAGAGGCTTGGGAGGCTGAGACAGGAGGATCATGAGTTCAAAGCCAGCCTTAGCAAAAGCGAGGTGCTAAGCAACTCAGTGAGACCCTGTCTCTAAATAAAATACATAATAGGGATGGAGATGTGGCTCAGTGGCCAAAAGCCCCTGAGTTCAATCCCCATTACTCCTCCTTCAGTTAAAAAAAAAAAAAAAAAAAAAAAAAAAAAAAGCATTATTGCAAGGGGAGAAGAGAAAAGGAAGATTAGAGAGAGACAAATCTGACACCCCCCCACTCCATCACAAGAAGTTGTATTTGAAAGATAGGTTCTTCTTCTCCCCTGATGAGACACAAAAGAAAGTAAGGAATCTGCTGGAATGGGAGGTTCTGTGTTTCAGTTGTCTTTAGTTTTTACGATAAACCTTGCTGGAGGTGACTTTTGAAAGGACAGGAAGAGCTACCTTCAAGCAGTAGAGTTTTGGGGACCCGCACTTCACTACTTATCTCTTAGTCATAGAGAGCTAGTTGTAAACAGGATGATCACAAAAAGACTGTGTTTAGGCTGGGAGTGGTGGCGCATGCCTGTAATCTCAGCACTTGGGAGGCTGAGGCAGGAGGATTGCGTGTTCAAAGCCAGCCTCAGCAATGCAGAGGCACTTAGCAACTCAGTGAGACCATGTCTCTAATAAAGTACAAAAAAAAAAAAAAAAAAAAAAAAAAAAGGGCAGGGGATATGGTCCAGTGGTTGAGTGCCCCTGAGTTCAATCCCTGGTACCAAACAAACAAACAAATAAACAACAAACAAAGACTGTTTAGTAACTAAGCAACTATATACACATTTTATTCTTGTTATGCATTCAAGAGACTTAGTGACCTTGTGCCCTCTAGGGGGTCAGAATTAACTTATGAATGTTTATTATGTGTCAGGAACTATGGTAGACAGTTTACTTAAGTTATTTCTTCAGTTCTACAATACCTATTAAATTATTACAGAGTGTCACTTGATTTATTACAGGATTGTTGTGACGATTAAATGGGATAAAGCAGTATGAGGTACATTAAATTTTCACAATGGCCCTATAAGTATTAGCAAGGTTAAAGCGACCCAGGCAATGTCACACAGCTAGTAAGTAGCTAGATAGGATGGACCCCACAGCTCTTACTCCTGCTGCCACTGAGGGACTGTAAAAGACTGTTCTGGTAGATAATTGTCCACTGTGTATATGATGGAAGAGATCATGGGCCAGAAATTCCAAGCAAAAGTGTATTATTATTAAAATCTATGCTGAGAATAGTTTATTGTTACTGGGAGGAGTGCATTTCTGTACCACTTCTACTCTTGAGGTACGATGTTTCCAAATTGCTTTATTTCCTCTTTATGAGCTACATACTACTGGCAGTTTCTCACCAACAAGGCATTTCCAAATCCATACATGAAGACTAAATTTGAGGAAACTTGATATGCCAAACTTTGTGTAAAGAAAGAATGACGTGACTCTTTCTTTAAATTTTATGATCTTGTGTTAATTTCATTTCTCAAAAGTTTTATATATGGAATCCTTTAAATAGTCTCTTCATCTGATACAATGGTATGCTACACTGGTGGATATGTGACTGGAATTTAATATTCATAAAAATGTCAGGGCAGTGATTTTTTTTGTGACTGAATTTTTTTAAATTTTAAATTTATTTATTTATTCTAATTTGTTATACATGACGGCAGAATGCATTTTAATTCATACTACACACATAGAGCACAATTTTTCATGTCTCTGGTTGTACACAAAGTAGAGTCACACCATTCATGTCTTCATCCCTGTATACTTAGGGTAATGATGTCTACCCTTTTTCCTACCCCCATGCCTGCTCCTCCCCCCTTTGCCCTACCTAAATTTCATTCATTCTTCCCATGCTACGCCCAACCCCATTATGGATCAGCATCCACTTATCAGAGAAAACATTCAGCATTTGATTTTTGGGCATTGGCTAACTTTACTTAGCATGATATTCTCCAATTCCACCCATTTACCTGAAAATGCCATGATTTTATTCTCTTTTAATGCTGAGTAATATTCCATTGTATATATATACCACAGTTTCTTTATCCATTCATCAACTAATGGGCATCTAGTTTGCTTCCACAATTTAGCTATTATGAATTGTGCTGCTATAAACATTGATGTGGTTCCATTCCAAGTTTTCCAAGAACTCAGTACTGCTTTCCATATTGACTGCACCAATTTGCAGTCCCACCAGCAATGTATGAGTGTGCCTTTTTCTGCACAACCTCGCCAACACTTATTGTTGTTTGTATTCTTTTTTTTTTAAAATATTTATTTGTTTGCTTCAACACATTTATTTTTACATGGTTCTGAGGCTTGAACCTGGGCCGCGCACATGCTAGGTGAGCGCTCTACCGCTGAGCCACAACCCCAGCCCCTCTTTTTTGTATTCTTAATAGCTGCCCTTCTGAGTGGAGTGAGATGAAATCTTAGTTTTGATTTGTGTTTCTCTAACTGCTAGAGATGTTGAACATTTTTTTCATGTATTTGTTAATTGATTGTATATCATCTCCTGAGAAGTGTCTGTTCAGTTTCTTGGCCATTTGTTGGTTGGGTTATTATTATTATTATTATTATTATTTTTTGGTGTTAGGCTTTTTGAGTTCTTTAGATACCCTAGAGATTAGTGCTCTATCTGATGTGTGAGGGGTAAAAATTTGATCCCATGATGTAGGCTCTCTCTTCAACTCATTGATTATTTCTTTTGCTGGGAAGAAGCTTTCCAATTTGTCTCCATCCCATTTATTGATGCTTGATTTTATTTCTTGTGCTATAGGTATCTTGTTAAGGAGGTTGGTGCCTAATATGACACGATGAAGATTTGTGTCTACTTTTTCTTGTATTAGGTGCAGGGTCTCTGGTCAAATTCCTAGGTGCACTTTTGAGTTGAGTTTTGTGCATGGTGAGAGATAAGGGCTTAATTTAATTTTGCTGCATATGAATTTTCCAGTTTTCCCAGCACCATTTGTTGAAGAGGCTATCTTTTCTCCAATATATGTTTTTGGTGCCTTTGTCTAATATGAGATAACTGTATTTATGTGGGTTTGTCTCTGTGTCCTCTATTCTGTACCATTTGTCTACAAGTCTATTTTTGTGCCAATACCATTCCATTTTTGTTACTGTTGCTTTGTAGTATAGTTTAAAGTCTGGTATAGTGATGCCTCCTACTTCAGTCTTCTTGCTAAGGATTGCTTTGGCTATTCTGGGTCTCTTATTTTCCAGATGAATTTCATGATTGCTTTTTCTATTTCTATGAGGAATGTCATTGGGATTTTGATTGGAATTGCATTAAATTTGTATAGTGCTTTTGGTAGTATGGTCATTTTGACAATATTAATTTTGCCTATCAAAGAACAAGGGAGATCTTTCCACCTTCTAAGATCTTCTTTAATTTCTTTCTTTAGCGTTCTGTAGTTTTCATTGTAGAGGTCTTTCACCTCTTTTGCTAAGTTGATTCCCAAGAATTTTATTTTTTTCCCCAAGGCTATTGTAAATGGGGAAGTTTTCCTCATTTCTCTTTCAGAGGATTTGTTACTGATGTACAGAAAAGGCTTTGATTTATGGGTGTTGATTTTATATCCTGCTATTTTGCTAAATTCATTTATTAGTTCTAGAAGTTTTCTGGTGGAATTTTTTGGATCTTCTAGGTATAGAATCATGTCAATGGAAAATAGTGCTAATTTGAGTACTTCTTTTCCTATCCATATACCTCTAATTTCTTTGTCTGTGTAATTGTTCTGGCCAGAGTTTCAAGAACTATGTTAAGTAGAAGTGGTGAAAGAGGACATCTCTGTCTTGTGCCAGTTTTTAGAGGGAATGCTTTCAAATTTTTTCCATTTAGAATGATGTTAGTCTGGGGCTTAGCATAGATAGCTTTTATAAAGTTGAGATATGTTCCTGTTATCCCTAGTTTTTCTAGGGTTTTGAACATGAAAGGGTTCTGTAGTTTGTTGAATGTTTTTTCTGCATCTATTGAGATGATTATATGGTTCTTATCTTTAAGTCTATTGATGTGATGAATTATATTTATTGATTTTCATATGTTGAAACAAACTTGCATCCCTGGGATGAACCCCACTTGATTGTGGTGCACTATCTTTTAAATATGATTTTGTATTTGATTTGCCAGAATTTTATTGAGAAGTTTTGCACCTATGTTTATTAGAGATATTGGTCTGAAGTTTTCTTTCTTTGTTGTGTCTTTGTCTGGTTTTGGAATCAGGGTGATATTGGCCTCATAGAATGAGTTTGGAAGTGTTCCCTCTTTTTCTATTTCATAGAATAATTTGAGGAGTATTGGTTCTTCTTTGAAGGTCTTGTAGAACTCAGCTGTGTATCCATCTGGTTCTGGGCTTTTCTTGGTTGGTTAGAGTTCTGATGGCATACGCTATTTCATTGCTTGAAATTGATCTGTTTAACTTGTGTATATCATCCTGAATCAGTTTGGCAAATGCCATAATTTTATTCTCTTGTAGTGCTGAGTAGTGTTCCATTGTGTATATATTATCCAAAGTTTTCTTATCCATTCATCTAGTGAAGGGCATCAGATTTGGTTCCATAATTTAGCTATTGTGAATTGTGTTTCTATAAACATTGATGTGGCTGTGTCCCTGTAGTATGCTGTTTTTAAGTCCTTTGGGTATAGATCAAGGAATGGGATAGCTGGGTCAAATAGTGGTTCCATTTCCAGTTTTCTAAGGACTCTCCATAATGCTTTCCATATTGGCTTCACCAATTTGCAGTCCCATAAGCAATGTATGGGTGTGCCTTTTCCCCCACATCCTCGCCAACGTTTATTGTTGTTTGTATTCTTCATAGCTACCATTCCGACTGGAGTGAGATGAAATCTTAGAGTAGTTTTGATTTGCATTTTTTCTAATTGTTAGAGATGTTGAACATTTTACCTCTAAGAATTTTTCAATCTCCTCTTTGATGTCTTCTGCTATACATTGTTCATTCAATAGCATGGTGTTTAGTCTCCAGGTGTTGGAGTTGTTTCTATTTTTTATTTTATCATTGACTTCTAATTTCATTCCATTATAGTTTGATAGAATGCTGGGTAGTATCTTTACTTTTTTTTGTATTTTCCAAGAGTTGCTTTGTGGCATAATATGTGGTCTATTTTAGAGAAGGATCCATGTGCTACTGAGAAGAAAGTATATTCACTCATTGATAGATGAAATATTCTATATGTCTGTTAAGTCTAAGTTATTGATTTATTGATTGTATTATTGAGTTCTATAGTTTTTTTGTTTAGCTTTTGTTTGGAGGATCTATCCAGTGGTGAAAGAGGTGTGTTAAAGTTACCCAGAATTATTGTGTTGCGGTCTATTTGACTCTTGAACTTCAGAAGAGTTTGTTTGATGAATGTAGATGCTCCATTGTTTGAAGCATATATGTTTATAATTGTTATATCTTATTGATGTTGGTTCCATTAAGCAGTATAAAATGTCCTTCTTTATCCCTTTTAATTAACTTTGACTTGAAGTCTACTTTATTTGATAAGAGGATGGAAACCCCTGCTTGTTTCTGCAGTCCATGTGAGGGGTATGTTTTTCCCCAACCTTTCACCATTAGTCAATGAATGTCTTTTCCTATGAGATGAGTCTCTTGAAGGCAGCATATTGCTGGGTCTGTTTTTAATCCAATATGCCAGTCTGTGTCTTTTGATTGGTGAATTTAAGCCATTAACATTCAGGGTTATTATTGAGACATGATTTGTATTCCTGGTCATTTTTGTTTATTTTTGATATTTAACTTGACTTGTTTTCTCCTTAGATTGGTTTTTCCTTTAGTTTAATACCTCCCTTTGCTAATTTTCAATGTTGTTTTTTATTTCCTCCTCATGGAGTATTTTGCCAAATATATTCTGTGTGAAGGCTTTCTAGTTGTAAATTCTTTCAACTTTTGTTTATCATGGAAGGTTTTTATTTCATCATCAAACCTAAAGCTCAGTTTTTCTGGATATAAGATTCTTGGTTGGCATCTATTTTCTTTCAGAGCTTGGTATATATTGTTCCAGGATCTTTTATCTTTCAGGGTCTGGGTTTAAATATCTGCAGACATCCCACTTGTTTCCCCCCATAAGTAATCTCATTTCTTTCTCTTGTGGCTTTTAAAATTCTCTCCTTATTCTGTATACTAGGCATTTTCATTATAATGTGCCTTGGTATAGATATGTTGTAATTTTGTACATTTAGTGTCTTGTAAGCCTCTTGTATTTGATTTTCCAATTCATTCTTCATGTTTGGAAAATTTTCTGATATTATTTTATTGAATAGTTGCTCATTCCTTTGGTTTGTAACTCTATGCCTTCCTCTATCCCAATAATCCTTAAATTTGGTCTTTTTTTTGAATGTTCTATTCATGGTTTCTTACCATCTTCACTGTGTGGTCAACTTCATTTTCAATATTATATATTTTGTCTTCATTTTCTGAGGTTCTGTATTCCAAGTGATCTAATCTGTTGGTGGTGCTTTCTATTGAGTTTTTAATTTGGTTTATTGTTTCCTTCATTTTGAAGATTTCAGTTTTTTTTTTTCAAAACCTCTATCTCCTTATTGAAGTAATATTTTGCTTTCCATATTTGCTTATGTAGCTTTTAATCAAAATGATATTTTGATGCCTGTATTTGCTCTTTTATATCATCCTTTAATTCATAGAACATTTTAATTATGTACATCCTGAACTCCTTCTTCCATTTCTTCTGCTATGCTGGCCAAGGCTTCTAATAATCTAGTATCTTGGTTTGTTTGGGGCACTTTCTTCCTTTGTTTTTTTCATGTTGTTCATGTGTCTTCCCTTCTAGCACTGCAGATCCAAGGTGTTACAGTTTTTACCCTATAGGCTTATGGTGTCCCTGCAGGGTTATAATACCTCTCCTTGATATTGCTTCTAGGTCCCAGCCAGTGTCCCAAGCTGGGAGTTGCCCCAACTAAAGATGGTGACAAAGGTGTCCCAAGATGGAGGTGGCTGCTTTCAGAGATGGGGTATCAGGTTGGGTGAGGCCAGGCAGTGGCATTGGGTGGTGTGTTTAGAGATGCAGCTCTGTGGTGTGCAGTATTGTGGCAGGCAGCTGTCTTCAGACCCTGTCCAGTGTCCCCAGGTGCAGCCTACTGCATGTAGGATGCTATGGCAGTGGTTGCAGTGTCCCCAGATGGAGGTGATCGGGGGAGCCCTATGTTGGTAGATGGGGGTCCACACAGGAGTGGTGGCTGGAAGTCCTGTGTGGGAGCAGCTGCTGGGTGTCCTGTGTGGGAGCGGTGGGTGGGATTCCTATGCAGGTGGGTGGCCAGGGGTCCTGAGCCTGTGCTGATGCTGGTGGTCCTGCTCAGGCACGGGGCCTGAGGTTGTGTGTGGGTGAGTGGCCAGGAGTCCTATGCTGATGCTGAGGCCTTGGGACCTGTGTGGGCATGGGGGCCATGATTCCTATGTGGGAACAGCTGTCAGGGGTCCCCTAATAACTCCCAGAGAAACAGTATTCCCACTACTTGAATCCCAGGTCACGGAGCAACACAGAACGCAGCCTCCCTCTAGCCTGCCATCTTGGAACTCCCCAGGGCAGTGATTTTTTAAGCCCAATATTTATTAAAATATATTTAGATGCAGGTTTGTGCAAAAATAGAGAGCAAAATTTGGAAAAGAGTTTAAAAATGAAAATACTTAGGCAAAGGAAAGGAGGTTAATGAATTGAACTCTAGTAAGATTGGAATAGAGAAAATTTTAATCAGAATAGAATATTATAGGGCTAATATATAAACACAAGAATAGAAATTATTACATTGAAATAAATCTTCAAATGAAATGTAAAACTTTTTAAAATTATTGTTAATATTTATAATAGAGAGACAAAGTTATCCTCTCCCAGATACTCTGCATAATAGTTATTCAGAAAAAAGATGAAAAGTACTTTACTGTGAGATCAAATGCTAGATTTTAAAGACTAATTTTTACAGAGAGAGAGAGTGAGAGATAAAACAAAGGGGCATATAAAGGAGAGAATGGAAAGGATGCAAAAAATATTTCAATTAACTCCCTTGATTACATCTTGTTTTTAAAGAACTATTAAACAATTGTGTTTTGTCAAGTTTGTCTAGTGTCCTTTGTTCTTAGCACTGTCAGTGGTAATATGGCGCTGCATGATTAGTTCTATATTTGATTACTGTTTGCCTTTGCCTATGCATACCAGACTTTGCCAAATTTGCCACCTTTGCTAGGATCTTAAATTATTTGCACTAAATTGTTAACAGCAAATATACATGATTTTTAAAAACTCATAATGTAGAATAAAAGGAAATAAAAAGACAACAAAAAGAAAGAGTAATGATTCAGCAAGAAAACCTCCCCCTTTTCTATCTTCATCTTCTTAGGAAAAAATGGCATTTCCTTATATTTGCAACAAACAAAACAAAGTACTATCTTTTTTTTTTTTTTTTTTTTTTTTTGGTACCAGAGATTGAACCCGGGGCTGCTTAATCATTGAGCCACATCCCTAGCTATTTTATTTTTTATTTTGATACACGGTCTAGCTAAGTTGCTTAGGCCCTTGCTAAGTTGATGAGTCTGGCTTTGAATGTGTGATTCTTCTGCCTCAGCCTCCCAAGCTGCTGGGATTATAGGTGTGTGCCACTGTGCCCAGCTAAATCATTTCTATTTTAATTACTGTTGGGGCATACGGGTGGGAATTAAGGAGAAGCTTTGAATGAATTCATGGAAAAAAAATGCTTATTTCTAGGAAAGGACTTTTAAAAATTACTAAAATACTTTAAACAATTTATAAAATGCCTCTGTGGACATCAAATAGTTCTTAAAAAACAAAAATATAATTATTTGTGTAAAAAATCAGAAACATATGAAGTAAATTTCACTTAAAATACCCATGACTTTAAAAACTTAATGTAAAAAAGTCCTTGGCAAAACTTATTTGGGGTTTTGGAAAACACAAAATATGTTTTGGGTTTGGTAGAGACCCAGATATTTAAAGAGTATCTTGAAATAATCACTAAACCCAAAGTGTTCCTGAGAGCCCATTCCATAGAAGATTTTTATTGTGATGATATCTGATGATCTCTCTCTCTCTCTCTCTCTCTCTCTCTCTTTCTCTCTCGCTCTCTCTCTCACTCTCTCTCTCTCTCTCTCTCTTTTTTTTAACTAAGGAAAAAATACACTTATGACAATTCAAGGAAGATCAAATTTTCTTTTTCCAGTGAATTGCTATAATTTGAAAGCCCAATAATTTAACAGGCATGTTGTTTGCTTGTTTTAAAAAATCTGCAGCAGCAATATTATTACAGTGAGTTATAAAATTCAGAAAATAGCCTCTGTCCATTCATTGCTCATGTGATCTTTCTTCTCTTGCTCCTCCTATTTCTCTTTTTCTTTTGTATTTCATTGTTTTTCTTAAGTACATCTCCTTAATAGTATCTTGGTTGCATGTTGAGAATTGCAGAGTAGGCAATTCTCAAGCACAGTCTCTTCCCATTCTAGCGAATTTATTCCTCCTACTTAATCTCAGCTTCTCTTTAGGTGTCCAGAGCTCTGCAGTTACCCCTGCTCTTTACTGTCCTAGCCACAAAGACCTACTTATATGGACCACTGTGGAGTCCCCAAAACAATCTCTCATTCAAAGATGAATGTCAGAAATGTCTTGAATTATTTAATTATAGTTGCACACATTACTTTGTTGGAGAAGAAGAATGGCATTAGATTTTAGTTTCTAGAAAATTTCTTCATCAGATTAAAGTAGACAGAGGGTGCAGTGATATCTCAAAGATAGAACTGTAGTTAGATCTAGAAGCAAATGTAGTTAGATCTAGAAGGAGTTAATGAGAAACACAAGATCTCATCAATGTAAACTCATCTGGAGTAGTTGATGAGAAATACAGCAATTACTCTGGATAAGCTTATGCCATTTTTTTTTTTTAATTTCCTGGAGGCAGACTGTTTCTACTTTTTTGGTCTTTATGAAAGAACATGGCTACATACAGTTTCTAAATTTTTTTGTTACAAGTTCAGTCACCAGAGGAGAGAGTAAATTTATGTTTTGTTCCAAATTCTAAATTTTAGAGGTGGAACTGTTACTGGTCTAGCTTTGTTAAGGTACTCGCTTTTGAACTAATCAATTGGAGCCAGGGAATGGTAGTTATACTGTATACTCATGACTATTGGTAACCATCCTTTTAGCTTTTGTGGCTATGAGAAAGAATGGTGTTCAAATAAAGAGGGGTTGGTGGATAACCCAATAGATGTACACACACCTATAAAAGTTGTTAATATTTACATTTTGACATTCTTGTTAGAAAATTAGAAAATTAAAAAATTAGACTATTCCTTATTTATATTTTATTACATTGAAAGAACAGATTTCTAAAATATATTTTATTAGACATTGCAGCAGGTTAGTAGGATATGGGTAAAAGAGGAAGGAGATGTATGCTGTTGCTTTTCATATCATACTTTTCTTAATTACATAGTCTACATAAATTTTTTGATAATATTTAGTGTAGGTTTTAATTTTCCTTAATGGAATGTTCTGATACTCTCACTGAAGAAAGAACATCCATTATTCATCCAGTTCCTTGAATAAAAAGTTATTGAATGCCCAGAAAGTGTATTAGGTAAGGACACAGAGATGCATAAGTTGGTCTTTGCCCTGAAGGAACCTATAGTTCATTCAGGAAAACTAATGTTTAAAATATACTTCATGGTGCTAAGGACAATAAAGAAGAATGTATTGATAAGGGGGCCCAAAGAATGGAAAAATACAATGATTTTCTGAATCTAGGGGAGCCACCAAGAATGAAAAACAATTCTGATAGGGAGGGAGGAATGAGGAATAAGAGAGTTGAGGTGAGGGGAGCACTTTTGGGAAAAAAAAAAAAAATCCTAGGCATGGATTTATGAGACAACAGCTTGTGAAGAAATCCCAGAGGAGTGCTTGAGTCTGAAGAGGTGGAAGTGGTTGGTTACTCTTCTCTTTCTCTCTCCTCTCCTCTCTTGGCTAGATGAGCATTACTCCCTCTATACCTTTATAGGCTTTAACTTTATCTGGAACCTTCAATGTTGTTCAGGAATTACATTCTTTTTTTCCAGTCTAGTCACTCTTTAGTCCTCCTAGACGGTTCTTTATTTTTCTCTCCAAACTTTCGACATTTCTATCTTGGCCTTCAGCTTTCTACGTTATTAATAGAAGCATTCTGCAAGAGAATTTCTCCAAACTCCTGTTTCTTCTACCCACCCATGTGCAATTGCGTGCACAGCCTGTGTTCCCTGTTCCTATGGATGAATATTCATGATGCTAAGTCTGACCTCTCCCCTGTATGTGATTTGTATCTCACCTTCTTCAAGCATCACTCAAGCAATTTTCCCTTCTCTCTTTACTGAATAAATTTCTAACATCATGGAGATAAGCTTCTTATTTTCTCTTCCACATAAAAATGCCTATCTCTTAAACCCACTTCTTTTGCTACCTCTCTATTTTCTCATTCTCTTTTCAAATAAGACAGTTTGAAATAGTTTCCTATGCTTCTGATGCTTGTTCTCTTTTGTTTATCTTCTAGTCAGGATTTCACTCATCAATTCATATGAACTGTTCTTGTCAAGGTTACCAGTGACCATCATATTGCAAATCTAAGTCATTTTTATCTTCACCTTTCTTTACTTATAAGTACCATTAGACATAGTTGATTACTCTCCCCCTCAAACACTTGTTTCATTTTTCAATGTCATGTTCACCAGGTTCCCATTTCCTGGCCACTTTTAATTTCCTTTGGCTGGGTCCTCCTCAGACCCTCCTCTTAACTTTGGAGTGTTCTCTGGTCTAGTCCTTGCAACTTCTTTCCAACTAGACTTACTGCCATGGTGATCTTCTCTGGCTTCAGGGATTTAATCACCTGCTGTATACCCTTACTTAAGGTATGTCTCCTGTGGCAATATATACTTTTATAAAAAAAAAACTGGTTTGATAACATTTTATTTGGGGCATTTGGTAAATTTGATGTAAATATTGATATATAAGGATTAAATACCAAACTTTAATTTGTTTTCTATTGGTCTTCCTATTCTATGTTCCTTTCTCTCTTTCATTTTTTTTTGCTCTTTGTAGGATTAATTAAACACTAAAGATGATTTTGTGCCTCTCTGTCTTGTTAGTTATCCATTTTTGTACTATAGGGGTAGTCCTCTCTCTACTCCCTGCATCCTTTATTTATTAAAGTCTAATTTATTACTTGTGTCATTTTCTAAATCTTAGAACACTTTTAACTCCATAGACTTACCTCCTTACTTTGTGATATTGTGTCAAGCAGTTTAACTCAATTATTTTTTAATCCTGTAAGAAATTAGTATTTATTTATATGGCCAATGGTCATCTTAATTTTTTTATATTTTAAAAATTTCCAGAATACCTATTATTTATTTTTTTAATTCTTTTTATTCTCCTATGAAAAAGTTCCATATTTTCATTAATTTTTAAAAATATTTTTAGTTGTAGATGGACACAAATACCTTTCTTATTACTTATTTATTTTTTAATTTTTAAATTCAAAGTGTTGTATTTATAATAGTAGTATGCATTATAAGTCATAATAAACATATAGAACATCTTTTTACATAACACTGTTTGTATACAAAGTATATTCCTACCATTCAAATCTTCAGTCATGCATTTAGGATAATGATAGCCATCTTATTCATCCACCTTTTCTTTTTTCCCCTCCGTTCCCCTTTGCTCCCTTCTTTCCCCTCCCTCCCCTTCGACAATTCTAGTGTTTCTCTAATCCTCCTATGTACCCGGACCCAACACCACTGTGAATCAGCCTCCTTATATCAGAGAAAACATTCGGTATTTGTATTATTTATTTTTATGTGGTGCTGAGGATCGAACCCAGTGCCTTGCACATGCTAGGCAAGTGCTCTACTACTGAGCCACAACCCCAATCCCTCATTAATTTTTGAACATATTAATGACAACTAATATAAAATGTGTTTTTTTTAACTCTAGTATTTGGATCTCCCCTGAGCCTGTTCTATATTGATTTTTTTCCTTGTTTGATATCAACTCTTTTCTTTTTTGCCTTTGTAAAAATTAATTTCAAGGCACTTGAACTAGTATGGAGTTGTAGCAAACACCATAGTTGGGGTGGCTTAAACAACATAAACTGGTTTCCCATAATTCTAGAGGACAGAAGTTTAATCTCAAGCTAGAAGTTTGAAATCATGTGATTTCTTAAGCTCTCCCTTCCTGGCTTGCAGATGGCTGCCTTCTTGTTGGGTCCTTACGTTGTCTTTCCTCCATGTATGCATCTCTGGGTATCTTGATTTCCTTTTCTTACAAGGATACTCATCATTCCTATGGATGACAAGATCCAAAATGCTCTTGTTTTAATTTAATACCTTTCTAAAGGCACTATTTTCAAATACACTCCGAGATGCTGAGGGTTAGGCCTTCAGTGTATGAATTTTGGGAGGGACACAATTCAACTGTGAGAATGCTACATACAAGGAAGAGAAGAGATACTTTGAGGCTTTAGATAATTTCATTTGCAGATAATTTATTTTTGGGAAACAGTTGGAATGGGGCAGACCCTTTAAGTCAGTCAAGGATTGAGATGATTAGTGTCCAGTCTTCAGTTTTGGTAAGAACTTATTGGTTCCACTTTACCTCTACTTCTAAAGTATATGCTTTCAGGGACCCATCTGAGAGCCTTCAGTATTTTTCAGGATCCTCTCCTCCTTCTTGGGCCTTGAATTCCACTTTTATCTTCTTTAGATGCTTAGCTGCAGGTTTCAAAGCAACAAATGTCTTAACAGGAATTGTTGACTTCTGTTTTCTTTCTCTTATTTTCACTACTGGTAATTTTTGATAACTTCAAGTACAATTTTTAAAAAACAATATATCCAGGATTTGTTTGTTCCAGCAAGAGCATTAGTCTGAAATGAACTAATCCACCATAAATAAAAGCCTAGTCAAAGTCACTAAAATTAATTCTTGGAATTCTCAGAGCACCAAACAAATGACCAAGTTTCCAACTTATCTTTTATTAAATGCTTGTGTTTTGACATATTCATAGATGCATATAACATGATTTGTTGCATTTTTAATCCCCAGTACTTTCATTTTCCTTCTCCTCCACTCTTCCCTTGATCCTCTTCCTCCACTTTTTCAGTCATCCTTCTATTTATTTATTGTTTTATTTTATTTATTTATTTTTGACAGTCCAATAAAGCAACTGTAAGCTCTTTATGAACTGGGATCTTGTTAGTTTTGTTCCCCCAGTGTGCCCTCAGTGACAGCTCAGGCTGAGTATAATCCACTTAGTGTATTCAATAAGTATTTGAGGAATACAAGTATGAACTTTCCTGAAAGTTAGTAGCAATAGGAAATGCTCATTTGAACGTTGCTCCTATGTGAAATACTAAGTGCTTTAAATAGATTATTAAATTTATGCTTCACAATAATTATATGATATAGGAGCTATAATTGACCTTTTTATTTTATAGCCAAGGAATATAAGGCACAAAGAAGTTTAATAACTTGCTCAAAGTAACACAGCTTAATACTGGAGTATGAATTTGAATGTGAGAACTCTCTCAGGAGTCCTTGCTCTTGCTCTTAGCTCTCCTGATGTTTGCCCTATTTCATGAACTATATTGTTTGTATTTCTGGTGTTTAGAAAGTAAGTCTTTGGTCAACATTTTTTCCAAGTTGTTGAACTTGCTTCTACACCAGCAGAATGAATGCCTTCTTGTGGACATAGCCTTGTTTTCTTAAGGATAAGCAAATTTCTTCAACCTTGACATGGCTGGACTTAGCTTTCACTCAACTTTTTCTGTTACCCTTTGTTGGACTTGGCTTTGAAATTCTTTTTTTCTTTGTTTTAATGATTTGCACTTACCCCTTTTCACTATCATCAATTTATTATTTTTCTAAAGTGACCTTTCATCTTTAGTCTTTTGTAAGCTCTTCTCCAATCAGTTGAAATAAAAAGCAAATTCCTATAGCACATACAGAGCTCAGTAATATACACACAACATTCTGTATTCCAAAGTGTGCCCATAAGACTATGAGTGCCTTAAAGCAATGGTGTGTGGCCTGTCTTTCCATTGCAGGGTGTCTGATATATAGTGCTTGGTGACTGAGCAAATGAATGAGTGTTAGTCTTGGAGGTGTAACTCTATTGAATCACTACCTAGATCTTAAATTTTTCCATCAAGAAACTTGCTTTATATCCTACAGGAAAATGAAATGGAATGAATGCTAAGGTGGACATGAATGCTTTTATTCTGTGAACATTCCTTGGTGGTATTTTGATTTCTGCAAAGGGAACCTAATACCATTCAAAAATATTAATAGTTCATTTTCTGGATGCACAGAATATATAGCATTAGACATACATTTGGACATATTATTAGATCCAGTATTATTATATTGGTTCAGCCTCACAATAAATTTAGTTTACTGAATTTCTGCATGAGAGGCGTGGGGGAGCAGAGACAGATGCCAAGCTGCATGATGTATCACCACATTATCTTCTTGGCAAAGCCTGCTCGCTATAATAAAAAATTATTTATGGTAGCTACATTTTGAAGACTCAAGAGTTAATTTTACCTGTCAGACAGGAGTTCATGACAATTTCATCGATTTTACTATCGATCAGCCCCCATGTTCTATAGGTTAGTAATTTGATTTCACTATCTCATCTCATTTAATTGCTTCCTACAGATCTAGTAGTGGTTTTAATTTTCAGATAAGAACTCTGGAGCAGTTCATTGACCATTTCTGCATTTATGTAGCATCAGATATAAATGTCCTCCTAAAACCTAATGCAGGGATGATGGCCAGAGAGTTAACCTTTAGCTTTTGACAAATAAGGCTGTTGAGGTAACAATTGTAGTTAAAAACTGATAAGAAAAGTCAGTCCATGGTATTGCACATATTGTTCCGGCTGGATGTTGAGAAGCTCAGTTTGGGTCCTATGGAACTCTACACCCCTGACTGTATTGTCTTTCCTTCTGAACCATTTAAATAGTGTAGGGAGAGCCTCGTTGTTTGAAGGACTGATCAAAGGTCATGAAATAATCTATTGCTCTCCTGACACAGCATTGTTCTTTCTGAAAATGCTCTAAATTAAGAAAATATATATTTTTATGTTTTTTTCCAAAAGTCTAGAAATCTTCGACTCTAATCTCTTATCAAGTGATCTCATAACACCATCTATTGCTAATGACTCATACATTTGTATCTCTACCTGGAATTCTTCCCTGTTTTCCAAACACATAGCCAACTACCTCCCAGTTGATTCACTTGGATATTTGATGGAATGAATGGATAGTTGGGGTGAAGATCAGTTTAATTCTGAACACAAAATATTTGAAATTTCTGTTAGACAACAATCTGAGACTGTAGAGGTAGAAGAGTGAAAAGAGCCTGGGATGGAATAGAGATGTCTGCCATCCAGGAATCATCAGAGAAGAAGCCAATGGAAAGTTGTGGAGACACCAATGAGATGAGAAGACCAGGAATTGAGGTGTCACAAAAACAAGTGAGAGTTGTGCTTTATTTAAGAAGGCAAGATTAGTCACCTCTCATCCTGCTGGGTACTAGAGTAAGATAGGAACTACAGAAGTGCCCACTGTATTTGACAGCAGGAGATAGCTGGTAACATGGAGAGATGTACTGAAATTGACAAGCAGCTTCAGTAGCATGATAGGACAGAAGCCAGATCAGTGTAGATTTTTATTATGAATAGTTCAATCATCAAAATTTGTAGCAAACAATTTATACCATTCAATTTCACTCTGCAAGGACAAAGAACAATGAGAAAACCTCTATATTCATGTACATATAGCCTGTGTACAGGAAGAGGATGTGGATGATACAAACCATGCCATTAACATTGGTTACCTTACATAAAACACATTTCTTCTATTTGCATTCCTTCATTATGCGTAAGAATGTCTTATTTATGTAATTAAAATTAAATATGACTATGGTAGTGTCTTTTAGCCCATATCATATTTGAACATTACCACAATTGCCTCAATCCTGTATTTTAACTTAATATTTTTGTTTTCTTCAGTTTACATTTTTGGAGAGGGGGGGGCAGTATTGGAGATTGAATCTTGACATACTTTCCAACCAAACTACATCCCTAGCTTTTTTTAAAAAAAGAATTTTATTATTATAGTTAATTTTATACAGAGTTTCCCTAAGTTACAGAGGCTGGCATGGAACTCGCAATCCTCTTGCCTTAGCCTACCTAGTAGCTGGGATTGCAGGTGTTTACCACCATGTTCAGCCCTATTTATTTTTATATTGTAAATCTGCTTGTATGACTAAGCAGATTTTATAAGCCTGCAAGGATGATTTATATACTTTTGTTTGCTTTTATTGAAACTGTTTCATTAAGGTGTTCTGTTACTAGGACTCTTTATAAATCTTAGGGGCTGAGAATTTTCTCAGTAACAATGGGACTCTTTCTCTCTCTCCCTCTCCCATATGGCAATGGCCTGAACAGTTCTTTGTCTGACTCCTTATCCTGTAGATGGAATCATTATAAGATTTCTTGAGCAACAGAACAAAATGGAGATGAAGAGCAACTTGCTACTTGAACAAGTGTCAGGTTGTGATTTACCCTAACTCCAGGTTAGACACTTGACAGGCAGGCTTTGCTTCTTTCGAAGATAGACTAATGAGAATTTTGTTTGAGAAATTATATCCCATCTATGCATGATATATCAAAGTGCATAAATGTATTCTACTGTTATGTATAACTAATTAAAACAAATAAAATTTTAAAAAAAATCTTGCTATTTGAAAGGAGCAAAGGCTGTGCCTTTTGGCAACTCATCTTTTGAAGTTTGAGCAAGACATATTCCAAGTTATCATCTTTAACATGCTACCCTATCAATGGCCAGGACTGTATCTACCTCTTCTTACTAATGGGCAAAGGATTTTTATGTATGGCAGGGAAATGCTACAAATCTATGACACAAAATGGAATGATGGGAAGAACTAAGGAATATTTAATCTGGAGAAAATAATCAAAGGGAATATTCTTGATATCTTAAAAAATTTTAAGTTATTGTTTTTAAAAGGTACTAACTTATCCTTCACGACTGAAAAGGAATTATAAGGAAAATACATCAGATTAGTGAAGATGACTGTTTGGGAGTTGTTGCTGTCTGAAGCGATTGCCGCTTGGAGCAACAAAGCCGCGGGAAGAAGTTCAGAGGCAAACTGGAAACAAACAATCTTTTTATTCTGATAACTTCTCTCTCCGGCTCCAACAACGACTCCAACACGCCACACACACCACCAAACAACCCACAAACAAAATGGCGCCTACCCGATCCGATCTCTGCTCAAGTCTCACGAGATCCTGGGCCAAGTCCCGTGAGACCACAGAAGGTGGCAATGCCCAAATATCTCTATGGCCCAGAGCCAACCGCAATCTCAGCCATCTCCCCAATCTGGGGTCCTGCAGGGAGTTCTTTCTGGGAATCTTAGGACCAGAGCAAGCCCTTGAACACAGAATGGAAGAATACACTTGGAGGCATATTGTTCAAAGGTATTAAAAATAGGCTTTGTGCTTGAACTAGACAAGGTAAAATACTTCATTTCAACTTCTGCAGAGAACTTTTCCCCTGATTTGAGGGTCCTGAGGGAATCTAACAAATTAGCAGAAATGGAAGAACCACCCTTGCTTCCAGGAGAAAGTATTAAAGACATGGCCAAAGATGTAATTTACATCTGTCCATTTACTGGTGCTATAAGAGGAACTCTGACTGTTACAAATTATACGTTATATTTCAAAAGCATGGAACGGGACACCCCATTTGTTTTAGATGCTTCTCTTGGTGTCATAAGTAGAGTAGAAAAAATTGGTGGTGGTTCTACTCGAGGTGAAAATTCTTATGGACTAGAAACTGTATGCAAGGATATTAGGAATTTACGATTTGCTCATAAACCTGAGGGGCGAACAAGAAGATCCATATTTGAGAATCCAATGAAATATATATTTCCTGTCTCTAATAACCTGTCTCTTTTTGCTTTTGAATATAAAGAAGTATCACTGAAAATGGGTGGAAGCTATATGATTCTCTTTTAGAATATAGAAAGCAGGGAATTCCAAATGAAAGCTGGAGAATAACTAAGATAAATGAAAGATATGAACTTTGTGATACATACCCTGCCTTGTTGGTTATACCAGCCAGCAAATATCCCTGATGAAGAATTAAAGAGAGGAGGATCCAAGATGGCGGATTGGAGGAAGACGCACTTCAGGACAGAGCGACGGCTGCGGCCATACAGGGTCTCTCCAGGTCTCTGAAGACAACGCACAATTGGGTGAGACTCGGGTAGTCAGCAGGGGAGGGCGTTTCTGAGGCTAGCGCAGCAGCAACAAGAGGCTGCAACTGTGGGTGGGCTTGGGGAGGGGGTGCCATCTGGAAGGTCCCCTTCCCGGTGCCATTCATCTGCTGACACATGCAAACCCCTGGGCCACTCCTTCACTGAACCGTGCAGCCACTGGCCTAAGATGCAGCCTTGATTTCACTGACAGGATTGCAGACTGTCTGGATGTGGTCCAATGGCAATTGGTTTGAATTGGAAGGGAAAAAGAAGAGGGGGGCTTCCCAGGGCCCGTTTTGTCTGAGACTTGGGGTTCGACTTTTTTTTTTCCTTTTCTTTTTGTTGGTTTGCTTGTCTTGTTGGATTGCAGGGAGTTTTTTTTTTTTTTTTTTTTTGTTTGTTGTTTGTTTGTTTCTTTTTCTTTTTCTTTTTTTGGCTTTGTTTTGTTCTGCTTTTTTTTTTTCCTTCCGCATTGATTGTTAGTGTGTTTGTTTGCTTCCGCTCCTTTTTTCTTTCCTTCTTTTCTTCCTTCTCACTCTTGTATCTTTTCTTCCTCCTTCATCTTTCATGTTTACATCCTGCCAGTGCATACTAAACAGAGGCAAAAACAAGTTATACGCAGAACGTGGGATTTCTAGAACCGGCGCAATTGAACTGGGTAGCAAAGTGGTGTTATATATAGTTTACTCTCTATTTCCTTGATTCTCTCTCTCCTCTCTCTTACACCAAATCCTACTCTTTTATCATTTTTTTTTTCTTTTCCAACTTACTTTATATATAAATTGATCTTTTCACCTAATTGTCAACCCCATTCTCTTTCTTCCATTGTCTACTGATACTAAACCACTTCCACTAAACCACTTCAATAGATATCTCCTTTCATACTTTCCAAGAAAGAACAATTCAAGACACTTCCTTCTTCCTAAACATAACACCTCTGTATCCAATACTTGAAGCTATAAAACCATATCAGAAGCGTACAGAGTAAATTGGAAATAATATCTGGGTTAACAAAATCTGTACATTGTGATCAAACTTGGATTTTCTGAATAGAAAGTGTTAGGTTTTAAAAGTGTAAAGGAATTATAAGGTGATCTGATAGCATTGTACTACAGGAACAACATAAGGCTTTAAGGTAAAATCGAAATAGTCAAGGTCCCACAGTGCAGGAAGAATAGACACACAAGCAACATGAAAAACCAAGGAAAGAAAATGACACAAACAAATCAAGATACCTCATCGGTAGATGTCATGGCAAGCACAGTTGGTCAAATGCCAGAGATGGAATTTAGAAATTACATATGCCAAATGTTTATGGAACTTAAGAATGAACTCAAAAATGAGATGAGGGAACAGGTACAGGAGGCAAAAGATCATTTTGACAAAGAACTCCAAAAACAAATACAGGAAGTAAAAGATTACTTCAATAGGGAAATAGAGGCTCTAAAAAGAAACCAAATAGAAATTCCAGAAATGAAAGAAGCAATAAACCAAAATAAAAGTTCAATTGAAAGCATCTCCAACAGAGTAGACCACTTGGAGGAAAGAACCTCAGACAATGAAGACAAATTATATGTCCTAGAGAAGAATTTAGAACATACAGCAAAACTTTTTAGAAATCAAGAACATAACATCCAAGAATTATGGGACAGCATAAAAAGACCAAACTTAAGAGTGATCGGCGTAGAGGAAGGGGCAGAGTTTCAAGCCAAAGGAATGAGTAATCTATTTAATGAAATAATTACAGAAAATTTTCCAAGCTTGAGGAATGAAATGGAAAACCAAGTTCAAGAGGCATACCGAACACCAAACAAACAAAATCTCAACAGATCCACACCTAGACACATTATAATGAAAATGCCTAATACACTGAGCAAGGAGAGAATACTAAAAGCCACAAGAGAAAGGAAGCAAATTACATATAGGGGGAAACCAATCAGACTATGTTCAGATTTTTCAACCCAGACCTTAAAAGCAAGAAGATCCTGGAATAGCATATTTCAAGCTCTGAAAGAAAAGGGATGTCAACCAAGAATCTTATATCCAGCAAAATTGAGCTTTAGATTCGAAGATGAAATAAAAACCTTCCACGACAAGCAAAAGTTAAAAGATTTCACAACTCGAAAGCCAGCACTTCAGAGCATCCTGGGCAACATTTTTCATGAAGAAGAAGAGAAAGATGATAACGAAAATCACCAAAGGGAGATATTAAACTAAAGGAAATACCAACCAGAAGAGAAACCAAATCAAGGTAAAGACCATAATTCAAATAAAAATGGATGGGAGTAAAAATCACATCTCAATAATAACCCTGAATGTTAATGGCCTAAACTCGCCAATCAAAAGACACAGATTATCAGAATGGATTAAAAGAAATGACCCAACAATTTGCTGACTCCAAGAAACACACCTCATAGAAAAAGACATCAACAGACTGAAAGTGAAAGGCTGGGAAAAGTCTTATCACTCACAAGGCCGGCGGAAGCAAGCAGGGGTTTCCATTCTCATATCAAATAAGGTAGACTTCAAACCAAAACTAATCAAGAGGGACAAAGATGGATATTTCTTATTACTTAAGGGAACCATCCATCAACAGGATATAACAACCATAAATCTGTATGCCCCAAATAATGGAGCACCTACATTCATCAAACAAACGCTTCTTAAGTTCAAGAGTAAAATAGACCACAACACAGTTATTCTAGGGGACTTCAACACACCTCTCTCACCAATGGATAGATCATCCAAACAAAAGCTAAACAAAGAAACTTTAAGCCTCCTCAAAACAATTAACAATTTAGACCTAACGGACATATATAGAATATTTCATCCCTCAGTAAACGAATACACATTTTTCTCAGCAGCACATGGCTCCTTCTCCAAAATAGACCATATTTTATGTCACAAGGCAACTCTCAGCAAATATAAAAAAAATAGAGATACTACCCTGCATGCTATCGGACCATAAAGGGATGAAATTGGAAATCAACGACAAAACAAGGAATAAGAAAAACTACTCCATCAACTGGAAGCTAAACAACATGCTACTGAATGAACAAGGGGTTGAAGAAGACATCAAAGAGGAGATCAAAAAATTCCTAGAGGTAAATGAGAACACAGATACATCATATAGAAATCTCTGGGACACTATGAAGGCAGTAGTAAGAGGACAATTCATTGCACTGAGTTCATTCCTTAAGAGGAAAAAAACCCAACAAATAAATGACTTAACATCACACCTCAAAGCATTAGAAAAAGAACAGACCAACACCAAGAGCAGTAGAAGACAGGAAATAATTAAAATCAGAGCAGAAATTAATGAAATTGAGACTAAGGAAACCATTCAAAGAATTGACAAAACTAAAAGTTGGTTCTTTGAAAAAATAAACAAAATTGACAGACCCTTAGCGATGCTAACGAAAAGAAGAAGAGAAAAAACTCAAATTACTAACATTCGTGATGAAAAAGGGAATATCACAACAAACACCTCAGATATACAGAATATAATTAGAAATTACTTTGAAAACTTGTACTCTAATAAAATAGAAAATACTGAATGCATTGACAGATTTCTAGAGTCATATGATTTGCCTAAACTGGATGTGGAGGCTATACACAATTTAAACAGATCCATTACAAGCGAAGAAATAGAAGATGTCATCAAAAAACTACCAACAAGGAAAAGTCCAGGACCTGATGGGTTTACAGCCGAGTTCTATAAGACTTTCAAAGAAGAACTAATACCAATGCTCTTCAAACTATTTCAAGAAATAGAAAAAGAGGGAGCTCTTCCAGACTCTTTCTATGAGGCCAATATTACATTAATTCCAAAGCCAGGCAAAGACACATCCAAAAAAGAAAACTTCAGGCCCATATCTTTAATGAACATAGATGCAAAAATCCTCAACAAAATCCTGGCAAATCGGATACAAAAACATATCAAAAAGATAGTGCACCACGATCAAGTGGGGTTTATCCCAGGGATGCAAGGCTGGTTCAACATTCGGAAATCAATAAACATAATACATCACATCAATAGACTTAAAGACAAAAATCATATGATCATCTCCATTGACGCAGAAAAAGCATTTGACAAAATACAACACCCCTTTATGTTCAAAACACTGGAAAAACTAGGAATATCAGGAACATATCTTAACATTATAAAAGCTATTTATGCAAGGCCCCGAGCTAACATTATCTTAAATGGAGAAAAATTGAAAGCATTCCCTCTAAAAACTGGAACAAGACAGGGATGCCCCCTTTCACCACTGCTATTTAACATAGTACTGGAAACTCTGGCCAGAGCAATTAGACAGACGAAAGAAATTAAAGGGATCAAGATAGGAAAAGAAGAGCTCAAATTAGCACTATTTGCTGATGACATGATAATCTACCTAGAAGACCCAAAAAAACTCTACCAGAAAACTTTTACAACTAATAAACGAATTTGGCAAAGTTGCAGGATACAAAATCAATACACATAAGTCAAAGGCATTTGTGTACATCAGCGACAAAGATTCTGAAAGGGAAATGTTGAAAAATACTCCATTTGCAATAGCATCAAAAAAAATAAAATACCTGGGAATCAACCTAACGAAAGAGGTGAAAGACCTCTATAACGAAAATTATAGAACACTAAAGAAAGAAATTATAGATGAACTCAGAAGATGGAAAGACCTACCTTGCTCGTGGATAGGTAGAATTAATATTGTCAAAATGTCCATACTACCAAAAGCATTATAAAGATTTAATGCAATTCCAATCAAAATCCCAATGTCATTCTTCAAAGAAATTGAAATAGCAGTCATGAAATTCATCTGGAAAAAATAAGAGACCCAGAATAGCCAAAGCAATCCTGAGCAAGAAAAGTAAAGCAGGGGGCATCACCATACCAGACTTTAAATTATACTATAGAGCAATAGTAACAAAAAACAGCATGGTATTGGCACCAAAATAGACTGGTGGACCAATGGTACAGAATTGAGGATACAGAGACTAATACATATAATTACAGCTATCTTATATTAGACAAAGTTGCCAAAAATGTACAATGGAGAAAGGATAGCCTCTTCAACAAATGGTGCTGGGAAAACTGGAAATCCATATGCAACAAAATGAAATTAAACCTTTATCTCTCACCATGCACAAAACTCAATTCAAAGTGGATCAAGGACCTAGGAATTAGACCAGAGACAATACACCTAATAGAAGAAAAAGTAAGCTCCAATTTCCAACATGTTGGATTAGGCCCCAAGTTCCTTAATAAGAATCCTGTAGCGCAAGAATTACTACCAAGAATTAATGAATGGGATAGGTTTAAACGAAAATGCTTCTTTTCAGCAAAAGAAACAATCAGCGAGGTGAATAGAGAGCCAACTAATTGGGAACAAATATTTAATACATGCACATCAGATAGAGCACTAATCTCTAGAATATATAAAGAACTCAAAAAACTTTACACTAAAAAAACAAATAACCCAATCAATAAATGGGCTAAGGAATTGAGAAGACACCTCTCAGAAGAAGATACACGATTAATCAACAAATACATGAAAAAATGTTCAACATCGCTGGCAATTAGAGAAATGCAAATCAAAACTTCTCTAAGATTTCATTTCACTCCAGTCAGAATGGCAGCTATCAAGAACACAAGCAACAATAAATGTTGGAGAGGATGTGGGGAAAAAGGCACACTCATACATTGCTGGTGGGACTGCAAAATGGTGCAACCATTATGGAAAGCAGTATGGAGATTTCTTGGAAAACTGGGAATGGAACCGCCCTATGACCCAGCCATCCCACTCCTGGGTCTATTCCCAAAGGACTTAAAAACAGCATATTACAGTGACACAGCTATCTCAATGTTTGTAGCTGCGCAATTCACAATAGCTAGGTTGTGGAACCAACCTAGATGTCCCTCAGTAAATGAGTGGATTAAGAAAATGTGGTATATACGCACAATGGAATTTTACTCAGCAATAAAAGAAAACAAATTAATGGCATTTGCAGGTAAATGGATGAAGTTGGAAGACATAATGCTAAGTGAAATTAGTCAGTCTCAAAAATCCAAGTACCAAATGTTCTCTCTTATATAAGGAGGCTATTTCAAAGTATAGTTGGATCAGGGTACATAGGAGGATTAGAGGAACACTAGAATGGTCAAGGGAAGGGAGAGTAAGGGAGGGAGCAAGAGGGGAGGGAGGGGGAGGAAAAAAAAAAGGTGTTTGAATGAGACAGATATCATTTTCCTTAATGCATGATTGAAGACCTGAATTGTACGAATATACTTTGTATACAAACAGTTGTATGTAAAATGATACTAAATATATGCACTATGAGTTGTACATATTAAAAATTATAAAAATAAAAATAAAAAAAAAAAAAAAAAAGAGAGTGTGACATCCTTTAGGTCAAGGGGCCGCATTCCAGTTTTATCCTGGCTTCATCCTGAAAGTCAAGCCACAATCACTCGATATAGCCAGCCCATGGTAGGAGTGGGGGTGGGAAGCAAAGCAAAGATGATGAAAAATACCTTCAAGCCGTCATGGATTCCAATGCCCAATCTCACAAAATCTTTATATTTGATGCCTGACCAAGTGTTAATGCTGTTGCCAACAAGGAAAAAGGTGGAGCTTATGAAAGTGAAGATGCTTATCAAAATGTAGAACTAGTTTTTCTGGATATCTACAATATTCATGTCATGAGAGAATCATTATGGAAACTTAAATATATTGTGTACCCCAACGTTGAGGAAACTCACTGGCTGTCTAACTTGGAGTCTATTCACTGGCTAGAACATATTGAGCTTATTCTTGCAGGGGCTTTTCGGATTGCTGACAAGGTAGAGTCAGGAAAGACGTCTGTGGTGCTACACTGCAGTGATGGTTGGGATCGCACAGCTCAGCTAACTTCCTTAGCAATGCTTATGTTGGATGGATACTATTGCACAATACCAGGATTTGAAGTCCTTGTGGAGAAAGAGTGGCTAAGCTTTGGACGTAGGTTTCAACTAAGAGTAGGCCATGGAGATAAGAACCATGCAGATGTAGAAAGATCACCTGTTTTCCTTCAGTTTGTTGACAGTGTGTGGCAAATGACAAGACAGTTTCCTACTGCATTTGAATTGAATGAATATTTTCTCATTACCATTTTGGACCACCTATACAGCTGCTTGTTTGGAACATTCCTCTGTAACAGTGAACAACAGAGAGGAAAAGAGGAACCTACTCATAGCAGATACAAAGAACTTCTTGCTAAATGAGCAGAGCTTCAGAAAAAAGTAGAGGAACTACAGAGAGAAATTTCCAACCAATCAACCTCATCCTCAGAGAGAGCCAGCTCTCCTGCACAATGTGTCACTACTGTCCAGACTGTTGTGTGAAAGAACTGTTAGACTGGGGGCATCATTGATATGAACTCTTCATTACAGTGGCAGCTTTATGAGTAGAAAGTCTTCCTATTTTGAACCCATCTCTGAGAGAAAAGTTCAGATGCTTTATTTATTTTAAGTCTCTCTAGGATGAGTTTAGAACTATAGCAACTTGGGTGGCTTAAGAGAAACAATTCCATATGTAATTACATGATTATGACACTAATCTAAAGTCACCCAAAGAATATTAAAATACTTCAATCTTCTAGCCACAGTGAGAACAAGTTTCTAACTTTAAAAGAAAAATGTCTTAAAACCTGACATCTGGTAAAAGTACAAACTCCTTTAGAAATACACTTCTCGATGGAAGAAAGATCACTGCACAGAGGAACAAGTTTTCAAACCAAATCAACACTGAAGTTCTGTGGCATCATATACATTAGGCCTTTATGTGTGACAGATCAAAATCATTTAATACCCTTTTCTCCATGTAGTAATTGATTTACAATGATCACCTTTCAACCTCCATTCTTAATATAATGAAAGGCAAAACATAGTGTGGCAGTAGTTGAAACTTGCTGCTGACATTATTTATATACTTAATTAGGGCATTCTAGTGTTCCAAAATGATGCCTTAGAGATATGCTTAGGGGACCATAAGAAGACAAAATGGTAGCCTATTAGGAGTTCAAAGAATTATATGACATCCAGATTAGTTTCCACTTTTTTCCAGTTAAAAGAAACATTTTTACCCCTTTCTGTTTTGTTTAATTGGCAAAATTATAAAAGCTTTTTTTGGAAGTCTGTACAAGTAGCATATGGTGAGAAGTATAATACTCAAATTTTACATTAAATACTTCAATACTTTATTCCACCAAATTAAGTCTACCAAAGAACATACCGCATCACATGTAAAAATGAATTACAATCTCAATACCAGTAAAAGAAATCTTGCTTCACTGCTTGCCTGAGACTTTGGTGCTGGTATGGACGTTTCACTGTCTGATGTCTATTTTACTCTATATGAGAGCCATATGTAATGTACTGTAACTAAGAAGCTTCTTGTCCCTTGGTCTTTTAATTAAAAGAAATTTCAGCTAATTAAAACAAAACATAAGTCTTCTATAATATTCCTAGGCAGAGTTAAGCACTGATAATATTTTGCTATGCAGGGCATCTATGTATTGTCCAAGCTGTAGTTTGCTCAAAGGTAACTTGTGAAGGGAGTTGGCAGGCTCCTGAGTGTGTATGATGTTGCAGTTTGGATCTTGAATGTACCCCAATGACCTATGTGTTGAAGGATTGCTTACAAACCTATGGCCACTGGGAGGTGGTGGAACATTTAGTAGGTGGGGCCTAGTGGGAGGGAATTTGGTCCTGGTGGCATGCCTTTGAAAGGGGATATGCAGAAGCCATTCTCTTTCTTTCTCTTGCTTTTTGCTTCCTGACCACCATGAGGTGAGAAGTTCTTCTGCCACATGTTCCCTCCATGATGTACTCCCTTGCCACAGCCCCAAAGGCAATGGGGCCAAGTGACCATGGACTGAACCCTGGAGTCAAAATAAACTTTTTTTTTCAGTTGATTGATCTTAGGTCTGTGTTCCAGTGACAGAAAGCTGTCTGAAACAATGTATTTGAAAAGCTGGGATCACATTGTACACACTGTTTTGTAACCTATTTTTCTGTGTTATCACATTGCAAACAGTGTCTCATGTGGTCACACAATTTGTTTAAATATGTATTTTAGTTGTAGGTGGACACAATAACCTTTTTTTTACTTTTATGTGGTGCTGAGAATCAAACCCAGTGCCTCACCTGTGCTAGGTGAGTGCTCTACTGCTGCGCCACAACCCCAGCCCCAGGTCACCTAATTTTTAAGATTAGTTTAGTATAGCATAAAATGGCTTAATTTTTTTTAAACAATAGCATTCTGTGCATACTGATATTATTGGCATTACTCTTTGTTAAATTGTAATACAAATAGCTTTGTGCATATTTTTTTTTAATTTAACTTATTTCTTAGGATAAATTCTCTGACATGGACATGAGGGATTAAGACCTAAATTTTTTTTAAGTCTTTTTGGATCATACTAGATCACCTAAAATTTCTTTCCTTTTTTTTTAACATTTATTTTTTAGTTGTAGGTGGACACAATACCCTTATTTTATTTTTATGTGGTGCTGAGGATGAAACCCAGTGCCTTACGCATGCTAGGTGAGCCCTCTACCTCTGAGCCACAACCTCAGCCCTAAAATTTCTTTTTAACCCCAAGATTTTATAGAATCTTACACCCATGAAAACCACCTTTCCAAGGATGCATGACTATCACCAGAGTTATTTCTAAATGTATTAAAGAATTCTTCTGTATTGATTCAGTTTTCCATAACACAAAATTCAAAAGCAAGGGAAACATACTTTTCCTTGTGTCATTACTGTGCCCCTTGAAATCAGATTAAGGAAATAATGAAATAATTTATAAATTTTCAAATAACTTTCTTTCTTTTTTCACTCACTAACCACAAATTATGAGAAAAATCTGTCTAGAAAAATCACAAGCCCATTGATGGTATATATCAAAATTTATATACATACTTATTCTGTATCGAACAAACCAAGTTATTGTCATTTTTAGTTTTTAATCGATTGTCTTACTCTTAGATTTTCTATCTATTTTTACACATAATTTGCAAACAAGCATTTGTTCTCCCTTTCCAATACATGCGTCTTGATTTTTCTTTTATTGCATTGTCTAGTTCCCCTAGAACAGTGTTGATGATACCTGTCAAGGTGGGAATTCTAGTTCTATTGGAAATGTTACTGCAGAGGATTTCAGTCCTCTATAGTGCTAAGTGCTGCCTTTTCTTTTCTTTTTCTTTTTTTGTACCAGGGATTGAACTCAGGGGCACTCAACCACTGAACCACATTCCCAGCTCTATTTTGTGTTTTATTTAGAGACAGGGTCTCACTGAAGTGCTTAGTGCCTTGATGTGGCTGAGGCTGTCTTTAAACTCCGATCCTCCTGTCTTCCTGTCTCAGCCTCTCCAGATGCTAGGATTATAGGCATGTGCCACCGCGCTTCGCTAGTGCTGCCTTTTCTAACCAAACTGTGGGCACTAGTTCCCAGAAAGGAGAGAGCACAGGGTTTAGTAGTCAAAGAAGCTTGAGAAACAGCATGCTAAATTTCCTCCCAGGAGAGTCACAGAACAAACATATTAGCATTCTAGAGCCTCTGAGAAAATCCCCAGTGAAAAAGAATCTGATTAACTTATTTACCTACTAAACTTATTTGCTCTGGGGAAGACTATTTTTTCTGAACATACCTGTGGACATCTCCTCCCTTAATACCAGTTTGAGAAACCTTGTTCTCTTCTTTCACCTTTGAGGATTGTGTTTACTTTTGGCTTCTGAGAAGATACTTTTTTTAGCATGTAAAGGAAGTTGACTATTTTTTTTATAACTCAGAAACTGATAGTGCATTTTATTAGATGCCTTCCCTAACTTTTTGAAGTGATCATGCAAATTTATTTATCTCTTAAAAAATAATGTCCTGTTAAAGGTAAATCATTTCTGCCTCTAATGTAGAGGATGGGAAGATGTGCTTTGAGGTTCCTTTGCAGTCTGTTCCAAAATTAGGTCTTCTATTTATTAGCTGTGTGAAAATTGTCAAGTTAACTTTTCCTGGCTCTGTTTCCTTGTTTTATAAAATGGAGTGGGTAATAGTTACCTAACAAGGTATTGTGAAGTGTTTGGCACAGTGCTTGACAAATGGCACGCACCCAGTAAATGCACCCAATAAATTACTAATCATACTTCTTGTTTAATGTTGAGGATTAATAATGGTAGTTGCTAAAAGCCTGGTGATTTTTATAATAGTATAAATAGGAAAACTTTGTTATGGTTTTATTTTTAAGACTAGTCCTTTCAGGATGGCTCTCCCTTTTCTTGTGGAAATTATTTTAACTATTTTTATTTGTTATTTTTATTTAATTAGTAATATTCTCAGTTTTTTTTAGAGTGTCACTATTTTATCTAGATTTTTCAATTTTGTCTGTATCTGTGCTTCTATTGGTCTCCTTATTTTTAATTTTGCACATTATGTTTTCTTTCTATTTTTTGTTTTACTGAGAGTTGTTAGATATTTGTCTATTTCATTGGTACTAGAGAGGGTTTTAATTCATTTTGTAATTTCTAAGCATGTGACATTTCTAATTTATTAATTCTGCTTCTATGTCTATGGATTTCTTCTTTTGAATACATTTTAGTTCACTTAATTGTTCTTTTATTATCTCTTTTAGAAGAATGATGAATTAACTTTAGCTGGTATTTCTTCTTTTCTGACAAATATGTTTGGGATTGATAATTTTTATTGCAAATCTCTTTGTTGCATCTTACACTTGAGCATGTAGCAACATCATTGTCTTTCATCTTAAAATTCTATAATTTCAGTGTTGAATTCAATTTAACCTGAATTATTTAGCAAAGGGTTTTTAAAGTTGCAAGTGGGTTGCTTGATGGTGGTGTGGGTATGGAGAGTGCCTATAAATATGATCTGGTTTTATTATAGTGTGAATATTGCTTATGTTATTTTTACTGTTTGGGTTTTATTATGATTGCCTTTGTGATTTACTATATTATTTATTTTTAAAGACAAATTCCATGGAATTTGAATAGAATGGATATTTGTTAGCTGCAAAATTTTACATATTACTAAAACAAGCTAATCAAGTCATTAAAATCTTCAATTACCTTATTTAATTGCTTTCTATTTGATCTGACAAATATTCTGGGGTTCTGATTCTTTTCCTAGAGCTCTATTTTTTTCCCAGCAGTTCATAAATGGTCTACTCTTTTTAGTCTTTTATTTAATTTTGTCACACAGACAGGGCCTAGATCATGAAGAATTTAGATACCATGGGAAAAGGTTGAATTTCATTTGAGGCATATTGGGAAGTCACAAATTCATGTTAAGCCAGTGACATTAATAAGATTTATACTTAAAAAATTGTTCTGGATGCTATATGGAACAGTGAAGTTAGAGTTATAAAAAAGGTAGAGACAAGGAGACTAGTAAGGAGGCTGTTACAGTATTCCAGGTGAGATTTATTGTGTGACTTGGACTCTGTAGTAGGGCAGATAAGGAGAAGAATAGATGATTCTGTTTATATTGGGAACAGGTCAAATAAATTCACAAATGAATTAGACAAAAGGGATTAGGGAGCAAGAAGAATTAAGGAAACAAATTTCTAAATTACTAGGTTGGTTGAAAGAAGGAATAGAATTATAGTGGAATACCCAAAACACTGTTGATACTGTCCTCTTCCTCATTGCTCTCACGCATTTCAGACACATTTGTGTATCAGGAACTGAGGTCCTTTGCCAGCCTTAACAGGGTTTTGGAATTATCCTTTGTTTGGTAAACACAATTTCACAGGCATGGTGTTCACTAAGTGATGTGACCATGGCCCTTCCCAGTAAAGAGCTTGCATGGCAGCAGGGCCATGCTGGAGGCCTTTGGCATGGTGGCCTGTTCAGTAACAGCAGCAACTCAGTTGCTGCTCAACTGATGACAACATTTGGCAGCATCCCCCAGTCAAGGAAGACCTCAAAGTCTGGCTGCATGCCCAAGCAACATTCTTTTTGTGTAGAGGCACCAGGTGCTCTCACACCTATTTATAATTAAGAAGTATTTTTAGAAAATAAACTAAAATATAGAATTGATAAAGTAGAACAACCCAGTTGCTGATGAAATATACATATGTATACACATATACATATACTTATGCATGTACACATAAACACATAGTAATCTACTACCCCATATGTATCAGAACATATACATACATGTATCTATGTATTTCTAGTTGCTTGTCAAATTATAAGTATGTACTAATAAAGTTAGTAATCCTTAATAAAATGTTGATTAAGTGAGTTGTTATGGTAAAGTTAGATGCATATACATTTTTATACACACGTTATATGTCTTCTCTCTAATATTTATGTGTACATATAAATTCATAAAGGATTTTTTTAGTTTACTAGCCCAGTAGTAAATCACTCATGGAGGTTTTGGGAAGAATGTTGTATAAACACCAAGGATGAATCTGAGGAATTTGGCTGAAGTAGACTCGTTGGAAAACCTCAGTGATAAAATTAAAAGATCTGGAATAACATTAAAGCAATGCAAGGAAGAATGTAAAAAAGTCACAGATTTATTTAATAAAGAAAATTTATGATTGTGATTGATGTGGAAGAAAGGACACATTACAGTGTAATGATCTTTGAAACAGTCTAACACAGAAGGAAATTCTTCTCAAGAACATAGGAATGAAAACAAAACACTTACTTGAACACCCCCTGAAATCCAAATAGAAATGTCAAGACATATGAATCATTGTACTTCTACCAATGTAGTAGAACATAATATTTTATATACACATCTCATGTGGTGTGTGTACATAACTGATAGAATAGATTGTTTTTAAGTAATCAGATAAGCAAAGAAAATAATGGATAAACAGTGTAATATTAACCTTCCACATTTTAAAACCACCTGGATAAAAAGTAAATTTGAGTACATAAAATGGTTTATTAATAGACTTACAAATATCTTTTTCCACCTTCCCACATAGCAGCACACACTCTTTATATTGCACTAAGCATCAGTGGCTTGTTTTTATAATTTTGATCAATGCAGTAGATAAGTGGGCTCAGTTAGTTGAGAACAGAGACCAATCTTCCATTTGATACTGTATTATCACTGTGTTAAGTACATAAAAAGTTATGAGTGCATTTTTTGATGGACTAATTAGAATTTTGGACTCAATTCTAAATACCTGCTTTTGGATGCCGAATTAAGTTTTTCAGGCAATTAAAATGTTTTTCTTTTAGACAAGCACTTCTTGAATTGATTGTCTAATTTATGAGTCAGTGAATTCCAAAATCCGTACTCTATCATGTGCTGTGTAGCTTGCATTATCAAATGGTAGTTAAAAACATGGGTTTAAGAGTTAGAGTGATTTGGGTTCAAATCCCAACTCTGGAATTTAGTAGCTTTGTGGCCTTGGGCCACCTTCTCTCTATGCCTGATTTTCTTTATCTGTGAAATGGGAAAAGTAAGGGTACTTATTTCATAAGATTCTGAGAGAATAAAATGGGTTGATATATGTAAAACAACACTCTTTGAAGCCATTTTTGTACTTGTCCTTTCTCATGCCTTATATCTACTCAGTCCTAAATCAACTCCAATCTGGCTTCTAGCCCATCACCCACTGAAGCTGCTCTTGCTTTCATTAATGACCTCCATTTGGTATTTGCATAGATTTCTCTTCCTCTACTGTGCTTAAAGTCTTAATGGCCTTCTCCTCTCCCAAGGTTATCTCACTCCTTCCAAAGGCTTTGAATACTGTCTATATGCCAGCAATCTAAGTGCATGTCTCCACATCAGGCCTCTCACTTGTCCTACTTATTTAGATATCCATCTACCTACCTGGTATTTTGGATGTTCTCTCACAGACATCTCAAGATTACAATGTCCAAAATAGAACTCTTGATATTTTCATAATTGGTTCTGCAACATGTCTTCCATAGCTCAATGGATAGCACTGCAATCTGCCCAATTATGAAATCTAGAAACCTGGTAATTGTTCTTTCCCTTTTCGTTTTTCTTCACTCCTCACACAGTTCTATTATTAACACCTTCAGAATATATTTTGTATCCATCCATTCTTTTTATCACCATTGCCATGACTTTTAGTCTATCATCTTTCATTTGGATTTCTGCAGAGACTCCAATATCAGTGAGTGTATTTTGGGGCCTACATCTCCTCCAAATGTCAGCTTTTAATGAAACCTCTCTCTTTACTGACTTAAATGAAGCCTATAAGAAGAGTTTAACAATGTAACATATTTGGATTTAGGTGCAAATGCTATGTTTGGTATATAAGGTTATTGGAATTTAATAAAATATTTTAAAAGGATTTGTGGATTTCTTATACTTGTGCAAATCACACTCTGGATGTCTTTTTTTTCTCTCCAAAGAACTAAGCACGGCACTCAACTAGACAAATAAAACCAAGATTAGAGGCAACAAGATACCCAGGCTGTTTCTACAAACCTACTAAGACCCTCTGGATAAGTTGTTATTCTTCCCCAGACTCCATGGCCAGTCTTTATCAAAAACTCTAGGCTCACAGAGTGGCATACAGCCTCCTGTGCCAACTGTATGGGCTATCCCATACCCTTCTTTGGCCCCTCTTCTCCCTGCTCACTGGTGCTAAGGAGATGGTAGGAAGTTGGCTCTTGATTTACTATACCCTTGCAAACCTGCACAATCTGTATAAAGGTCTCATGCAACTAGAGAAATGAATTTTCTCTTTGTTCCATCTTAAGAACTAGAAAATAATTCATAATCAAGCAAATGTATCTTTTAACTTGTCTCTCTGATTTCAGTTTTTCTATTCCCATTTTTCACATAGCAGCCAGAAAACTGTTCTAATAAATGTTCAAAATCAAAATATATCTACCAAAGAACACACAAATCTTAAGTATATAATTTGATAAATTATCACAAAGTAATTATTATACAATTCAAGAAACAGAATATAAGTATTAAAGATGTTATATTGAAAACTGCTACCAGCCTGGCAGAAAAATCAAAATTTAAAAGGTACAGTATAGTGGAAAGAAAATAAAAACTTGGACTTGCAAACATTGGTTTGAGATCCAAGTCCATGATTTGCTTTCCAATCTTTCTGATAACATATCAAAAATACAAAATCAAAGCATTTAGAGTGTGGTAAATGGCCCAACTTGCTCAATGCTGGAGGTATGAAACCCTCTACTTTGGCTGGCCCTGACCTCTTTGAGTCTTCTTTTGAAAAATGTCTATTCAGATCATTTGCCCTTTTTAAATTGGATTGTCTGTTTTCCTGCTTGTGACATTTTGAATTTCTCATAAATTGTTAGGTGAATAGTTTGTGTATTTTTCCCCATTCTGTAGATTGTGTCTTCACCATGCTGATTGCTTCCTTTGCTGTACAGAACCTTCTTAATTCAATACGATCCCTCCTATAGTTTTGCAGGTTGAATGTCCCCCAAGGCCCATGCATTAAAGATTCCTACTCTGAGGTAGCAGTATTAGTGGGTGTTAGAATGTTTAAGAGGTGGGGCCTAGTGGAAGATCACTGTGGTGTACCCTTGAGGGGGATTGTGGAACCTTGCACCTCCTCACTCACTTTTTGCTTCCTGGTTACTAGGAAGTGAGTAGCTCCTCCCTCAGATGCTCCTGCCATGATGGAGCATGGCCCAAAGATATGGGACCATCTGATCATGGGCTGAAAGCTCCAAAACTATGAGCCTAAATAAGACTTTATTCTTCATAAATAGATTGTCTCAGATATTTTGTTATAATGACAGGAAACTGATGGATACACTTCCATTTGTTTATTTTTGCTTTATTTATTTGTGCTTTTGGGGTCTCATCCAAAGAATCTTAGCTACACCAGTGTATTGAAGTGTCTCCATTACGTTTTTGCTCTAGTTTATAGTTTTAGGTCTTTGATCCAGTTTGAGTTGACATTTGTACATGGTGAGCAAAAGGGGTCAAGTTTAAAACTTCTGCATTTGGATATCCAGTTTTCCCAGTGCTATCCACTGAAAATAATGTATGCCTTTGGCCCCTTTGTTCAGAATCAGTTGGCTGATACTTGGGTTTATTTCTGGAGTCTCTATTCTGCTCCATTGGTCTATGTGTCTGTTTTGATGACAATACCATGTTGTTTTGATTATTGTAGTTTTTTAGTATATTCTGAAGTTGGATAATGTAGTATGCCCTACTTTGTGCTTTTAGCTCAAGGTTGCTTTGGATATTTGGATTTTTTTGTGTGTTTTCATCCAAATTTTAGGGTTGTTTTGTCTAGTTCTGGGAAGAATGCCATTGATATTTTTGTAGAGATTGCATTGAATTTGCACATAACAATTTTAAAAAATATTTTTAGTTGCTGATGGACCTTTATTTTATTCATTTACTTATATGCTGTGCTGAGAATTGAACCCAGTGCTTCATATATGTAAGACAAGTATTCTATCACTGAGCCACAACCTTAGCCCTGCAAATGACATTTTAATAAATTTAATCCTTCCAAATCATGAACATGGGTTGTCTTTTTATTTTTTGGTGTCCTCTTCAATTTTAACCCTTAGTGTTTGATAGGTTTTATTGTAGAGCTATTTTACATCTTTTATTATATTTTATTCCTTGGTATTTTTTGTAGATATTATAAATAGGGTTTCTTTCTTCAGCTAATTTACTCTTGTGGTATAGCAATGCTGCCGATTTTTGTATGTTGATTTTGTATCCTGCTATTTTGCTGACTTCATTTATTAGTTTTAATAGGTTTTTGGTGGAGTCTTTGTTGTTTCCTGTATTTAAGATCATGTCATATGCAGTGACAATTTGTGTGTCCACACCCATAAATCCTTGGCAGGGGCAGGGCAGGTCCAGATGACTCATTCACAGTCTCGAGTTTAAGGTCAAGTGCTGTAAGATTCTGCCTGACTCAGGGCCTCACTGTGGAAGGACTGGCCCCAGGCTTCTATGCCAAGTCTTGACAACTACTTCCCTTCTCTTCTATCTGTGTTGTGCTCCTGTAGTTGGGAGAGAAGGATGGGTTTGGGTAATTCCTTGTTGCCAAGGTTGCTACCAAGCTGGGTTACATCTGAGTCTCAGGAATCTACACAATCTTTTCACAGCTGGTAATGACAGAGGTGACAATGAGAACTTCTCACTGAGGTATGGGTCTCTGCATGTTGCTATGGCAACTCCAGAGATTTTGTCTGGGAGCAGTGGCCAGGGATAAGGGGCCCCTGAATTCTTCCTGGTAGCAAGCTTCATAAGGGCAGCCCAGCATTGAGTTCTTTTTCTTTTTTATTGGTTCTTTTAATTTGTATATGACTTTAGAATACATTTTGACATAATTGTAAAGGCAGGGAATATATTTTGTTCTAATTCAGTCCCCACTACCTTTCCTTCCCCTTCCCTCCCCAACCCCCTACAACCTTCCTGTATTGATCTTCTGCCATTTAACCATAGTTATTTTTTTAAATTAATTTCTTGTGGAGGTACACAATGGTGAGATTCACTCTTGTATATTCATATATGTGCATAGGAAAGTTATGTTAGATCATTCTACTGTCTTTCCTTTTCCCATTCCTCCTCCCTTCCCTTCCTTCCCCTTTGTCTATTCCATTGAATTTCTAGCACCCTCACCACCATTGGGGGGTAGCTTTCACATATCAGAGAAAATATTTGACCTTGGCTTTTTAAGATTGGCTTATTTTGCTTGACAGTCTTCAGATCTATCCATTTACCGGCAAATATCATAAAGTGATTCTTCTTTATGGCTGAGTAATACTCCATTGTGTATATTCCCTTATCTATTCATCTGTTGAAGGGCACTTAGTTTGATCTCTAAGGCAAAGTCTTATGTCTCCCTTCCTGTCCAACCTCCCAGCAGATGGAGTCCTGTTCTACGTTGTGCTTCCTGAAGCTGGAGGTTGATTGGACCTCTGGCCAATGTGGGTCCAGAGGCTCAGTCAGTCTGTGGGCACTGATCTGGAGGCAGGCACTATGAGGTTTTGCCTAGTACTTGTTTTCACCATGGTGTTCCTAGTACTGGGCTTCAAGTCTAAAGCCTGAATTTAATTTGGTTTCCCTCTCCCAAGCAGGAGTTCTCTCTTTCCCTTTTGCCATTGCTTAGAGTTGGGGGAAGGGTGATCTTTCCTTTCTGTCTTCTTCATTCTTTCTTTCTTATTATCATACTGAATCCAGATACTGTGGTCTATCAACTGGTTTCCTTAGTGCTCAGTGCTTATGAAAGTTTGGTGTGTGAAAAGCTATTCAAACTGATGTTTCTGTGAAGAGAAACATCTCATTCAGCTGCCATCTTGCTCTGGCCTGCTGTTGCTTTTATTTTAAACTCCTACTGTTTTCATTTGCCATTGAGAGCTGTGTTTTTAATACGTACGTACATATGTGTGTGTGTGTGTGTGTGTGTGTGTGTGTGTATACATATATATGGAATCATACACATTTTCATATTTTCCTCTGGTAAACAATGGCTATATTTCAAATGGAAATTTTTAAATTTCTTCCCATACGTGCCACGTGTGGTGAGAACAGGACCATTCATTGCTAGATTTCTGCTCTGCCCAGCCAGCCACCTGCAGCGGCTAGAAACAGCCTGAGGTGTTACTCCCAGTGTTTGGACCTTTGCTTCCTGACCCTCCTTTGAGTCACTTTTTCTTCTTTCCTGGGTTTTAAAATAATGCCAGTGGATGACTAGCATTAATTTTTCATATTATCTTTTTTTGAAAGATATTTAGAGTCTAAGTTTCAGCTTTCATGCATTATCTGAAACTTCAAAAAATATTAAGAATTAATTTTTAGTGTGATGTATCATAAAATCTGTCTTCAATGCTTACAGAAGAAAAATGATGGTAGGGTGAAGGTACAACGCATTCAGGTAATAGTAGTTAAAAATCAATTGTTATTCAGTTTTAAGAGAAGATAGATTCATTTGATCTGCTGTTTGTCTCTGTTTCAGAGCTGGTGAATGAAATCTGCCTTCACTGTGCACACATGCTTGCACACACATGAACACCAAGTCTGTTTTTGTAAGTCCCTGGGAGCCACTAGGAGAAACAAAACAGTTTCAGCTTAAAAATCTAGTTATTCATGATATTATAAAATGAAATGCTTTTAAGCATTGACCTAAAGAATTCTATATTTTGTTCAAACGAGTATTCAATCTAATATTACAAGACTTCTCTGGATTATTATTTTGAAACTTGTTTTTGTTTTCCAATGCTATTAAAAATAAGGGTATCATTTAATTATGTTCTTATTGGCCTGTAAGGAAAAGTCATTTAAAAATTTTTATTATATTTAAAAAGCTCATATTTTATCCTGGAAGAAATATTACAGCTACATTCATACCTAACAACATCAGTTATTATTAGATATACTCTTAACCCCTTCAAATTTGCAATTCTTATAAACAGTTTGTTTTGCATTAATAAGCATACATATTTACAATTGAACTTTTCTTCTTACTGTTTCACTTCCACTGTTCTGAGAAGGACTTGTTTTGTCCTTCAAATAACTTTAAGAATTTATGCAATATGATAATTAAGGAAGCGTTAGGGGAAATGTATTTAAATGTTGTATGTGGTTATTGCTGTATATTAACTATTATTTTTTAAAAAATTTATTTTTCTTTAATTCTAAGTTGTTATAAATGACAGCAGAATGCATTACATTTCATATTATACTTATAGAGCACATTTTTACATATCTCTGGTTGTACACAAAGTATATTCACACCATTTGTGTCTTCATACATGCACTTAGGGTAATGATATCCATCTCATTCTACCATCTTTTTTTTTCTCACCCTTTTGCCCCCTTCCTTCCCCTCATTCCCCATTGGCCTCTAATCCTCCTATGCTCCCTGTCCCAACCTGACTGTGAATCAGCCTCCTTATATCAGAGAAAACATTTGGCATTTGGCTTTTTGGGATTGGCTAACTTCACTTAGATCAAAGTAACAACACACATTTATAGAACATCTACTGTATTAAGTGTAAAATTAATTTACTTCTCACAACAATTCCATGAGGTTGGCAGAAGTAAAATTCAAGACATTTCAAAGCCTGAAGGGTATGGGCTCTGGTCCATTGGAAGGGATTCTTGCTAGAGCTTTTTGTTTCAAGGTTTTAGCATTTTAAATACTGTAGCCAAGTGGGTGAATAGAACCTAGAGAAGTGTGTGAGTGTGTGTATGTGTGTGTGTGTACGTGCATGCATGCATATGTGTATATATTCATGCATGTGCGAAGAAAGGAGATGGTCTTTCAGTAGGGAGCTATTTATCTATGGAGATGGAAGTAATCTCCTGTTCTGACGCATGCTGGAAAATAGCAGCACTAGATATAGCACTTTTTCCTCCCCCAAATTGCAGCTAAGGAAATCAACGTGGAGAGATCATGTAATTTGTCAGTGCAACTAAGAGTTGATGTACTCTGCTTGAACAATGGAGGGATTTGAATGGGAGCAAGATAAGGAATTCAAGTTTCAGGCTACTCATTTGTCTATTCCAGGTCACATCATAAGTAATTCAGTTGTTGCAGTTACCTCCATAAACCATGAATCAGTATTCCCATAGGACTTGTCTGGGAATATACACACACACATACACACACACACACACACACACACACACATATTTTAATTTACAAAAGAGTGAAACACTATATAATTATACATTTTGCATGGAAACATGCTGGTTTAAAAATAAATGAGGAAAGGTTATAAAAATATTTAAAGATATTGTTAATGTTGTTAATATGAGAAATGTTATAAAGCATACAAAATATATAAGTATAAATATATATTGTATAGCTTTTTATATATAAATACACAAAATTATAATATGAGAAAATGTTGTCAATACATAAAGTGTCATATATCATATAATAGATAATCATATGCAACAACATGTTAGATTATTTTATTTTTAATATTCCTCGTGTATTATTTCAACTTTGATCTCACCCTGGTTTATTTAGGCATGTGAGTTTAGCTGCTGTGTGCGAGGTGAAGGCATAGGTAAATGCCAAGTGAGATCCTAACTCACAGATTTCTCAGTATGAGAGAGGAAGATCACTTTTCATGTCTAGCACAATATCTAGCTGATGGGTGTTATATAAATATTTGATTCGAGTACAAATGTTTAAAGATTTGGGATGAACACAGAGGAAAGAGTTAACTTTTCTGGTGAAGTGGAATGTACAAATCTTGAATGAGGAAAGATCCATATTTACATATTTCCTTTCCCTTTTGACCATTTCACTTTTGTTAGTGAAATTCCAGTAATAATATGTTTCAGTTTCCTCTGGTATCTTTTCTGGGGAGTTAGTCAGCAGGATTTGGTTAAGAATGCTGGCTCTGGGTCCTTTCTGCCTGAGTTTACTCTCAACCCACCACTTGCTAATTTGGAGACCCTGGTTGAATTTCTTATGCTTTGGTACCTCAGTTTCCTCATCTGCAATATTGGGATACTAAGAGTAACTGCCGCATAGTGCTGTCCTGGGATTAAAATGGATTGGTGAGTTGGTAGACATAAAGTACTGGAATCAGTGCTTGAACTCAGAGTAGGTTCTCACAAGTGTTGATTACTTCTGAAGGTCCAAGTATGCTGATGACAAAGTAAAGTTTACTTATGAAAATAGGGAATGTCAAGGGCTTTCAAAGTGTACAAACATTTCATGAGAACCATTACTAAGTATCTGGAATGAGAGAAATAAAAGAGTCTGCTCTCATTTAATAGGATCTAATTGCCATTTTAATTCCAGGGTGGGAGATCAAGGTAATGCAGCAAAACAGGCCAGCTTACTGTGATTCTGGTGATCAAGGCTGCACTACATCACTGTTAATGGGGTGAATAGGACAATGGCTTTGCTCAGTGAGGAGAGTCACTACAAATGAGTCACTACAACAGAACTGATTTAATTAATTTTAGCTGACTTTATTCATTAATTTTAATGAATTCTTTTCACAAAAACTGTTGCTAGAGACAGAGCTGCATGATTGTTTTGAATGTGTAGTTTATGTTGCAGTAGAGCAGAATCAGATGTTCTCATCACAATTGGGAAGGCACCCATCACCACACCCATGACCACAGTGCTCCCAGTCCAGGGCACTGACATCCCCCACCCCCATGATGTATGACTTTGTATCACTTACTCTGTACAAGATATGTATTGCTGTGTTCAATTGCTTCATATGCATCACATACTGTTCTTTACAACAACATTATGAGCTAAGTTTGATTTTTGTTGATAGATGAGAAAACTGAGGTTAAATAATGGCACTAGTTTTCAAACCCAGATCTATATAATTCTCCATTCAGAACCTTCCTGCCAGCACCTTGACTTTTGCCCAGTAAAGCTGATTTTGGACTTTTGACCTCCAGAATGGTAAGAGTTCACATTGATCCTTTCTTTTTAACTACCAAGTTTGTGGTAATTTGTTATGATAGCATGACAACTAAAACATTCATAAGAGCTTTCATTCGAGATGAGGCAAGAGAGGTAAATAATAATTACAACCAACCAATCAATCACATAGTGTGTTAGATGGTATAGGTGCTATGGAATATAAGAGAAACAAGTGCAGGGTAAGAGGTGTGAAGAGTGCCTGGTTTAGTCGTAATAAGAGGGACATAGGCAACAGTTTATGTTTTATCTAGGAGGGTCAGAATAGAACTCATTGAGAAAGCGAGATGTGAGCTTAGACATAAAGTTGGTAAAAGAGTCACCTAAGTGGATGTCTGCGGGAAACTATTCTAGGTGGAGAGAGCAACAGCATAAATATCCTAAAGCTGTCTGCTGTGTGTGCTTCAGAAGGCATCACCACCACCACCAGATGAAAAGGAGAGACATAAAAAAGATTAGAGAGGTAACTGCAGGCTGATTATGCAGGCCAGCACAGGCCATTATAAAGTTTACTACTGGGAAGAAGAAATGACTTTAAAGATTTACTGGAAGTTATTTTCCAGATAATAGCATATATCTGTCCAATTCAGCAAAATAGCTTTCAATTTAAAAAAAAATTATTAACACAATGAGCTAGAGGATAACTATATACAGACACATCTCCTGTATTGGTCTTAAAACACCAAATTATTTGGAAGAATGAAATTAATCAATAGATTGATTATGTGTATGAATGAAAGTTTTTCCTAGTCTTTTTTATTTTTAAATAGGTTTTTGGGGTTTTGAAATTTTTATTTTTAATTGACACCTAATAAGTATACATATTTATGGGGTACACACTGATATTTTAATACATGTATACAACGTGTACTAATGTAATAATATCCTCAAATATTTATCACCTCAAATATTTATCACTTCTTTGTATTGGGGACATTTAGCATCTTCTATCTCTCTGGAGATATACAGTAAATTTCTTTTTTTGTATTCTCTCTGCTATCCCAGGTAATACAGTATAGCTTATTCCTCCTTGCTGGCTGTATTTCAGAGAGCAGATGGATAAGATGTTCCCTTTGCGTTTGAGTGTAAGTATATAAGAAATCTGTTGGAAACTAAATAAAGTTCACGTGACGTCACCTTCTCTTACTTTATACTTTTAAAATAATATTTTATTTATTATTTAAATAAAAATTTAAATATTATTTTATTTATTTATTTTTATGTGGTGCTGAGGATTGAACCCAGTGCCTCATGCATGGGTTAAACTCTTACTTTCATAATTTTCATGATATAATTTCTTAATATTTTCCTTTAAATAAATTTTTTAGCATATGGATTACTTGGTGTTATGTCCAGATCTGATATATTTAAACTGTTGCAGATTCTGTGTGTGAGGCAGGGGTATAAAAAATAGTGACTAAATTTTAACAGGCTGAGTCAACTGCAGGCCTGTAATAGAAAAGCCTGGCATAGTTACCTGGAGCAGATGTCCTGGCAAGTGTGAGGCACAGCCACACAGTGAGTGCCAACATGGTCCTGGCCCAGTGGTCCATTTCAGATTCCAAGTACCCTTAACAGCAGCAAGGTTTACCCAATGTGTTTTCCATTCCACACCCTGGATGTGGTTAAATTCTAAAATCACCTGCAGATGTGGTGTAATTATAAGTTCAGTTTTGCTTTCTTCCTCCTATGTTATATTTGGACTATGTTTACTGTGCTAGTTCTATCAAAGATCTCTTGCTCACTTAAATCTGGGCGGTACAATATGTAGCAAACTCCAGAAACAGGCAGCCATAATTTTGTTCAATCTAAATAAATAAATACTTGCTGAATAAATGAATAAATCAATGTTTGAATTAGCTTGGATTGACTATTCTTGCTTCCCTGGCTACTCTTAAGTTTTTGCCAATTCCTGGTCTGTTCTGATATTAGATGGAGTTGTATCAGTGCCTTAGACCACTGGCAGGGGAATTGGAGCAGGCCTTGTGTATGGGGACCTGGGATGAGTTCTAGGAATCTGCTCCTCTGGTGAGCTGAGTCTTCCTCTCTTCCCATTACATTTACCCCCTGTATATAAGTGGACTTCTCATATGGTTTCTTACTCATTGTATGACTGGTGCTCTATGTGAAATGCTATTCCATTTGGCTGGTTCCCTGATCACCTTCATGGTATATAGAAAGATGAATTTAATTTATTGGGAGTTTCTTATTAAGGTTCTGTGGAGGAATATAACCAACACACACACACACACACACACACACACACACAGGTAAGATTTATTATTTTTTGGTATTTATTTATTTTGTTGAGACATAGTATTTTATACATTTTTATGGAGTACAGGCCATAATTTGATACAGGTATACAAAGCACAATGATCCAATGAGGATAATAGACATTTTCATCTTCTCAAACATCAAGAACTTTTTTGTGTGCTGTAATTTTTTTTTAACTAGGGATTGAACCCAGGGGCACTTCAGCACTGAGCTATGTCCCCAGCCCTTTTAATTTTTTATATTGAGATGGGGTCTCAATAAGTTGCTTAGGGACTCACTAAATTTATGAGGCTGACCTTGAACTTGCCATCCTCCTGCTTTAGCCTCCTGAGTCACTGGGACTACAGGCATGCACCACCATGCCCAACTGTGTTGAAAACTTTTGTACCTTTCTTTTCTAGTTATTTTAAAATGCATCATAGATTGTTGTAATCAATAGTTACCCTACTGCACTATGGAAAACCAGAACCAATTTCTCCTTTCTGTGTTTTGATGTCCCTTGTCTAACTTATTTCTGTCCCCCACTCTTCCCAGTCTCTAATGACACTGTCCTAGTTTGTTCTTTTATGAGATTGCCTTTTTGTTTCCACATGTTATCTTTCTGTGTCTGACTTATTACACTTAACAAATTATGTTCCCATTCTATCCATGTTAGTGCAAATGATGAGTTTTATTCTTTTTCATGACTGAATAATATTTTGTTGTATATATGTACCACATTTTCATTATCCATTCATCCACTGATGGACCCTTGGTAGATTCTCTATCTTGGCTATTGTGAATAGTGCTGCCATAACATAAGAGTGCAGGTAACTCTTTGATATAAATTATTTCATTTTATTTAGATGTATATACCTCATAGTGGGGTTGTCAGATCACACAGTAATTCTACTTTTAGTTTTTAAAGGAATTGGTTTATGTTATTATGAATTTTGGCAGTTCTAAAATTTTCTATCCAGGCCAGCAGATGAAGATGCAGGGAAAAAACAGACATAGTTCAAGTTCAAAGGCCACCTACTGACACGATGGATGTCTTATTAATTTTTATGTACCATTTCACTTCTGTTTTGCATTATGTAGAATTTGTCATTGCATTAGAAACACTTGGGTTTAACATTCTACTGAATTTCTTTGATTTTCAAAAATTCCATTGCATACTTACTTACAAAGATGCATGCATGCATTCGTTAAAAACATTTAATTGATGTCCACATCCTCAGGTAATTAATAAGTAGGGATAATGAGATAAGAACACACATATCATAATTCATGATATAGTAATAATTCAGAAGAAAGAAAAAATTATTTGTCTTAGACTTCAGAGAAAGAAAATTTCAGCTTGAAACAAGATAGGATGAGGGACATCTAGGGATGGATGATCTGAGAGGACATAATGGTTGAATGGTGTTTTTAAATATGGGCAGAATTTACATGAACCAAATTGAGGTAAGGACATTTTGTGAAGAAGAATAGTTGGAGTATGGGTTCTAAGGTGAGGAAAATGTGGGGTGTATTTGGAAAATAGGCTAAAGTATAGGTCAAATGAAGGGAAAAAAATATAAGACAGGATCAAACTGAAGAGGTCTTGGTAGTTTGAATACAGAGACTGAATTTTTTACTTGATGACTAATTGGAAGTTACTGAAGGATTTTAAGCCCGAATTTCTACTTTAGGAGGATTTTGTATTGATTAATCACAATAATGTTATTACTATATATAATTAATAGTTATTCCTTCTACATGTAAATTCTTTCACGCTAAGTTCCCTCGGTCCAACTGATCCTAGCAATATTAGTTGGGTTTCCATTACTATAACAATATACCTAAAATAATCAACTTAAAAGGAAGAAAGGTTTATTTTGGCCTCCACCAGCAAGAAGGAATTCTCCAGAAGATTTTCCTCAGACAGGAACTGGAACATTGCCTGGGTCTCTACTAGATGGCCATTGGACTAGAATTGCTCTTCTAGGACCCCAGCCTACTGGACTTGCCACCCTTCGTAGATATGTGAGGCAATTCTTTATACTAAATCTCCCAGCTGCCCTCCCTGATCCTGTTCATTCTGTTTCTTTGAACAGCCCTGATTAATAGAGGAACTTAAAGGCCATTCTAGCCTATCCATTTAACCTCTTTTTATCTATTTTCCTTGTTGATCTCTAGGGCATAGGTGAGACATGTAAAACTCATAGTGGTCAAGTTACTTGTCTAAGATAATCATCTAATTAGTGACATAATTTTCATATTGAGGTGAGTTGGGGAGAAAGGGGGTGTCAATGATTACTAATACATTGATCTGTTGCATAACTAACCTTGTTTAAAGGAAGAGAGATTATCAGGAAAATGTACATATTTTAAGGTAAAGTTTTTATCCTCATTTAATTATGTTTAAGGCATCAACTGTGACAGATATGCAGACTGCATTAGATGTGCAGGGGAGACATTCTAGAAGTGGAGACATCACTGCTAATGATTATCCTATTGAGAATAAAGATTGAACTATGTGAAAGAACAAACTTCCCCATGTGTCTGACAAAGGAAACTTTGTTTGGACAACAGTTTTGCTCTCTCTGGTTAGTAATGACTAGACCTGACTGACATTTTCACAAGATAACATCTTCTTATGGTCAAAGAAATCACACTCAGAAACTGAAAAAAAAATTTTTAACATTTAAAACACTCATGACAATACAGTGCTTTTATGGTTTTCAATTTGATTTTTTTAAAAAAAATTGCAATAGAAGAAACAATGTCATTCATGTTAGAATAAGTAATCACTGACTTTTAGAAAATACTTTGTGATGCTTCAATTATTCTTAGATATGAAACAAGTGGAGGCTATGTGTAATTAGTTGCAAAATTCAAGCTGGAAATGACTTTTCCTTCAATTTTTAAATTTCTGCCTCCTGCTTTGGTTAATTCAAAAGAAGCTTTCTTTGGTTTTTATTTATTCTGTCTATGCTATAGTTTGGATCTTAAATGTCACCTATGTGTTGGAGGCTTGGTTCCCAGCCTGTGGTGCTATTTGGAGGTGGTGGAACCTTTAGGAGGTGGGCCTAGTGAAAAGAAATGGGTTCATCAGGAGTGTGCCCTTTGAGTGGACATTGGGAGACTGCCTTTCTTTGCCTTCTGGCCACCACGAGGTGAGCCGTCTCCTCTTCCATGCTGTCAGAGGCTTTCCATCATGGCGGCAAATACCTGCAATAATCAATTTATAAGGAGGAAAGGTTTGTTTTGGTTCATGGTTTCTGAAGTTTCAATCCATAGGCAGAACACCATGGTGAGGAGCATGTGGTGGAACAAAGGTGCACACTTCATGGCAGGTGGGAAGCAAAGAAAGAAAGAGGAACTGTCTGGAGTTCCCATATCCCCTTCAAAAGTACATCCCCAGTGACCTAACTCCCTTCCACTAAGCCCTACACCTACCAATGGTACCACCACCTTCCAATAGCACCATGGGCTAGTTACCCAGCCTTTAATACATCAGCCTTTTGGGGGCATTTCAGACGTAAACTATAGTACATGTACTCCCACCATGATGTTCTGCCTCATCACAGGCCTAAAACAACAGAACCAACTGACCATGGGCTGAAACCTCTGAAACCATGAGCCAAAATGAACTTTTCCTCCTTATAAGTTGTTTATCTCAGGTATCTTTTCACAGTGAAGGAAAGATGACTAACACAGATATAATTTTTATGCTCCACTTCATATTGTTTGGAGAGATACAATCACTGAGATAAGGAAAAAGCACAAATGTAAATAGTTATTTAACACATTAATGAGCACCAACAAAAGAATTGTGCTAATTAATGGGAGACCCAAATATATAGATGATACAACCTCTTCTTTATTGATTATATGTTATAGCCCAGGCACAGTGATAAGGGATATGTAGATGTCTGAGACTCAGTTGCTGCATTCAATATGTAAAAGGTGAAAGACAAATGAAAAAACAAAAACAAAACAAAAACAAAATCAGGACAAAGTGTCAAGGGTACTAAAATATAAAACTGTTTCCTTTCTTTTGTGGTCTCTCTCTTGACTAGTTATGGTGGTTTTTTATTTGCTCTTTACTTATGTTCTAAGTAAATGAAATTAAAGTGTTAAATTATCATCATGGCTTTTATTATTCATCTTTATGTTGTGCAATGCCAATATAAATGCAAATAGAACATTTCATTCGGTTGCAGAATCGCCAAAATTATGCAATATGTATTCTGTGGCTTGTCCTCTGAGGGTTCTTCTAACTAGTCAGAAAAGAACATCTCAGGACAGAATCAGGAGGGCGGGAAGGAAGAATAGAGGACCCCTCTAGGCACAGAGCTGGCTGAGGGAGCACTTGGGCCTAGGATACTCGTTGGGTCAGTGCAGACCCCCAGGTAGTCAAGGATAGCTCAGTGATTTGGGGTGCATTGTGCTTTGTTGGGCTTGATGGCTACTGGATTTCTCTCCTCACCAACCAAGGGAACTCTGCTATATCCAGGCATAGAGCTGGATGCAGGCAGGGAATGGGTCAAGCCAGGTATTTCCCAGTTTCATGTATCCAATACCCAAACCCATGGTAGATGGGTAGATCCTAAATATCTTCAAAACTCTGTGCCAGTGCTCACATGAAGGGGATAAGAGCTTTTCCCCACAACCCCCTGTCTCATCTACAGTGGGAATGGCAACTTCCATGCCTTGTCTTGAGATGCTACAGTGTCTGTGCCTAAGCCCAATATGATTCAAGCCTGAAAGCAAGCTCCTTTCCTGGTGAAGGGTGGAAGCAATCTCCAGGTGGGGTAGGAATGGGGAACCTCAGGGGTGGTGTTTGGGATGGGGACTAGGTGGCTGAGGACCTTCTATAGGGAGGCAGTGCTATACATGAGATGGAGGTTGCATGCCCCTGATGCATATTCCATTAGACTTCACTTATGAAATACAAATTCAGAGGTGAAATTATTAAGAATGTCAAGATGGTGGCTGCAGGGCACTGACCCTGCATGTGGAACATTTCTGCTCTGTAGACCCAGTGGGCCTGCATTGGGTGAATATCCAAGAAGCCAATTCTACTGTCAAGTTCAGCTCTTTGGATTTCCTTGCTCCCATGGCTGTGATGGTTCCATCTTTCAGGGAAAGCAGAATTTTTCTCCTTGCTGTGCTAGAGGAATAGTAACCCTATTATTATTTCCCTCTTCAGGTTTTCTTTACTTGAATTGCAGTGCAAGACCATTTTTTAATGGTTTTGAAAGAGGTGATTTTCTGTGCTTTTTTTCAGGGATGGTCTCATCATCCTTCACGGTAGTTTCAGATTTGCTCTGGATTTAGATGCTGGTGTCTTCAAGTTTTACTAAAGTGAAATTCACGTGAAAATTGCAGTCATGTCTTGATTGCATGCAGCCAAGGAGTCAAGATGACCCCTGATAATCACTCAGCCACAAAAGGGCATGCCCTGACAGCTGCTTGTACTTGAACAACCCTCTGTATACAGATAGAGTGTGCAGGGGAGCCTTGGCTGCTTCTTATCTTCAGTGACATGGGCCAGCATGGGCCAAGGTTTAAGGTCAAGGGCTAGGGAACTGAGCAGACCTAGGACTGAGTTCCTTCTCCATGGTTTTGTGATTTAGCCCATTGATCTTTCTGTGTCTCAGTTGCCCCATGTACAAAATAAGGATTATGGTTTTTCCTTTTCTCATCAAACTCTTGTGAGAGCTAATTGAATAATATGTGCAAAGTGTTTATCGTGGTACTTGATAAATATTCAGTGTTCAATGGATGTAAACTTTATATCTTTTAATATGTAAACATAAACACAAAGAGTAAAAGAGGCAGTTTGTTCCCATAGCACTGTTCCATTTTTGGCACACTGCTTTTGGGGCATCTGTGCCTGCAGGCATTTCTGAGATGCTGCATCTGATCCTTTCTATGTAACAAACACTTGTTACTTTCACCTCTGACAAACACTGTCCTATATCTCACCTCCTGAGGGCCATTAAAAAAAAAAAAAAAAGCTAACTGGATAAATTCAGTTTGTGTCTTAGTTGGATCTAGGTATCTCTGCCAAATATTGAAGTGAGATAAAATTCTAAAGGAGCAAATAGAAATCTGGTCAAGGATGAAGGTAAAATAAAAAAGAAGTAAGATGTGGAAAGGGTTAACAACAACTGGCAAAAAGTGGGACTTAATCATCTCTGCATCTTCAATATCCTTTGCATAATGCCTTGCTCCCCCTATGATTTAAATTGATTTGTAGAATGGCAATAGGTATCCAGGGCTATGGAGGGGGTGGCCAGGATCAGGGTCCCAGAAGAAGGGGAGAGAGGAATAGGTAAGAGGTTGAAGAGGGTTGGTACTTCCCTCTTGTCCCCAGAATGAATCAGAAAGAGCCAAAGACTTCACAGTTTATGCTGTATCACTCTTTCAACATAGCTGTGTGATCTTGGGCAAATCAATGATGCTCTCTGAGCTTCAATTTCCTCATTTTTCTTTTTTCTATAATAATAAAAATAATTATATGGTGCAATTCGTGTGCACATTAAAAGAGCCTGTCACAGTGTTGGGCACAGAATAGGAGAACACTAAGTATGTGCTTTCTATTGAGCTTCCTCTCCCAATCTTTCCTTCCTTTCTTCCAGAAAAAGAAGAGTTAACCAAAAAAAAAAAAAAAAAAAAAAAAAAAAAAAGTGCCACTGCTGGTCTGGAATATTGTGAAACAATGTTGATGGGTTATTGCAAAACCTTCTGCACTGAAAGCAAAACATATGGACATCTGTCCTTCTCGTGGTAGAGTTAGCAGCAACAATTTTGTACCTAAAGGACAGCACTTCATGTTTTACTAAACCCAGAGGCAGTGTGAAGACTTGGTAAGGGTGGAGGTTTTGTGGTCAGACAGACTTGGCTTTGTCACATGTGCTTGCCATTCTACCTAGCTAAGTTACTTCTTTGTGCTTGGGGTTCCACATTGGTAATACATATACTTCCTTTATTTATTCATTAATTGCTGAGCATCTACCATAGTATGTGAAGATGCTGGAAATACAACGATAACAACAGACATGCAGTCATCACAGGGTATGCTAACTTGTGAGTGCTGAGCCCTGTAGACTAAATAGGAGTCAGTGGATGCCTGAGGGGTTGGAGGAAGATTGCTGAAGACGGGGGACACCAGGTGTATGAAGACAAGCATATTTTAGGGGCTGAGGATGTCTGCTGAGGCTGAGTCCTAAGGGTGAGGAATGGTGGTTAAGCCTTGGAGGGAAGTAGCTGGGACAGATTAGGAAGGATTCTGAGGCCACATTAAATAGTTCAGAGTTTATCCTAAGGATGACAATAGAGCTTCTCAAACAGTACTTTCTAAGGGACTACAGTTCAGGGAGACCCAATGAACATCTTCTCCTTTCCAGAATATTCATAATGTACATTAGTATCTGCTAATTTCCTACAGTAAATTGTGGTTAAACATTTGTTTAACAGTAGCCCCCAAATCTAACTAATGTTAAATATCTATATCTGCATTTATATGTATTATTATGAACTGAAGCTCCTAAGAATCTGCCTGGGGGAAATGATGAGAAATGGGAAGCCATTTCAGAGTTGTAAATTGGGGACCAATGTAAACACACTCATATTTTATAAATATACAGTATTATCTGCTACACATAGAGCTCTGAATAATCTTCAAGCTACTTAATTCAATGAATTCTCATAACTAGTCTATGTGGTGGATATTATTATTGTTATTATTTTTTATATTGATAAAATCAGGAAACCAAGCATAAAGAGGCTTGGTATAATTTCCTAAGGTTACAGAACTGGTTATAAGTGGAAGAGCTTGAGTATGAATGGGGTCAATCTACTTTAGAGTCTGCTAAAGTACAGAATGATTAGACTGCATAAGAACATCGAATTGGAGTCCAGTGAGACTGGACACAATTAGGAGGGGGTTGTTGCTACAATTTGAATAAGGAATGATGTCCACTTGGACTTCATACAATTTTATAGAGGATTAAATGTTTAAAGCACATAGTATAGTTTTATTGTTGGGTATACAGTCAACAAATGATAGTTTTCCATGTATATATGGGAATTTCATATATGAAAGTTATGTGTTCTAGATTAGTGAGGAAGGCAGGCTATGTAAGTTTACCAGGGCTGTCATAATAAAGTGTCATAGATGGGTGGATTCAACAACAGAAATTTATAGTCTCATAGTCTGGATTCTAAAAGTCCAAAATTAAGGGGTTGGCAGTTCAGCTCCTTCTGAGGACTGTGAGGGAAGGATGTGTTCCAGACCTCTCTTGGTTTGTAGATGGCCACATTCTTGTTCACTTTTTGTTTGCCCTTTATGCATAATCTGTCTCTAAATATCTTCTTTTTGTAAGGATACCAGTATTGGATTAGGACCCACATAACAACCTCATTTTAGCTTGATTACCTCTATTAAGGATTCTGTCTTTGCTACTAAGGTACTGGGTATTAGCAATTTGACATATACATGTTTGAGAACAAAATTAAAACCGTAATAGAGGGATTATTTTACAATGGCACCACAAAAATTAGTTATCCACATGGAGGAAAAACCTCACAACATATTAAAAAGCCATTTCTGAAACTTTAAAAACTTAAATGTGAATGGCAAAATGATAAAATATTTAGAAAATATGTAGTAGAAACATCTTTACACTTTAGGGTTTGGAAGGGTTTTCAAAATGCAGCACTAAAAAGGCTAAAATACAATACAAGAGACGTTATTTAAAATATTTAAATTGATTAAAATTCAGACTTGTTTAAAAAAAGCAAAAAGAAAACAAAAAGGCAAACTGATTTGGACAAAGATATTTGCAAAATGTTTAACTTTTAGAAGGTTAGTATATAGAACAAAGAAGAAACAATAATAATAAGAAAACCCAATAAAAATTAGACAAAAGTGATGAACAGAAATCTCATAGGAGAAGAAACATGGGTACAAAGGGAAATGTAGTTTAAGTCCACAATGGGCTGTTATTTTGCAACCATCTGGTTAAAATTAAAAACTAGACATAAGCAAGCTTTTTCATGAATGTGGATGAAGGAGAACTCAAATAGATGTTCTCATGCCTTATGACTCAGTAATTTCACTTTAGGTGTATATCCTAGAGAAATTCCTATACAAGGTGATGTGTACAAGACTATCCATAGTAGAATATTTCATAAAATTGAGGAAAATAAGCCCAATGGCTATGGAAAGATAATTTCAAAAATTTGAATATCCAAATATTGGGATGTTACAGAACTCTATAAAAGAATAATTTGCTACTGCATATATCAATATACATAACTTCAAAAAATTTTGCCTGAAAAAGCAAGTTGCAGAAAGTTATGTTATAAAACAAGGAAAATTAAATAATATATTTGTTCATGTCTTCATGTGATTAAACTATATAAAACCACCGGAGAATGATGACACAAATTTAGGACAGTGGTTAGCTAGGGGGGAGACACAGAGAAATGGAAAAGAGGGAGAAGCATACAGCTAGATATAACATTATCAATATTCTATCATAGTTTTTGTTATGGGTTAAACTGTCTTCTTCAAAAGAGATATGTTGAAGTTCTAACCCCCAGTAACTCAGAATGTTTCTTTATGTGGAAATAGGATCATTGCAGATATAATTAAGGATCAGACCATATTGGAGTAGGGTAGGCTCCTAATCCAAATTGACTGAGGTCTTTACAAAGAAGATGGACATATGAGGATGGTTACATAGAGAAAATAGCATGTGAAAATGAAGGTTGAAATTGGGGTGATGCATCTAGAAGCAATGAAGACCCAAGTTAATCACCAGAAATAAGCAAATGGCCTAAAGCAGATTTCCCCATGGCTCTCAGAAGGAACCAACCTTGCTGACATCTTGCTTTTGGATTTCTAGCTTCCAAATTCGTAAGACAATAAGTTGTTTTTGTTTAACTTCCTAGTTTGTGGTACTTTGTTACAGAAGCTCTAGGAAACAATATAGCTCTCACTTAATTGGGTAGTAGGCTCATGGGTTTATTTTATTTTTTATAATTCACTACTTGCAAATGTGTTACACATATAACTTTTTATGTATCAAATAGTTATAAACAAAAAGAAAAAGACAAAAGTTGTTATTTTCATTACTACCAAACTGGGCATGTTTCTACTATTAATCTTGATGGCAGGTTCCAATAAACTTTTCTAGACAGTTTTATTAAAACTACGAAAATCAACTTCTAGCACTTCCCTTGATTTTTATGGAGTTTTATTTCAACTTCAATGTAACCAAATCCCTATTCTCTGACTTATAGCATGCACATCTTCTGAGAAAAGTGTCCTACATCTAACTATGAACCATGATTGCCAAGCACACACAAGTAATAAATTATCTCCTAGTACACAGGCTGGCATCAGCTTTGCCTCCATTTAATGCAAAGGTAATCCTGGAAACCTAAAATCACATCAAGGTTTTAAGCGTGCATGCCACAAAAGTGTGTTCTATTAGCTTAGAAGCCAGAGCTGTAGTCTCTGTTCACACAGAAGTATCCCTACTACCTAGGAAACAGTTCTGGCACAAAGCTAAGTTCTCAGTGAACTTGTTGAATGGATACAGAAATGATGAGTTTTATCAGAGTGCCACTTCTCAGAAATATTAATAAAACTATACTGCTTTTCAGGAGCTTCTCCTCCCATAGATTTTTGTCTTGTTATTTGTACTCATGTGATGATGATTCACTAGTTCTCAAAGTCCCATCTTTGGGGACAATGAGTAGGGGATCAGATTTGGGTTGCATAAGCCCAGACACAATGTTTCTCTCTGTGTATTTTTTTGAAGGTAGTTAGTTGTTTATTCTGCTATACAGATTAGGAACTTGCTCTACTAATAGTAATGCCTTCTATCTTAAGGAGAACATAAGTAGGTGCTTAGGATCTTTTGTTAATACTCAGGTGAAATATGTCTTGATTCGAGAGTGGATTCTAAAATAGGAATTCCAATAACATATGAAAAGTAGATTTTAAAATATAATGTGATTTATGCAGTACTTTGATATAGAAAGTAATATTCCTTTAAATATTTTACATAATTAATGTCTTTTTTTTTTTTTTTTTTTTTTTTTTGTACCTGGGATTGAACTCAGGGGCACTTGACCACTGGGCCACATCCCCATCCCTTTTTTGTATTTTATTAGAGACAGGGTCTCACTGAGTTGCTAAGTGCCTCGCCATTGCTGAGGCTGGCTTTGAACTCACGATCCTCCTGCCTTAGCCTCCCAAGTGCTGGGATTACAGGCGTGCGCCACCACACCTCGGGATTTATTTATTTATTTATTTATATTTATTTATTTATTTATTTATTTATTTATTTATTTATTTATTTATAACAGGGATCCAACTCAGGGGCACTCAACCACTGAGCCACATTCACTGTCCTATTTTGTATTTTATTTAGAGTTAAGGTCTCATTGAGTTGCATAGTGCCTTGCTGTTGCTGAGGCTGACTTTGAACTCTCGATCCTTCTGCCTCAGCCTCCCAAGCCACTGGGATTACAGGCATGCACTACTGCACCTGGCTTAATGTTATGATTTGACATTGAGTTAATAAGTTTTCTTCTTCTTTTTTTATGCAGTAGCTACAGCAGCTGTTCTTGGGTGCTCCAGTGAAAGCTTGAGAGTTTCAAGATGCAGAAAGGCTTACTGGTAGGATTTATTAATTTAAACAACATTTGGTGAGTGGTCACACTTTGTCCTAGGTGGGGATAGGGAGATGAATGAGACCCCTGTAGGAATTCATTTCAGTGGGAGAGACAGGGAAACCAATACTTGCAATGAAATGTGATGAAATGTTATTAAAAGAAAGAGCCGGGCTCCGTGTTGCTCACATTTTCAGTGTGGCTCATTACCCAGTTGTTCTTTGGATGCTCGCCATCTGGCTATAATATTTCTCTACTAACCAGAATATTTAATTAACCAAAACATTCACTTTTTTGGCCATATCTAAGTAACAGTTTATTTTACAAGTTATGATCATATCAATTTAAAAAATCTCCATATCTACCACAGGGGAAAACTGCAGCCATTCTTTTCTACAGTTAATGGCTAACTTATTTGTCCTCACTTTTGCATTTTATGATCCTTTCCAATTTCCAGGAATTTAGAGTCTCCTTCTGATTGCAGAATAGAGCAATGACATTTATTTCCATGTGGCACCGGTTTTTTCACATAGGCGGTGCCAACATTTTACTGAAGTAAAAAGAACAAAAGTCTTATAGATTCACCTAAGTATTAAGTTAGGAAAAACAAAAAAACAAAAACGAGACAGCTAATAGATATAGACAACGTGATATATAAAAAAAGAAAGTACAGTATACAATGGATCAAATAATCATTGTTATGAAATTTTAATATTTCTTTACTTTATTATAAATTAATCTCCACAAAATGTGTTAGATGCACATCTCTCTGGGTATACTTACCACTAGAAATTCTCTCATCAGTGGGTTTTTATAATCACTGAAGGTCACTCACCCATTTCCCTTCTCATTTCTTAGACAGCAGAAAAAGAGTCCAGCACTCTGACTAAGGGTGCACTCTAGGGCTGTGTCATCATTTACTTGACTGTTTTTCACTGCCTGAGGATATCTGATACAATATTCTCCCGCAAAAACGCAGTCTCTTTCTAACTGCTTGCTCTCTTTAACCTTTAAGGGCTGTATTTGGAAGGAGTTCAGTCCGCAAGCTACATCTGACAGCCCGACACAGACTATGGACTTCCCTCAGCTCTCCAGATTCTTCTCTTGAATACTCAAAAATGCCCCCTTTAGTTTGAAAATGAGTTTAAAATAAAACTTTCTGTAGCTAGTCCGGCGGTTGAGAGGGCAGCTCTGCTGCAGATGGGGTGGCCTTCGCATCTGAGCGCGCTGCGCTAGTCTCTCCCTGTCCCTCTTCGGTGGAAAAGGGGGTGGAGAAGAGAGAGAAGAAGGGGCGGAGGTCACCCGCGCCCTCCATCCTGCCCTGGCTACTAGCGTCGCTAGGTGCTGCGGGATCGGAAGGGCTGAGCGCAGCCAACAGATTTCTGGTGAGAGGATCGACCGCAAAGAGCGGACGAGCGGCGGGACTCGAGCGGGTGCTGGAGCAGGAGCGCGCCGCTGCGCTCCTGGAACCTGCGGCTGCGGCGGCTGGGCTGTCCGAGGCTGAACTCACCATGGCGCACCGAGCTAAGCGCTCTGGGGCTCGGGCGATAGCCCAGCTGGCCGCCCAGAATACCAAGGTAACCATCTCTCCCACGCATCTGCCTCTGGATGTTTAACCCGACCCAGGTTTAACCCACCTTCTCCCTTAGAGGCCCGCGGTAGGTGCAGCCTGCCGCCCTGGAGGGCGCCTTAGGCTGCTCTTGGTAACAAGTTTGGACCAGATTCCCCCAAGCTGCGGAGAAAAAGAAAGAAGGGTATTCGGGGTCCCGATTGTGAGCTGGGCGGATGGGGACCAGGTAGAAGGGATCTTAGAGGAGGGAAATAGGGAAAGGGGAAGATCCCCTTCTCTCCCTGTGGTTCCCTGCGGGAGACAAGTTCTTATCCTTATCCCGGCTGGCTCAGAACTTTGGTAAGCCTTTGGCGCCCCCCAGGGTGGAAAGGAAAACAATCTGGCGTTTTAGCAACTGCAGAAGTTTCAGCAGCTTGGTAGGTTTAGGAAAGATGTTGCAAGCAGAAGCCTGGGGGCTGCGGGATTAGTGACCGGCAAAAGTCGAACTGTGAGTAAGACCTAGAGGAGGCAACCGCCCTCCGGGTAGCCCAACCGGCTCCACTGGGACCGTTTCAGTCCCAGGAAAGGCTGGCTTCCTAATTCCCAGCCTCCCGGAAAGCAACTTGGGAAACGCCAATCGAATCAACGCCAGGCAGGATGGTTGTGGTAGTGTGTATCTAGTGTCTGTGACTCAGGACTCAACCTCTTGGGGAAAGAGAAACAGAGAAATACTTCGAATTGGATGTTGCTCCTCTGAAGCTGTAACTTCACAGCAGTTAGGCAGAGGTGCCCAGAGCAAGCGCGGACCTCCCCTTTCATCATCAGGAACAAGGATTTCTGTACAGGTGGTAACTAGATCAGAAAAACCCTCCCAGAGATTCACCGCTCTGCCTTCCAGGAGTCAATGCATGTGTGGTTTGGTGTTATGTGATTTAGGTTTTTTAAGAAACATTGAGAAACGCTCCATTTAACATGAGCTTGTTGGTCCCCCTCCCAAACTTTAGAGAAGATTGCTATGTCTGCCTGAAAAACAGGTGGTTCATCTGGGTGATAATCTACAGTTTGGGGACAAAGTACTTCAGAGAAAGGAGCAGGAATTTAAAAATGATTTATTTAAATATTGTTACGCTTTAAAAAATTTATTGGCTTTAAATCTACTCTTGTTAGTATTTTGCAAACCTTTAAAATTTTAAGGTGTCAGTGAAGCGTCAGGAGGACATTCAGGAAGTGCCCATTTGCAGAGGGAAGTTAACCAAGAGGTCTCAATTTTGGCTTTTTTTTTTTTTTTTTTTTAATCTTGAAAAGAAACAGATGGGTGCTACTTTCAGTGTGATGCAACCTTGCTTATGATAGGCCAGACAAATCCAATCCTACCACAGGGTGCTGGGGTACTTTGGTCTTAAGAGTCAGATGATCAGCAATTTGGTATTTATAATCTCTCTCTCTCTCTCTTATGCTACAGATGTCTGGACTGCAAACCTGCACAGTTTTGAGAGAGAGATGACTTGAGGAGCCCACTGTTATCTCCACAACAATGTCCATGAACAATTCCAAACAGCCAGTGTCTCCTGCAGCTGGGCTCCTTTCAAATACAACCTGCCAGACAGAAAACCGGCTTTCAGTATTTTTTTCAATAATCTTCATGACAGTGGGAATCTTGTCAAACAGCCTTGCCATTGCCATTCTCATGAAGGCATATCAGAGGTTTAGACAGAAGTCCAAGGCATCATTTCTGCTTTTGGCTAGTGGCCTGGTAATCACAGACTTCTTTGGTCATCTCATCAATGGAACTATAGCAGTATTTGTATATGCATCTGATAAAGACTGGATCCGCTTTGATCAATCAAATGTTTTTTTGCAGTGTTTTTGGTATCTCCATGGTATTCTCTGGTTTGTGCCCACTTTTTCTAGGCAGTGTGATGGCGATTGAGCGGTGTATCGGAGTCACCAAACCAATATTTCATTCTACGAAAATTACATCCAAACATGTGAAAATGATGTTGAGTGGCGTGTGCTTGTTCGCTGTTTTTATAGCTTTGCTGCCTATCCTTGGGCATCGAGACTATAAAATTCAAGCATCAAGGACTTGGTGTTTCTACAACACTGAACACGTCGAAGACTGGGAAGATAGATTTTATCTTCTACTTTTTTCTTTTCTGGGGCTCTTGGCCCTTGGTGTTTCATTCTTGTGTAATGCCATTACAGGAATTACACTTTTAAGAGTTAAATTTAAAAGTCAGCAGCACAGACAAGGCAGGTCTCATCATTTTGAAATGGTCATCCAGCTCCTGGCTATAATGTGTGTCTCCTGCATTTGCTGGAGTCCATTTCTGGTAAGACCCTAAAGTTTTGACAGTTTCTGTTTTCTTGGGTTTTCCATGTTTGAAATGAGGTTTGTTGTCTTTATTAAAATTGCTGGTCTGGAACTTCAATCTTTTAAATGCTGGCATTTCCTCCTACTCAAAACTGATTTTAGCACTCAAGCTCTGGCTTAGAATTAAGCTATGGATTGCATACTTGGTTCTATTTTTATAGGTTTTGATTTGAAAGAAATGTGTTGTTAAACAATTCTAACCATGGTGTTACCTGTTTGCATTCAGTACAGTATAAGTAAAGTAGTTTTAACACAGTAGTGTATTTTTAATATACTGAATATGATTACTTTCTAAAAAATGACTAACTACAATACAACATTGGATCAGAATCCAGTAAGTTTTGACAGAAAGAAATCCGGACTTTTAATTTGCCCACAAAGCCTAATAGCTACTGAGTTCTTTTAAACATGTAATGACTAGGTCTCAACTTGTAAAATATGGTGATTTCAGATAATTGTATAGCTAGGGTGAACTGTATGGATAGTTGAAGTGTGGAAATCATTAGTGCACTAATCCTGGGAATAATGCTGATAGCCTGGGAGGAGTATGGTTGACAGGAGTACCAGAGAATCTTCCCTTTTTCTTTCATTTCTTTTTCTTTCTTAAATTATTCAACACATATAATTTTTTACATATGTGATAGCTTGGTATTTTAATTTGGAAATGAAGGCTAACTTTAGGGTTTAACAACAAACACAAATCATTCATGTGACATTCTAAATAGAAGAAAAAAACAAAACAACACTATGAAAGATGATATAAATTTAACTCCTCCCAATATTTTACTATATGATGGAAAGAGTGACAGCATGCCATGAAAGAAAAAAAAATCTTCTGTAGGGAGCAAGTGACAGCAATGATTGTTTTCATTACTTCCTCTGCAATAATTAAGAAATGGGATGGCATCCAGAGATAATAATACAGGTTAGAAAAAGGTGTAAGTGAGGCAGAAGGAGAGATGAGACAAAGGTAGAGGCAAGATAAAGGTTGTAGCAGGTGGTGGCATGAAGATGCTTGTTAGTAATGTACTTTTCCTAGGTCCCAAAGAGGCTCATTTTCCAAGAACTGTTGCCAGTGCAGTTTTGATAAATAATCCTGATGATTTTGATACACATAAGTATTCATAAGGACTGTTACTGCAGACAAATTCTAGGAGAGAGTTGATTTTATTAAACTTTTCTACTAGTTCTTCATTTCTGTTCAACTTCTTGCCTCACAATTTGAATTTAGATTCTTGAATTGTTACATTATTTTAAAAAAATTTCATGTCATTCTTGAGTTGGCCAGATTATAAGGACCCTGCTGGAACCACGTCAGTGGTACTTTTTGAAGTTCTTAATTTATGCCACTTGACTAACAGAATTTCATGAGGGGAATGATTCTTCTTTATTTTCTAAATTAAATTTTGAAATAAAGTACCTTTTCAAAATAATAGCTGAGTCTGAGTGAATTAAAATTGATTTGTGGGTTGTGAAGGCAATATGAAGACAGTTAGAAAAGAAGTGTTTGAAAATATTACAGAAACTTTTGAAACAGTCATAGCTTTGGAAGAAACCTTAAAGCAATGAAGTAGTGCATTAAACGAGACAATCCGGATAATGGAAATTATCATTTGTTTTCTATTATTTGTTCTGAGCATCTTAAAAATTCTGTTTAGTTCTGGCTTTTGACTTTGAGAAATAGGAATGATAGACTTAAGAAAGTAACATTTTATTCTCTTGCCTTGGATATGTTGAATTTATTCTTTTCTCTAATTTCCTTTCCTGAAATTTTGGTTTCCTTCATTGTTGGAATAGATATTATGATTTACTTCATATTTTGGGTGTATTTTCTAATGGAAACAATTTCATTTTCATGAAACATTTTCCGACCTCTGCTGTCTGTTTCATTGAGTTATTGATACATCTATGAGATCACTTGTCAATACTTCTAAAATGCTTTGAAGTGTGAAATTATTTCTGTGTTAGATGTGTAACAGGTATACCACAGGTACTCCTTAATGAGTTGGTATTTTGAGTTGTTTCAAGGATTCTTTGCATTATTTGCTCCTTTCATGAACACTGGTCTTCATGGTAATTTCTGAACAGGAAATTTGTAAGTTTGGTGATCTGAACACAAGTGCCTTAGGGATTAAGTTAAGGTCATCAGGTAGGTGTAAATATGACCCTTGGGAGAAACACAGGCTTGAAAACACCAGAATACCCACCACTGATACCTCAGTTGAAGCATTTTCCTTTTTTCCTCAAATGTCTAGGAGGATTTGCACAGATGTTAATGATGGAGCTACCATTTTCCTGCCCACCTTGTGTTTTAAGTGCTTCTTACTTTTTAAAGTACTTGTAAAAAACAAGCTTTTAGATTCCCATAGATTACTATAATGGTGACAGCTTTCAGGCCAGTGAGCTACTTTGCAGTATGTGCCGTTTCTCTATGTTTGATAAATTTGAGTGATTGGATTTGTAATTTGAATGAACATCTGAACACATTATTTTACTTGTGTTCACTGTCATTTTCAAGCCTCTCTGAAATAAAGGTGCATATACTGAGAAGAGGAAGTGAGAAAGGTGCAGATATTTGTGTCTGTGTTTGACAGGATATAGTGCATCAAAACTTAATACTGGCATAATTTCTAAAATTGTTTAGACTTATACTGAATATTAATTTTACAGGTTGAGTTTTATTTAACCAATACAAGGGTAAAATGATTGTGATGTTTATTTGAATTCTTTTTATAATAGGCTTTAATGTTTTTGAGTAGTTAACCATCATTTGGTTGTGAGGGTGATTATCAAAAACAGATTAAAGTAATTTTGGTTTGTAGAAAAATAAGTGGGAGCACAGTTAACTTATAAGCCCCCTCCCTGCATGCAGTGACCCTTATTGTTAATGTTTTGTATTGGTGGGGGACATTTAATACAAACAGCTAATGCTGATACATTATTATTACCTAAAGCCTGTTGTTTATCTTAAAGTTTTCTGTGTTGTACATTCTATGAGTTTTGACAAATGTATAATGACATCTGTCCACCATTGTAGTACCATACAGAATAGTTTCACTGTCTTATAAACTCTTCATAAACATTTCAGAAAAATTTCATGAAAATGAAATTATTTCCACTTGAAATATATTCAGAATATGAATTAAATTGTATCTATTCCAGCAATGAAGAAAACCAAAAACTCAGGAAATTAGAAAAAAATGTAATGTGTTTTTTCCCCTCAATGGGGAAAATGTGCTTTTCTGCCCCCTAAAGAAACTGAGGTTTAGAAATGTTGTACAAACATTGCGTTTTCTTAAAATGTAACTTATTATTGACTTTTAAAAATTTACAATGTCTGGGTTTCATAATTGTAAACACGCTTAACACATATAAATTCATTTAATAATAATCCTAACTGAAAAATGCAAGAAACTACAATAGCCATGTAGTTTACAGTGCCAATGTAGAAACAAATTAACTTCAAACTTTTTGAGAATCAAATAGCAATTTTAAAATTATCTTGTGTGGTTCACAGGCAAATTATTTTTTTCTTGGTTAATGATCTTAAAGACTTTTTAAAAAAAAATATTTCTTTTATCTGTAGATGGACACAATACCTTTTATTTATTTATTTATTTTTATGTGGTGCTGAAAATGGAACCTAATGCCTCACATGTGCTAGGCAAGCACTCTACCACTGAGCCACAGCCTCAGCCCCTTAAAGAAGTTCTTTTGATGTTTCTGTTTTATGGGGGAATATTTACCAGCACCTTCAAGGAACATTTTCTTAATATTCTTTGTTTCTGTCTTTATACATGTAATGTTTCTAGAACACATAACACTAAAAGGGATTTATTATTATTGCTACATGTATTTCACAAATTTAGCAGAGCATTAAATACTTGTTGACTGATTGACGTAAATTAAGCTGTATGAATGTCAAGAGATTGGAAATTATTGACCAGAATACGGATTCTGAGTTTTGTAGGTAGGAGTTAAGCAAATACTGAAACAAAATGGTAATTTTTAATGCTTCCTAAGCCCGCAACTGTAGACCTGTGAACGTTAAAACTTCAACTGTCTTTTACTAGAAGGCCAGTTGTTTGTTTTACCATCTCTTTAGGGATATAGGATCATTTTGAATAGGGGAAAACTACAAAGTATATAAAGAGCAAAATGATTCCTTATGTAGTTGAGTTTATCCAAGTGTCCTCTTTCATATGTAGATTTTGAGTTTGATTTTTGGAAGGTGGTGTACTTTATGCTAATATTTCTAGTCAGTGTAGTTAACCATCATTTGGTTGTGAGGGTGATTATCAAAAACAGATCAAAGAACTGGATTGTTAATTGAACTTTGACTGAAATTACTTAAAGGTACTGGCAGGATAATGACCAGTTCTTAAAGCCCTAATGGCAAATGATGGAGCAATGTGACATTGTAGGACGTTTGCCTGTTAAGTGAAGATTGTTCTCTTAGAAAGATGACTCTCATCTTTATATTTAAAAATAACATAATGGGAATCTGTGTGTGTGTCTGTGCACTTAACACCAAAAGGGTGGTGAATGGATGTCCATCTCTATGTTTTAAGTGAAAAGAAAAGGTGCAAAATGTATAAACATGCATATTTATAGTATATATGTGTACAGGTATATATATAACTAGTATGTATGTATATTGTATGTACTTTTGCATATACATAAAAGTGTACATTTTATATGTATATATACACAATAGTTAAATTATTTTCCAAGTGAAAAAATTATCTAGCTAATCAATATTGGATCTGATTATACCACTTAAGAGGGTTTCTAATGTATTGTACTCTGATTAAAACAAAGTGGGCTGTTTTATAAATGGGTTGGTTTTGGTTTATTTCTCACTTTGGGGTGGGCATGGAGTAAGGGGCATGAGAACAATAACAGTAGCTGGCAGAGGAGTGGTTCTGAGAGATGTGGGAGTCCCCCACCCCCAGTATTGGTGTTCTCTTGCTTGGAAACACTCTCTTCCTGACATTCCTGTGGCTTATCCCTATCTCTTTTCTGGTCACTCAGATATCCCCTCCTCTACTTAGGCTCTTTTAGAAAGGAAGCTTTCTCTTCTCCTCTCTCCCCTACTTCTGCTTTATTTCCCTTATAGCACTTGTCAGTATCTGATCACATAGTACAGATCACTTGGTTCATATGGTGGTTTTACTTTTACCCTGACATGCAAGCTCCTTGAGGGAGGAGACCTTGTTGATTGCTACATCTCCAGTTCCTAGAACAATATTGGGCACATACATAGCATCCATAAAATATTTGCTAAATGAATTTCATGTGAAGGAGGTTGTATTCGGTGACTACACTTGTTTCTACTTTGAATTCACTTTGTGGCTGAGATCAGGACCTGATTAGTAGGCCGCAGGAATATTTTTAATGCTTCTAATTTGTGACCAGGCTTGGGAAAGATTCTGTTTTGGAGGTTCCCTAAGGGAGTCAACAGGAGGTAGAGTCCAGGAGAATCCCCTGCATTCTGAACTTTAAATCTGGAGCTAGAATTAAGGACTTTTACGAGCATCTAGAGAAATTTCACAGATGAACTAGTGAATTAGTTTTGGTATTTTACTTTTATGATATTACAATAATTTGTTGATGTGTCGTTTTCTTTCTTGGTCTCAATGTACTTGGTGGCAAGGTTCTATGTTGTATTTTAGTTTCTAAAGATAGTGAGTCATTAAACAGTGTTTATTGAATGAGCAAACTAATAAACCAAGTATTGAATGCAAAGTATTGAGGCAAAAAAAAAATATCAGGCAATAGAAATTTAGATTAATTTTGCCCCATCATCTTTAGCACTGACTTTTTCTCTACAGTCACACATTTTTTTCATGATATATTTATTTTTTTATTGGTATTTCATCTTTGAGGGAGTCATGTCAGGGGACAAGAGGAGTAAATTACTTTGAAAAAAGACTTCCAGATGTTGTATGTTCATTGTTATAAAATGAACTCTCTGCACTAAATGTTGAAATTGGTCTGAAAAATGGCCTTGCTTACGTTATGTCTTTAGCAGCTGATTGAATGAATATATATATATATATATATATATATATATATATATATATATATGGCTTTATTTGTAGTGTTAAGGAGACTAGAATATGAAGTAGGTTTTATGTTCACTAAAGATTAATTCTCAGAAAAATCTGGGAGATCTTTTTAGCAGATCTTGTGGTACCCTACCCAGATTCCCCTTTTAGGGGAGTGTTACTTGGGAAAATTTCCTTCAGCTAATGGTAGCTGTCTTGCTCAAGGTTTTTATCCCTGTCTCTGTGGTCATTCTCTGTGTGGATGGTGACAGGTGAACGTGAGAATACAAGGCCCTTGCTCCTTGCCTCATTTGGAACATTTCTGAAGAGCCATTCATCTTCAGAGCTTGCTGGGGCATCTGCTGAGGGCTTTCCTTGCATCTGTTGGGCACCTCTGCTTCTGTTCAATTCTGCTACCCTCCCTGCCTCCCACTCTCCAGAAAGATTCCTGCATGCAGAGCTCTGCCTCAGTCTATTTCCTGAAGAGTCCACCTTAGGACAATGATTCAGAAGTCCATTTGTCCATGCCTTATCTAGGTATAAGGTATATTACACATAGGCTTGAGGTTTGGTTAGATAAATACATTGAGCTATGTACTTGGAGACTGAATTCATTTGAAGAGAATATCATCTTCCTCTACGGAAATATAGGGTGTAAAATTGACCCACTGAAGGCCAATTAATTGGAAAAAGACACTGCCACATTGAGAAATTACATGAAAATCTGTTGCTTAAAATGAGCATGGTGATCTGAAATGCTTTGTTATTTTAAGGTCATTTACTCTTGGCAAAACATGACTTCCTGTTTTTAAGGAGAAAGACTAATAAAAATGCCCAAAGATGTCATGGACATGTAGGTGGCACTTACAAAACATTACTTGAATTATTTAAGTGTAAACAAATCAGAAACATGTGGATTAAATTTATACCCTCATGGGTATAAAATCTTCTATTATAATGTGTTTGGGGCTTTACAGTAAGAACCAGCACATTTGAAAAACAACTTAAGATATTGATGCGTTCCAAATCTGTGTGGGTTGCCAGTCTTAATATTATTTGTTCAGACTGATACTTACAGGAAGTATATAAAATTCATTCAATTTAAATATGCTGTGGGAGATTCTTGTAGCCACACCAATCAATTTGACCTAATACATCAATGTCATTTATCTATATTCAGGGAGGACTTCATCCAATAGGAGAAAATTTGTCTTTAGTCTTTGTAAGTATACCTTTGAAAGATTGTGTAAAATTGTCATTCTGTCTCCTTGTCCTAGGTGTAAGGGTGTTAATGCCACAGAGGAGTGAATACAGTTGTGGTTTATGTAGACAGGGATGTGGTTTTCCTCACTCCTCAGCTCGTGAATCCCCAAATAAAATTTAGACTGTGGAATGCTGACACTGTGCTGTGGTGTGATGGTGAAGGAGACAGAGACAATTGGATTATATAAAAGTAATTATTTTAGCTTTTTGTGCACTGTCCCAAATCAAGCCTTCCCTTGAGAATAATGTAGCTGAGAACAGGCTGAGAACTTGAATCTCGGCTTTATTACATCTTAGCTATGACCCTGGAGTTATTTTACGCTAATTTTGGACATCTGTGAACTGATTCTAATGGTAATACTTATTCAGAGTACTATCATATTAAATGGTTTGATTGCCCTAAAATCTCGTAACAAAGTAATTGGCACATAGTAAATGCACAACAAAGTCTAAAAACAATCAATCCAATTCTATTATTGCTGTCTTCCATCTTGATTACAAATGATCATTTGCTTTTAGTTCAGTTGTTTTCTATTTTCTCCTCCATTAAGAAGGGCTGGTTGTAGTTGGGAAGAAAGGGAAGAAGCTCATAGCTTCAGAAAACTTTCTTGGATACTTCAACTTGAAGTTTCAGATCATTACTCCTGATTTCATTATCTCATCAGAAGTAAAGATGTGGGCTGCTAATCTTTTGAATCTTGTTCTATTAAAATATTTAAGTGATTTATAGTTGTAATTCTATAACTTATAAGGTCTTAATTTATGAGTGGTTAGAATCAAGCCAAAATTAGCAAAAAGATGTTGAGAGGTATAAGGCACTATACATGGAGTTGTGAGTGGTACCACACAGTGAAAGATAAAGCTCTGTTTTCAAAGCTTTTTTTTTTTTTTCATAACTTATGTGAAGTTAAAGCTGAATATTAGCTCTTGAGAGGCAAGATAGTGTGATGGCTTGGAGTCCAGGCTCCAGTCCTGTTTCTTCCCACTTCCTGGCCGTGTGACTGGAACCACTGTGTGCTTATATTTCCTCATATGTAAAATAGGTACAGGAATAGCATCTACTGTATAGGTTTTCTGTGAGCATTAAATAGATTAATATATTAAAACAGTGTCTGACTTATACTAAGTACCATATTCTTCAGTTATTATACTGTTATCATTATTGTTGCTCTTACTATTAAATGATAATACTGCCGGTTAATAATTTTACCAGTTTTAAAATCACTAGTAAATGAATAATGGGTATTACAGAAGGAAGCTGTCACTCTAAATGGGTTGTTCACAAGTAGTTATTAACTGAATTGACAAACATTGGGCACCTACTGTGCATCAGGCACTGTTCTAGATACTAGAATAACGATCACTGTGAGTTAACTGTTCATAATATTTATGGCCTTAAGCAACAGTATTTACAAAAAGTTTCATTGTAAAATACATAGTAAACTGACAATTAAATAAGAACAAATCTTCCAATAATTCAAAGATCACTATTACCATTCTAATAAGGAAAATGTATTATTTTAATTCTTTGATGAAAGAGTGATTAAACATTTTTCTTTCATGTTAATTGAGCATTATCTCCTTTCTTTTATGAACGTGTGGGACTTTTAATTTTTCTAAGTGATTTATAAGAACTTCAGACAGCAAAGAACAGATCATTCTGATATATTAAAATAATTATACAGTCAGTTGTAAAAGCAATTGTCTTTTTACTTTAGTGCTTTTGTTTATAAGTAGGAAATTAGCCAATAATTGCTTTTGTGGGTACTGCATTTTGTCTAAGGTTTAAGAAATTTTTTTTCCAAATAAGATTATGTATCAATATTCATGTCTTTTATTCTTCTAGTACTTTGCCTTTTCATTTTTATTTATGTTTATAATGCATTTGTGGTTTATTGGTCATGGTTTAATTTGTAAGTAACTAATCTATATTTAATTTTGAATAGTTAGCCAGTTGCCTCAAATTATTTATTGAAGGGTCTTCCTGCAACTGTTTTAAACTCCAATGCTTATTACATATGAAATTCTTATATGTGCTTGGATTTTTATGGACTCTTTATCCCATCCTATTTTCATACCTTTAGCTTTCTTTACAATTCTCATCCTCTTCACATTTTATTAAGATGTGCTAAATTTATTATTCTTTTTATCAATCATGATCTATCTTACTCTCAAAGTCGTGTTAAATAAAAATTTGTAAGCCAGGCGTGGTGGTGCACGCCTGTAATCCCAGCACTTGGGAGGCTGAGGCAGGAGGATCTCGAGTTCAAAGCCAGCCTCAGCAATGGTGAGGCTCTTAGCAACTCAGCGAGACCCTGTCTCTAATAAAATACAAAAAAGGGCTGGGGATATGGCCCAGTGGTCAAGTGCCCTTGAGTTCAATACCCGGTACCAAAAAAAAAAAAAAAAAAAAAAAATTGCAAATTTCTTCATATTACTGCTTTGCATCAGTTATATTTTAAGGCTTTAAAGATTTTGATTTTATTGTATATAAAATCTTATTGTTTTTATATATTATAAAAGTAAGAAAACAATAATCTTATTACATTATTTTTTACTGTGGCAAAATTCACGTAGCATAAATTTCACCGTTTTAATCATATTTAAGTGCAATTCAGTAACATTTAGGACACTCACAATGCTATGCAACCATCACACTATTTGGTACAGAACATGTTTTTCTCATCAAAAAGGAACCTGTACCTGTGGAGCAATCTTTCTCATTTCCCACTCCTTGAAGCTCCTGGAAACTACTAATCTCATCTCTGTACGGATTTGCCTATTCTGGATATTTCATATAGATGGAATCTTTCATGTCTGGCTTCTTCACTTAGCATAATATTTTCAAAGCTTATATTGTACCATGTATCAGTACCTCATTCCTTTTTGTGACTAAATGATATTAATTTATGGGTTTATATCACATTTTAAAAAACCATTTGTTAGTTCATGGACATTTCGGTTATTTCCACCCTTTGGCTATTGAATACAAAGTTTTGTTTGAGCAACACTTTTCAATTCTTTTGGGTATATAGCTAGGAGTGAAATTTCTGAGTCATGTAATAATTCTATGTTTATTTACTTTTTTAAGGAAACTGCTAAACTGTTTTCCACAGGGGCAACACCATATTACATTCCTGGCAGGAATGTATGAGAGTCCTGATTTACTCCGTATTTTTGCCAACACTTGTTATTTTCATTTTTTTTATAACTGTTCAAATGGATGTCAAACAGTAACTCATTGTAGCTTTGATCTACATTTTCTTACTAACGATGTTGAGCATCTTTTTGTGTAGTTGTTGGCCATTTTAATACATATATATATATATACATATATATGTACATGTATATATTTAAATTTGTTTTGTTTTTAGTTTTAGGTAGACACAATACTTTTTTTTTTTTTTTTTAAGTGGTGCTAAGGATCAAATCCAGTGCCTCACACATGCCAGGCAAGCACTCTACCACTGAGCCTCAACCCCAGCCCCATTTACATATATTTTTTGAGAGTCATTTTTTGTGTTTAAAAGTTATATTTGTTTTTAATTTTCTTTTTTATATTTAATCTTCTACTTTCAACACTACATTATACCTGTTTTAAAAATCAAAAGGGAAATAATTCTTTTTTTAAAAAAAATATTTATTTATTTCCTTTAGTTGTACACAATGCGTTTATTTTTACATGGTGCTGAGGATCGAACCCGGGCTGTGCATGTGCTAGGCGAGCGCTCTACTGCTGAGCCACAACCCCAGCTCTGAAATTATTCTTTTTTAAAATTAATTAATTTATAATTTATTTTAATTAGGTATATATGACAGCAGAATTCATTTTGATTCATTGTACACAATTGCAGCACAACTTTATATTTCTATGGTTGTACATGATGTGGCATCACACCATATGCGCAGTCATACATGTACCTAGGGTAATGATGTCCATCTCATTCCACCATCTTTCCTGCCCCCCTGCACTCTCTCTCCCCCTCCCTCCCCTTTGCCCAATCAAAGTTTCTCCAAATTTCCCATGCCTCCCCTCTTCCCTTTATGGATCAGCATCCACTTATAAGAGAGAACATTCGGCCTTTGGTTTTTTGGTATTGGCTTACTTTGCTTAGCATGATATTCTCCAACTCCATCCATTTACCTGCAAATGCCATAATTTTATTCTCTTTTAATGCCGTGTAATATTCCATTGTGTACATATACCACGGTTTCTTTATCCATTCATCTATTGAAGGGCATCTAGGTTGCTTCCACAGTTTAGCTATTGTGAATTGAGCTGCTATGAACATTGATGTGGCTGTGTTACCATGTATGCTGATTTTAAGTCCTTTGGGTATAGAACTGAGGAGTAGGATAGCTAGGTCAAATGGTGGTTCCATTCCAAGTTTTCTAAGCAGTATGGAGTTTCCTCAGAAAATTATTCTTTTTTATGTACTAGAAAATTTTAAGAAATTTAAGCGTAGCTGACTTATGATGATTTGGCATCACTTCAGCCTGTTTATCTTGATAAGAGTTTTAGGTTTATTTTTATTCTGGCTATTGTTTCATTTAAGTTTTTAATTTTTTTAAAAATTATAGGTAAATTCTTAATACAAAAATTTACCACTTAATTTATATTCTCAAAAAATGATTGTATTATAGTGAAGTATAATAGTTTCTTTTTTTAATTTTTATTTATAGTAGTATGTATTACAGTTCATACTATACATATAGAGCATCTTTTTACATAAAACAGTTTGTATTCAAAGTATATTCACAGCATTCAAGTCTTCAATCGTGCATTTAGAATAATGATATATATCCATCTTATTCAACCACTTTTTCCCCCTTCCCCCTTGCACTCTCCCTTCCCCTCCCTTCCCTTTCACCATTATAGTGTTCCTCTAGTCCTCCTATGTACCCCGACCTATCAATACTGTGAACCGGCTTCCTTATATCAGAGGAAACATTCGGTATTTGGATTTTTGAGATTGACTGATTTCACTTAGCATTATATTCTCCAACTTCATCCATTTACCTGCGAATGTCATTATTTTATTCTCTTTTATTGCTGAATAAAATTCCATTGTGTATATATACCACATTTTATTTATCCACTCATCTACCGAGGGACATCTAGGTTGGTTCCACAACCTAGCTATTGTGAATTGTGTTGCTATAAACATTGAGGTAGCTGTGTCACTGTAATATGCTGTTTTTAAGTCCTTTGGGAATAGACCCAGGAGTGGGATGGCTGGGTCATAGGGTGGTTCCATTCCCATTTTCCCAAGAAATCTCCAAACTGCTTTCCATAATGGTTGTACTATTTTGCAGTCCCACCAGCAATGTATGAGTGTGCCTTTTTCCCCACATCTTCTCCAACATTTATTGTTGTTTGTGTTCTTGATAGCTGCCATTCTGACTGGAGTGAAATGAAATCTTAGAGTAGTTTTGATTTACATTTCTCTAATTGCCAGCGATGTTGAGCATTTTTTCATGTATTTGTTGATTAATCGTGTATCTTCTTCTGAGAAGTGTCTTTTCAATTCCTTAGCCCATTTATCAATTGGATTATTTGGTTTTTTGGTGTCAAGTTTTTTGAGTTCTTTATATATTCTAGAAATTAGTGCTCTATCTGATGTGCATGTATTAAATATTTGTTCCCAGTTAGTTGGTTCTCTATTAACCTCACTTATTGTTTCTTTTGCTGAGAAGAAGCTTTTTAGTTTAAATCTATCCCATTCATTAATTCTTGGTAATAATTCTTGCATTACAGGATTCTCGTTAAGGAACTTGGAGCCTAATCCGACATGTTGGAAATTGGAGCTTACTGTTTCTTCTATTAGGTGTATTGTCTCTGGTCTAATTCCTAAGTCCTTGATCCACTTTGAATTGAATTTTGTGCATGGTGAGAGATACAGGTTTAATTTCATTTTGTTGCATATGGCTTTCCAGTTTTCCCAGCATCATTTGTTGAAGAGGCTATCCTTTCTCCACTGTACATTTTTGGCGCCTTTGTCTAATATAAGATAGCTGAAATTATACGTATTAGTCTCTGTGTCCTCAATTCTGTACCATTGGTCTACTGGTCTGTTTTGGTGCCAGTACCATGCTGTTTTTGTTACTATTGCTCTATAGTATATTTTAAAGTCTGGTATGGTGATGCCGCCTGCTTCACTTTTCCTGCTCAGGATTGCTTTAGCTATTCTGGGTCTCTTATTTTTCCAGATGAATTTCATGACTGCTTTTTCTATTTCTTTGAAAAATGTCATTGGGATTTTGATTGGAATTGCATTAAATCTGTATAATGCTTTTGGTAGTATGGACATTTTAACAATATTAATTCTACCTATCCAAGAACAAGGTAGGTCTTTCCATCTTCTGAGGTCTTCTACGATTTCTTTCTTTAGTGTTCTATAGTTTTCATTATAGAGATCCTTCACCTCTTTTGTTAAGTTGATTCCCAGGTATTTTATTATTTTTTTTTGATGCTATTGTAAATGGAGTAGTTTTCATCATTTCCCTTTCAGAGGCTTTGTCACTGATGTACAAAAATGCCTTTGACTTATGGGTATTGATTTTGTATCCTGCTACTTTGCTGAATTCATTTACTAGTTGTAAAAGTTTTCTGGTAGAGTTTTTTGGGTCTTCTAGGTATATTATCATGTCATCAGCAAATAGTGCTAATTTGAGCTCTTCTTTTCCTATCTGGATCCCTTTAATTTTTTTCATCTAATTGCTTTGACCAGAATTTCAAGTACTATGTTAAATAGCAGTGGTGAGAGGGGGCATCCCTGTCTTGTTCCAGTTTTTAGAGGGAATGCTTTCAATTTTTCTCCATTTAAGATAATGTTAGCTTGAGGTTTTGCATAGATAGCTTTTATAATGTTGAGATATGTTCCTGTTATTCCTAATTTTTCTAGAACTTTGAACATAAAGGAGTGTTGTATTTTGTCAAATGCTTTTTCTGTGTCTGTTGAGATGATCATATGGTTTTTATCTTTAAGTCTATTGATGTGATGTATTATGTTTATTGATTTCTGAATGTTGAACTAGCCTTGCATCCCTGGGATAAACCCCACTTGATCATGGTGAACTATCTTTCTGATAAGTTTTTGAATCCGATTTGCCAGAATTTTATTGAGGATTTTTGCATCTATGTTCAGTAAAGATGAAGTATAATAGTTTCTTTTACATTTCTTAGTGAGTCTTTGTTATTTTAAAGTCAATCTCTGTTGTTCCATATTCTTTTGAGAGTAACTCCTGTTTTCCTGTCTCTTTGATGAGTATTATTGAATTATTATTTTTTTAAAAAATTCTTTTAATTTCATCATCCAATTTTTTATTGTTAATGTAGAATATATAAATAAAATATTTTGTGTATTGAATTTGTATTTTATGCCCTTGCTGAGTTTCCTTCATAGTTCTAGTTGTTTTGTACAAACTTACTTAAATTCCTATACATATGATAGACATATTTTCCTCTTGTTTTCCTTTTTTTTAAATTTATTTTATTTTATTTTTATTTTAATTTGTTATACATGTTTGCAGAGTGCAATTCATTTCATATTACATATAAAGAGCACAATTTTTCAAGTTGCTGGTTTTATATAAAGTATTTTACAACAATTTTGTCTTCATACATGTACTTAGGGTAATGATGGCTATTATTCCTATCCCCTTGTCCCCCACCCCCTCCTTGTTCAATTTAAAGTTATTTCATTCCTCTCATCCCCTCTCTCTTGCCTTTATAAGTTAGTATCTTCCTATCAAAGAGATCATTTGACCTTTGTTTTTTTGGGATTGGCTAACTTCACTCAGCATTATTTTCTCCAACTCCATCCATTTACCTGCAAATTCCATGATTTTATTCTCTTTTAGTGCTGAGTAGTGTTCTATTGTGTATATATACCAAAGTTTCCCTATTCATTCATCTGCTGATGGGCATGGGGGTTGGTTCCACAATCTAGCTATTGTGAATTGTGCTGCCATAAACATTGATGTGGCTGTGTCCCTATAGTAAGCTGTTTATAAGTCTTTTGGGTATAGACCAAGAGTGGGATAGCTGGGTCAAATGGTGGTTCCATTCCAAGTTTTCCTAGGAATCTCCATACTGCTTTCTAGATTGGCTTCACTAATTTGCAGTTCCACCAGCAATGTAAGAGTGTGTCTTTTTCCCCACATCCTCACCAGCATTTATTGTTATTTGTTTTTTTTTGATAGCTGCCATTTTGACTGGAGTAAGATGAAATCTTAGAATAGTTTTGATTTGCATTTCTGTAATCGCTAGAGATGTTGAACATTTTTTCATATATTTGTTGATTGTTTGTATATCATCTTCTGAGAAGTGTCTGTTTAATTCCTTGGCCCATTTATTGATTGGGTTAATTGTTTTTTGTTTTTTTTTGGTGTTAAGGCTTTTGAGAGCTTTATAAATCCTTGAGGTTAGTGTTTTATCTCATGTGCTTGTGGTAACAATTTGCTCCCATTCTATAGGTTCTCTATTCACCTCACTAATTGTTTCTTTTGCTGAGAAGCTTTTTAGTTTGAATCCATCCCATTTATTGATTCTTGGTTTTAATTCTTATGCTATAGGTGTCTTATTGAGGAAGTTGGGGCCTAATCCAACATGATGGAGATTTGAGCCTACTTTTTCTTCTATTAGCTGCAAGGTCTCTGGTTTAATTCCTGGGTCCTTGATCCACTTTGAGTTAAGTTTTGTGCATGGTGAGAGAAAGAGATTTAATTTCATTTTATTACATGAGGATTTCCATTTTTCCCAGCGCCATTTGTTGAAGTGGCTGTCTTTTCTCCAGTGAACGTTTTTGGCACCTTTGTCTAATACAAGATAAATGTAGGTGTGTGGGTTCATCTCTGTGTCTTCTATTATGTACCATTGGTCAACTGGTCTATTTTGGTGCTAATACCATGCTATTTTTCTTACAATTGCTTTGTAATACAATTTAAGGTCTGGAATAGTAATACCACCAGCTTCACTCTTCTTGCTAAGAATAGCTTTGGCTATTCTGGGTCTCTTATTTTTCCAGATGAATTTTATGATTGCTTTTCTATTTCTATGAGGAATGATATTGGAATTTTGATTGGTATTGCATTGAAACTGTATAGTGCTTTTGGGAGAATGGTCATTTTGACAATATTAGTTCTACCTATCCATGAACAAGGTAGATCTTTCCATCTTTTAAGATCTTTTATTAATTTATTTCTTTAGCGTGCTGTAGTTTTCATTGTAGAGGTCTTTCACTTCTTTTGTTAAGTTGATTCACAAGTATTTTTTTTTGAGGCTAAAGTAAATGGGATGAATTTCCTAGTTTTTCTTTCTGAGGATTTGTTGCTGATGTACAGAAATGCCTTTGATTTTGGGGTATTGATTTTATATCCAGCTACTTTGCTGAATTCATTTATTATATCTAGAAGATTTCTCGTTGAATATTTTGGATCTTCTATGTATAGAATCATATCATCTATAAATAGTGATAATTTGAGTTCTTCTTTTCCTATCTGTATCCCTTTAATTTCTTTCGTCTGTCTAATTGCTCTGGCTAGGGCTTCAAGAACTATGTTAAATAGGAATGGTGAGATACAGCATCCCTGTCTTGTTCCAGTTTGTAGAAGGAATGCTTTCAGTTTTTCTCCACTTAGGATAATGTTGGCCTGGGGCGTAGTGTAGATGGCCTTTACGATGTTGAGGTATGTTCCTGTTATCCCTATTTTTTTCTAGCATTTTGAACATGAAGGGATGTTGTATTTTGTCAAATGCTTTCTCTGCGTCTAATGAGATGATCATATGATTTTTATCTTTGAACCTATTGATGTGATGAGTTACATTTATTTATTTCCTTATATTGAACCAACCTTGCATCCCTGGAATGAAGCCCACTTGATCGTGGTGCACTATCTTTTTGGTATGTTTTTGTATTTGATTTGCCAGGATTTTATTGAGAATTTTTTTTCTTTTTTGGTACCAGGGATTGAACTCAGGGCCACTCAACCACTGGGCCACATTCTCAGCCCTTTTTAAAAAATTTTTATTTTATTTTATTAGAGACAGGGTCTCACTGAGTTGCTAAGTGCCTCACCATTGCTGAAGCTGGCTTTGAACTCGTGATCCTCCTGCCTCAGCCTCCCAAGTGCTGGGATTACAGGCATGCGCCACCAAGCCCGGCTTTATTGAGAATTTTTGCATTAGAATTTTTTAATTTAGTGAAAATTTAATTTAATGAAAAAATTTAGAATTTTTTTATTAGAGATATTTGTCTGAAGTTTTCTTTCTTTGATTTGTCTCTGCCTGGTTTTGCAATCAGGGTGATATTAGCCTCATAGAATGAGTCTGGAAGGGTTCCCTCTTTTTCTATTTCATGAAATAGTTTGAGAAGTATTGGTGTTAGTTTTCTTTAAAGGTCTTGTAGAACTCGGCTGTGTATCCATCTGGTCCTGGGCTTTTCCTGGTTGGTAGGATTTTTATGGCATCCTCTATTTCTTTGCTTGAAATTGACCTAATTAAATTGTGTATATCATCCTGATTTAGTTTGGGCATATCATACGTCTCTAGAAATTTGTCGATAACTTGGTTATTTTCTATTTTATTGGAGCATAAATTTTCAAAATAATTTCTAATTATCTTCTGTATTTCTGTAGTGTCCATAGAGATATTTCCTTTTTCATCATAGATATTGGTAATTTGTGTTTTCCTCTCTTCTTCGTTATCATAGCTAATGGTTTATCAATTTTATTTATTTTTTCAAAGAACCAACTTTTTGTTCTGTCAATTTTTTCAATTTTTTTTTTTTGCTTCAATTTCATTAATTTCAGCTCTGATTTTAATTATTTCCTGTCTTCTACTTCTTTTGGGATTGATTTGTTCTTCTTTTTCTAGGGCTTTGAGATATAATGTTAGTTCATTTGTTTGTTGACTTTTTCTTTTTTTGAAGGAATGAGCTCCATGCAATTAACTTTCTTCTTAGTACTACCTTCATAGTGTCCCAGAGAGTTTGATATGTTGTATCATTGTTCTCATTTACCTCTAAGAATTTCTTAATCTCCTTCTTGATGTCTTCTACAACCCATTGATCATTCAGTAGCATATTATTTAGTCTCCAGGTCTTGGAGTAGCTTTTCTTTCTTTTTTATCATTGGTTTCTAATTTCATTCCATTATGATCTGATAGATGCAGGATAGTATTCCTACTATTTTATATTTGCTTAGAGTTGCTTTATGGTATAATATGTGGTCTATTTTAGAGAAGGATCCATGTGCTGCTGAGAAGAAAGTGTATTGGCTCATTGATGGATGATATACTCTATATATGTCAGTTAAGTCTAAGTTATTGATTATATTATTAAGTTCTATAGTTTCTTTGTTTAACTTTTGTTTGGAAGATCTATTCAGTGGTGGAAGAGGTGTGTTAAAGTCACCTAGAATTATTGTGTTGTGGTCTATTTGATTGTAGAACTTGAGAAGAGTTTGATTGATGAATGTAGATGCTCCATTATTTGGGGCATATATATTTATAACAGTTATATCTTGTTGACCTATGAATCCCTTAAGTAGTATGAAATGTCCATCTTTATCTCTTTTGATTAACTTTGTCTTGAAGTCTACTTTATCTGATATGAGGATAGAGACCCCTGCTTCCTTACATAGGCCATGTGAATGGTATATTTTATCCCATCCTTTCACCTTCAATCTGTGGGCATCTTTTCCTATGAAATGTGTGTCTTGAAGGCAACATATTGTTGGGTCTGTTTTTTTAATCCAATCTATTAGCCTATGTCTTTTAATTGGTGAGTTTAGGCCATTAACATTCAGGGTTATTATTGAAACATGATTTGTATTACCAGTAATTTTTTATTTTATTATTTTTGGTATTTAGCTTGATTTGGTTTCTCCTTTTGTTGTTTTTGTCCCTTCATTGTAGTTCTTCCCTTTGCAGGTTTTCATTATTAGTTTTCATTTCCTCTTCATGGAGTATTTTTGCCAAGAACGTTCTGTAGTGCAGGCTTTCTTATTGAAAATTCTTTTAGCTTTTGTTTATCATGGAAGGTTTTTATTTCATCATCAAATCTAGAGCTTAATTTTGCTGTATATAAAATTCTTGGTTGGATTCCCTTATCTTTTAGAGCCTGGTATATGTTGTTCCAGGCTCTCCTGGCTTTGAGGGTCTGGACTGAAAAATCTGCTGAGATGCGAATTGGTTTTCCCTTATAGGTAATCTGACTTTTCTCTCTTGCAGTCTTTAAAATTCTATCTTTATTTTGTATGCTAGGCATTTTCATTACAATGTGGCTTGGTGTGGATCTGTTGTAATTTTGTACATTTGGTGTCCTATAGGCCTCTTGTATTTGATTTTCAAATTTATTCTTCCTGCTTGGGAAATTTTCTGATATTATTTAATTGAAGAGATTGTGCATTCCTTTGGTTTGAATCTCTGCACCTTCCGCTATTCCAATAAATCTTAAATTTGGTCTTTTGATGGTATCCCATAGTTCTTGGATATTCTATTCATGGTTTCTTGCCATCTTCACTGTGAGGTCAACTTTATTTTCAAGATTATATATTTTGTCCGCATTGTCTGAGGTCCTATCTTCCAAGTGGCCCAATCTGTTGGTGATGCTATCTATTGAATTTTTTAAGTGGCTTACTGTTTCTTTCATTTCAAGGATTTCTGTTCATTTTTTTCTCAGACTCTCTCTTTCTTGAAATAATCTTTTGCTACCTGGATTTGATCTCTTATCTCTGTTCGAGAGATCAATTTTTGCCTGTATCTGCTCACTTAGGTAGTTTTTTAAATCCCTTATCATTTTAATTATGTATATCCGGAACTCCTTTTCTGACATTCACCTACTGTGCTTTCTATGGCTTCTATTGTTGTAGTATCTTGGTTTGTTTTGGGCATTTTCCTCCCTTGTTTTTTCATGATGTCTATGTGTTTTCCTCTCTTGCAAGGTAAGCCTGAGGTATTACAGCTTCTGCCCTTTTGTCTTAAAAGTCCCTACAGGTTACCCAAAACCTCACTTTTTAGGGAAAGATCAATATTAGAGCTTTCAATGTACCCAATGTGTATCCACATATCAGTTAGTTTCAATTTTTATATTTACAGTTTTGTCACTATAAACAGAATTGATGAGATCATTTATTTTATACCATATAGTCTCTATGTTTCCGTGGTGGTTTACAGTATCAAATGGTAGAAGGGGGGACTTAGAGGTTGACTTAGACATTTATGAAGTAGGATGTGAGAAAATAGAGGTATTAGATTATTTGACTAGTGAGAGTGTAATCATAAGAATTTGGCTGTTAGTAGGAGAAGCAAGAGATAGGCATCCCCATGTAAGATTGCCTGTTAGTTCACAACGGCATAACTGGTTGCACCTTCTGGTGCAGCCTGGTCCCCAGGGACCTTAGTGATGTCTTACCTGGACCTTTTTGTTGTTCCTTGGTAGTAGCCTCGCTAACTCAGTTTTGTGGCAGTGGCAGCCTCAGGCCTATAATTATATTGATTTTGGGTTGTGTAACTACAGAATACCAGTGCAGTGTGTCTCTCTGGGCAGACGCGTGTTGCCTTTCTAATTTGCGGGCGTGGGGTGGGCCTCTCTCTCCAGATCTCCTCCTGGCTGCAGTGTGGTGGAGCAGGTGGTCTGGCTTTCCTCTCCCCACTCTCATCCTCCTGGGTCTCCTCCCTGTCTAGTTGTTTCAGTGGGGGTTGGGCAGATGGGTAGCAGGGCCCTTCCACAGGGTGGAGCCTGCTGCTCCTAGTCCTGGTGGCGGTGTGGGCTGTTTGGTGGGCCAGTGGCTGGGCCCTTCCTTCCAGCTTGTAGCTGCTGCTAGTTCCAGGGGCTGGGCAGGTAGCAGTCCCACAGGCAATGGGCAGGGCCCTTCCTCTGGCTGGGCCCTCTCTCCAATGGGGCCCTGCTATTCCCAGCCCTGGTGGCAGCATGAGCTGGTGGTCGGGCAGGCCGGTGGCTGGGCCCATATTATTGAATTATATATCAGACATTGTAAGAGCCACTGTATTCTGTTATATTTTTCTGAAGAGTATTTTCTGTTTAACAGGAAATTAATTTGACCGATCTCAAATTGTAAACTTTATTTTGGACAGCAGCTCAAGTCTCAGTTAAATTCTTTCATTTTTACACAGGTTGTATGGAGTCTGCTCCTTGCATGTGTGGCTCAAGGGTCAGCCCAAGATTTAGTGAAACTTAAGGTATAACATTGGAGTTGTCCCTTTGTTATTGTTTTTTTTTTTTGTTGTTGTTTTTGTTTCCAGAACTCTGTCATCTGGTTCTTCAGGCAGGTTTTGTATCAGGGTTTTAGTTATGTGTGGCACAGATTGGGGTGTGCTAGAAGTTGTGGAATGAGAAACTTAACCTTTTCCTATATATCAAATCTCTTCCAGAATTTGACTGTTTTGGGTTGCTCTCCAGTGTCTTCATGTGGTAATGGTGTTTTTCTTTTCATTTTCATAACTTACAGTTGATATTTGAGTAGAGGTTGGTTCCATAGGAACTTTTTTGTCCATTCTGTAATAGAACATCCTATTTGGATTTAGATTCAGATTGTCATTTTTTTTTCCATTTTCTAAACATATTTCCAACATTTTCAGAAGTTCCATGATGATATGGATATGTTCTTCTTGCTAATTATTGCATATGCAGAGTATAGTTTCTCTCACATAATGAGAATTCAATAAAATTTGTTAAACATTGAATGGTTTCTTAATCATGCTATAAACAGTGAACAATTCTGTGGAATTTGATTGACATTTTATTCTACTGGCTTGTTATTTCTGTAATTTCTTTTTCATTTTATTTCCCCCATTCTAATGTTTATGACTTCGATTGATTTCTAGATCTGCTGGGGTATAAAGATAAACATTTAATGTGAAGAATAAGACTTGCTTTAAAATTTATTTTTGAAAATGTTTTTCCCTTGGTTAATAGTTTTGCTGATTATTGAATTCTTACATCAAATAGTTTTTCCTTAAAGACTGTCAACATTATTCTACTTTGTTTTCTTCATGTAGCTCTATAAGGAAGTCTGAAATCATTCTAATTATTTTCCTTTCTGAAAGGTTGCTGGTATGATTATTCTTGAAATTTATTTCAGTGTGGGAATATTTTTGAAACTTTTTGGTAATACTCAGGGTACTCTTTTAGTCTGACTCAATTTGATTTTTGACCTCAGAGAAATTTTCTTTTTTTTTTTTTTCCTGTTTGTACTTCTGCCTACTTTATTATTTCCTTATGAAATGCTTGTTACAAGAATATCAGAGTTCCCTGATTTGTTATTCATAATACTTACCTTTCCGTGCATCGTATATGTCTTTTTTATTTTCTACAAATGGTCTACAACAATTATCTAGAGAAATCTGGTATTGTTTTTATTGCAATTTTTGCATTTTGAAATTGAGCGAGAGTAGTTTTCCTCTTGTGTGTAGATGGAAAGTTTGTGGTTTTGCTGAGTAGCCTCTTTCCGTAAGTATTACTACAGTCCAGGTTACCTGGTGCATTGCCCTCCCTCTGATTCATCATGGCCCTCTATCTGAGTGGGGAGTAGCTATGACTCCTTTTAATGTGCCAAGTGCAACATGGAAATGAGTCACTGTCCCCCACAGAGTGTGCCAGCTCCCACTTTATACCTCAGAGAACTTTACAGGTTCACACATTCCCCTATTCCCTATTTTTGATCCCTTCTTAACTCTTTCCTTCCTTTGACAAAATTGGCAACATATGTGATGCTTCTTATTTGGTCATTGCAATGGGAATTTGGGCAGGAACATAGCACAATGTGAAGTTCAATCATCTTAAACCAAAAGGTTATTGTTACTTTAAAACATATCTCTGATGATATTCAGTCTAAACCATTAAAATTGGCTTTAAAATTAATTTAGTATTTAATAATTTCCATTTCAGTCATTTTATCTATAAGATAAATTCTTTTTATTGAGTTGATTTTCTCATTTGTACTGGTAAGATGTTTTGGTATTTTCAGTATAGATTAATGCCATTCTTACTAAATGAATTATAGAATTATCGGATCAAAACAGAACCAATGGAGATTTTCTTTCCTTTTCTCTCAGACCCTAAATTTCTTGGTTTCCTCTAGTATTCTGACCAAAACCAAAACAAAAAGAAAAGAAAGAATAGGAAAGAAAAAACCTTAATGTTTAGTGCAAACAAAACAAAACAAAACAAAAAGAAAAGAAAGAATAGGAAAGAAAAAAACTTAATGTTTAGTGCAAATTTTCTATTTGCGTTCTGTTGTCCGTATTCTGATAGCTGCTTAAGTTCACTAATTTAGAACCTGTGAAGTTGAATAAAGAGGGTCAGTGGATGAAAGAATATAGATGAATTCCTACTTTTAGAAAAGAAGTTGATTCTGCCTAGTCCCAGGAATTGGATATTGACCATAGTGGTCCTCAACACCTATTACTGGTCTGTCCCTCTTCTAAGCCTACTCTAGTTTTGGTTTGGAGTTGCTCAAATCCGAACATTAGGAAGAAATTTCTGAGAATTTCCCTGTAATCTAGCATATCCTCTGGGTCTACTTACATTAAAATGCACCTTTTCGAAAAAACTGGATTAGAATTGCACATAGAAAGAATGAACTGTGTGAATGTCTTCTTACTCCTCAAGCTTATTTCCGATTTGTAGCACAAGACAACAAATGACATCTCTATCATTATGCTTGTATTCATTGCAGTGAACAGAGAATTAGATTTGAGTACATTTCAATCTTTGTATAATTCTATAATGGTATATGTTTTGTGACTGACAATTTCCATATTTTTCCCTTATGCTGTATCTGAATCAGAACAGTATATGACATACCAAATAATGTTAAACTGCAGTCTTCCAGGTTTTGAAGCTATTAAAGGATGTGTGGTGCTTCTTTCCTACACCAAAAGTCCAAAGACAGCTAAGGCAGACCCTTATTTCATGAAAATATAAAGAATTGCTGCTGCCAGTCAAGAAAAAAATACCAAACAGTTCTAACTGCACGGCATTTAGAGGAAACCTCTGCCTTTTCTTGCTTCTCTCTAAACTCCCATCAGGCTGATGTATGGATGAAGAATGTCGAGGCCAGCTTGCTCAAAATATCCCTGGGTGGTGGAAGTGACAGCAGTCTATCTAAGAGTAGCTTCCTCTGTGTGCTGTTGATCTTCTCCTAATTGCCAACTTCAGGTTTGTCTGTATTAGCCGCATGATCATAATACAAAAGCCAGCCTGCTTATTTAGGTAGTTTTAGACTGATGTGGATTTCCACATGATCAATTTAGGAAGCTATGTCATGTGTGGCTGTAAAGATACTGAATAGACTGTTTTACCTATATCAACCCCTTGTCTCAAATGCCTCCCTTGCATATGAATTGACATTGATATATAAACATTCCTTAGTGTTAGTTAAAAGTGCCACCTTTCTCTTGGACTTCTTGGTTTGTTTTACTTGCTTGCCAAAAACTCAAGTTCAAATCAATCGACTTCAACGGAGAGATTATTTATTTGCTCAACAGTATAAAGAGACAAGCATCAGTCCATTAGAAATCATGCTTCACAGTGATTTCTGAATGGTGTCCTGTGTGTTCAGGTTCCAACAAGGTCACAGAACCCATGCAGTCCTGAGGAATTTTTGTTATCCCTAACCCCTGCCTGAAGGTCAAAAAACTCTCCCTGTGTTTCAGCCCAAAGGATGAAGTTGTCTCCTTTGGAAGTACCTTCACTTTTCCTGTCCACTGAAGGGCACTGGGGTCTGTGGGAAATAATCAGGAGCCTTCTTTGTGGGCTTTAGGCCTTGGTGATGAACCTATGCCACCCAGTCTGAGGAGCAGATTAACATACGGTCATGACTAGAAGTACAGGTGTTTGATTGCATGTTACTAAATAGTGCCTTTATAGTTAAAATCAGAGCACTCATATGTGAATGTTAGTTAGGTTAGTAAACATTTTTTCATCCAAAATTGCTTAAAGAAAATCCAATTTTTCATAAATAAAATACCATGATTGCATGGCTTAACATGAAGTGTGGTCAAACATATGTGTGGCTGGTGGCTACAAATTACCTCTTCAGAATGAATATGTACTGTAGCGCATCATACTGGCAAATCTATATTTTTTAATTAGAGGAATTACAATTTTGAAATTCTTGATTTGTCTGTATTTAAATTTGTAACACTGTCCATGAAACCTGCTCTAACTATTTTATCTTGCATTTTTCTCTCTTTCTATGGATTAAATACAGTATCTAATTCTATTCATGGAGTTTGTGCTGTTTGTTTTGTGACAGTCTCATCTTGCAAGTAAATAGGGAGCTCCTTAGTGACAGAGCCAATGTCATATGTTTTCTACTCTGTTTCTTGTGGTGCCTGGCATACTGCTTGGAAAGGCGCAAGGAAAATGCAGCTCATTCTTTAGAATCCTTTAGTCACAGATGAAATTAGTGAACAAACCAGCAGCCTTACGGCTGTGATTATTAAATGCTCATGAATGTCACAAAAGGATTTTATTCTTAACATTTTATTGTTTGATTAAAAAAAGTGTAGAAATTTTCAAAATATAAACATAAAACTAATTGTGATGCTCATTTTAAATTTAAAGTTCTTAATTTTAAAAGTCTTATAAATAACAATTTCTAAGATAGTCTTAGAAATAATAATATAATTATTACTTAATTAATTAGAAATAGTAATTAATTTAAAAAAACCTACCCATACATCTACCACAGAGTAGCAAACAGAGGACTCCATGTGCTCTACAGATGCTAATCCAGTGCATCTGCATGACATTTTTCCTGTGTATGCCCTTAGATGACTATGTATGTTCAGAGGGTTCACACAAAGGATGTAGTCAGGTAACACTTGTTTGCATTTAGCATCTGATCAGCTGCACAACATTATTGGTCATATATTACATCTAAACTTTAAAATTTAGTTAAATGTAAGCCAAGCTTCTTCAGGCAGAAAATGCCAAGATATCAAGTTGACTGTACTTTGTGAAGATAATAAATAGGATCATTTTTGTACTCTGTTGTTATGCTGATAGAGACCTGATTGAGGGTAATCTTTGAAAACATTTGCTGAAAAGGCTGCCTTCAATTTTTTTTTTATAAAATGATTTTTTCTTCTCTTCTCCCTTCTAGAGCTTTGGCAATTCCCTTTGTCTCCTAACTTTTCCTGCCCCTAACCTTAACTTGTCCTAATTTATCTGGGTAAATTTAAAACTTCTAAATAAAAAGAAAATATTAGGCAACTCAGTTATTTCACATTAAGTATTAAAATTAGTCTGGATTTTGTGCAGAGATTTTTAAATTCTTTTTTGAATTTTTTATTTTATTAGTTTTTATTTGTTCTTTGTAGTTATACATGACAGTAGAATCCATTTTGATAAAATTATGCAAGCATAGATTACTTCTTATTCTAATTAGGACCCCATTCTTGTGGATCTACATGATGGTGGGATTCACTTAGGTATTTTCATATATGTACCAAGGAAAATTATGTCAGATTCATTCCACTATTTTCCCTATTCCTATCTCTCCTTGCTTCCCTTAATTTCCCTTTGTCTACTGAACTTCTCTTCTCCACCCTCCCCCGCTTTATTGTGGTTCAGCTTCTACATATCAACAAAAATATTGACCTTTGGTTTTTTGGGATTGGCTTATTTCCTTTCATGATAGTCTCCAGATCAATGCATTTACTAGCAAATATCATAAAGAGATTCTTTTTTAATGGCTGAGTATATTCCATTTTGTACACAGATGACAGTTTCTTTATCCATTCATCTATCGAAGGCAACTGTGTTGGTTTTGTGGCATAGCTATTATGAATTGTGCTGCTATAAACATTGATGTGGCTGCATCACTATAGCATGCTGATTTTAAATCCTTTGGATGTATACTGAGGAGTGGGATTACTGGGTGAAATGGTGGTTCCATTCCTAGTTTTTCTGAGTAATCTCCATACTGCTTCCCAGAATAGTTGCACCAATTTGCAGTCCTGCCAAGAATGTATGAGTGTACTTTTCTTTTTAACACTTTGAGAAGAGTTTTACTCTTCTATCACTGAAAGGTTAAAACCCCGTCCAGAGGAGAGAAATCATTGCTAAGTGTTTTGAGGGGATCAGTCAGGCATTGATTAAAACTAGATGGTGCCATGAGTTTCAGAATTTTGATTACAGCAATGAAAACTTTTCTTACTGAACAGCTTGTTTATTATCCCAAGTGTCTTGCAAAATCTGATGTTTTTGCTATCAGGACACTACAGTTGGCAATCATACCCAGGAATATTTGTGGTTGAAAGATATCAAAGTCCTTGATTTTTATAAAAGAGAGCCAAAGATATGACCATAGTGAGAACTGAGTATAGAAAATGACCAAAACACATATATAAATGTAACATGTTTAGAAATAGTCATTTATTTGCTCAATAAAAATATTTCTTAGTGCATTCCATGTGTCAGACAGAGTTCAAGGTACTGGGACTGTGGTGCTAGACAAGACAGGCAATATCCCTTCTCTCATGGAGGTTACATTCTTCTGCAGATGGCAGTTGTAGAAGGATAGAGGCAGTTTGGAGAAGATAGATAATAAGTAAATGAACATAATAACAGGATTTTGAAGAGCTGTAAGTGCTGTTGCTGAGGGTGGGCATGGGGCTCTTTTAGACTGGATGTTCAGGGGAAAAAAAAGCCAGTCATGGGACGTATTGGGGCAGGGTGGTTGGGCAGATGGAAGAGCCAGCACAAAAGACCAAGGGGAGGGGTGAACTTTTTGTAACAAGGGACAAAGCAAAGCTCATTAACTGGAGCAAGGAGAACACAAGTGAGGTGGGAGGATTTGAAGATATAGAGGAAGGTAGGGGTCAGATTGTGTAGGACCTTGTAAGCAATGCTGAATTTGGATTAGAATTTTGTTGGAAGCCTTTGGAGAGTTTCTTAATGAGGATGAATATGATCTGATTCATGATTTAAAAATATCACTTTATTGAGTAGAGAATGGATTATAACAAAATGGATAGGGCAGAAAGGTTTTGCTGGAAATTTCATTTAATGCATGAATAATAAAGAAATTTCTTTTCTAGCACTTACATTGGGAAGTAAGGCAAATAACACATCACTATTAAATAAAGATTAGCTTGTGAATAAAAAGAGAACATTTTCAAAATAAGTCCCCTTAAGCCTTAAAATACAATTAGGCTTTGTGGCAAAATAGTAAAGGAAACATATTATTTTACTTGGTTCATATTCTCAGTATAGCTTCTCTTTTGGTTAGCAAAGGTCATGTTTATGAACATTCATTTGAGACTATGTAGTTATTGATTTGTATTTTTCTTTTGTTTGAGAAGAAGTTTTTGGCTCTATTACTCTTTATTATTGTTATTTTGATTTTGGTTTTGTATAGCCTTAGTACACAAAAAAATAGGTAACTCTATGTTTTAGTTTTGAACAATACTCTGTTTCTCTTGACCTTAGAGAAATCAGCTTTAGATGGACCATGAACTGGAGAGGTTAGATAGCACTTTTTTGAGGTTTGGTCAAAGCTGGACTGTGGAATGAAAAACATTGTAATGTGTGTGTGTGTGTTTGTTGGAGGGTGGTATACAGCTTAGTGGTAGAGCCCTTGTCTAGCATGTGTGAGGCCCTGGTTGGATCCCTGGCACCAAAAACAACAAACAAACAAATGGTGCCCTCTGAGTTTTCACTTTAGATTTTAATGCCACAGTTCTGCCATTTAAACTGTGTAAACCATGAATAAGACACATCATTTATTTTGCAGAATTTTTCTACACGGCATTCCTTAAAATATTTTACAATTTAAGTCCCGTGCAGAAGTGTATCTTTCCACCAAGATAAAGAAAGATGGCTCTACCACAACTAACCTCAGAAAATTCTTATTTGAGAAGAAGTTGTGCTTTCTGAGCAAGGTATTTAACTTTTCTCTAGCATCTGTTACTAGGAGGAAAGGATCAGTATTCCTTCCTTGATTTGGAAAGCTTGGCTTTGGTTCTACATTCACTTACCAAATATTTATGCAGCACCTAGTATGTGCAAAGATGTCCTGATTTATGTTGTTCATGTCACTGAACATCTTCATCAGTGGGACTCCACAGATGACTATACTAAAACCATCTCTATGAGAGAAGAAGGCCAATGTCTTTAGTCTGCACTTTAACCCCTGCTTCTAATTAGGGGAGTTTCTATTGTATTAGGCAAAAATTTCTCACCACCTGAGCCGGAACATATGAGTCTTCTGTAAAATGTACATAATAACTGATGATGACATTAACATAATATAGAATCAGGTAGCATGAGTTTTCACAAAAGATCTGGAAGGATCCAATAGAAGGTGCTGCAGATGACTATTATTGTTCTTACATGATTCCATTTGTCCCTCTAATAAACTCAGTTGTAACTTGAAAAATATTCATTGAATACCTATGATGGGAATTTGCATATATGCTACTTAGATATATTAATATAACTAAGATGGGATCCTAGCCTCAGAGGAATTTGTAGTTTATCTGGGGAGATGTGGACAGAACTATCTCTGTTACCAAAGGACCTATGAATAAGTACCCATGATGTTCCAGAGGGGTATCTTTGCTGTGAAACTTCATCTATACTTAGTCTATGCCAAGTTCTTGACCAAAGCTGTGAATCTGGGTTCATTGTGGTCTCTGGTGGTCTTTGAGTTTAGTGGAGTGAGTTCTTACCTATCAGTTACAACACTGGATTCTCTTCAGAAATGCAATTCTTTTGTCTTTTGATTTAATTACTGACTTATAAGCTTTTTTCTTTTCTTTCTTGGGTTAAATTACCTCATCTTTTCCTCACACTTATTTCTTTTCCATAAACTTGTAGTAAATGCCATTACAAGTTTATGCCACCTCCTTTCTTTTCATGATGTGCTTCTTAATATGACTGTATTTAATAAGGTCAATTCTTCTCTAAGAAGCCGAACAGACACCATCATTGCCTTTTGGGATTCTGAATTTTTGCACTTCAGGGTTAGAGGGGTTTTGGATCTGATAGTTGTCACTGGTTAACTCAAGCAGAGAAATTTAAAAGTTAGTCCAATCCTCTTTTTATTAAATAATTTACCTGAATGAAAAACCCCACTTCTATTGTTATTTCTGGGAAATCTTATTCTTTTGGGTGAAACCATTTTTGTGGTATTATTCAAAACCTTTCAAGAATACAATTCTTCCACGTAACTAGAGAGGAAGGGCTTGGCTTTCTGGTATTGCAAATAATACCATAAAACTTGGTAGTTTTATGGAAAAAAATAACAGAATTAATGTACTGGAAAGAAAATAGTGGAATTGGAGCTGTAGTTTTGCAATCATGCAAGCAAGAAAGTTTCGAGCACTTGCTGACAATCTCCTGAGGACAGGAAGATGGCCTTTGGTGGTCATTTCAGACATATTGCAGGGATTACTTAGACCTTTCTTATTGACATTAGTGAATGGTTAGTGAAATTTGGTGATGATTTGCCTTCAGTTTGGAATTGATTATAAAGGATGTACAGAGGATGTCTCCATTGTCTATCTTGAATGTGTTCATAAAATAAAAAGATGTGTTGTGTTAAGCTGTGCTCATGTTTATTTGTACCACTCTGGTGTGCTGTCATTATTATCTCTTGGGGTCTGAGAGTCAAGTTCCGTGAGGGACTTTTAGACTCATCATTCCATAATTTGAAGGCAGGCAATGGCAAGATCTTCCAGCATCACTTTGTTTGGATAACTGTTGAGTTCATACAGGTAGAAGCAATCTGAGGTGCACTTTTTACCCTGTGCCCTCAGGCAGGCAGGGTAGGATGGTCATCCGACTGCTCAGGTTCTGTTCATGTGTCTAGTCCCCTCCCCTCATTTCCATTCTCCAGCTTTGTAGGCACCGTCTTCTCCCTTCTATGCCAGCTGTGTCTCACTGTCTGCTATCTCTTAAGTGAGTCATCTTACCTTCGTGATGTAACTGGGCTGTTCTCTTCCCTGACCGTAAGAGAAATAATTAATTGAGAGAAACCATCCATGGAGAAAATGGAAGGCTAGTGTTTGTCCTGAGCTATTTCAAGGAGAGAAATATAATGATCAACTTACAACTATGAGATTCAAGCCTCTTGTTCAGCTGGTATAACTCTGTTTGACCAAACTGATGGCTTGCCTGTGCCATTCTGATTGATTGGCGCCAATGTTCCATATAATTTAAATATGACCATGGATGTAATATATTGTTTTTAACAAATATATGTCCATTATATAAAATTTGAAAATACACAAGTTAAAAATCGAATTTCTTTTAAATTTTAAATTTTAAGTGTTACATTAATTTCTTGATTAAATAATCTAGAAAATAATATTTTGAATGGTATTTTTATATTCTATTGTAATATAGGTGACAATATACATAGATAAATTTCTATGTATAATTATATGTATAATTGTATATTCTATATGCTATAGAAGATATATAAATATCATATATATATATATATCCTATAGATATATAAATATTCCTATAGAGGAATATAAATATCTCTATAAAACAGTATCTTGTTGGTATTTTTGGCATAGAGAAGTGTTTTGATTTTTTAAGTTGGACATTATGGTTTGGATGCTGAGTGTCCCCCAAAGGTACATATGTAAAGATTGGGTCCTCAGGATGGTGCTATTGGAGGTGATGGGACCTTTGGGATGGGAACTTAATGGGAGGTCTTAGGTCATTGAGGGTGACCCCTTGGAAGGTAGCCCTCTTTGGACTCCTTGTCTTCCTTAAGAGGATAGTTATAAAAGTCTGTGTTTGGCCCCACCCTCTCTCTGTGCTTCTGGTTGGAGATTTAATCACTTGTTTGCCCCCACATGTGCAGTTGATATTGCCAGTGTCTGAGGTAATGCAGAGAATGGGTGGCTGCTAAGGCTGCACTATGCTGTTTGGATTTTCATTCTCCAAAACTGGGAACTATATAAACCTTTCCTTTTAATCAAGTAGCTTCCTCAGGTATTTTATTGTAGTGACACAAAGCTGACTACTATAGTCAGATTATTCAACAACTTGCCAAACTCTCATTGATTGTAAATATTTAATGACTCGTCATTTTTCTAAGTAACAAAAGTTTGTCTTTCTTTTTTCCCCCTAATTCTTATATCTCATGTTTGTTTGTTTGTTTTTTTTTTTCCTATAGCATTGGCAAGAAATTATAGTACTATGTTAAGTGGTGGTAGTGGTTGTGGCATACTTGCCATGTTCCAGATTTTAAAATTCATCTATTAAGTTCAATGACTGTTGTAGATTTTTGATATATAAATTTCACCAAGTTCCCTCATTTTAAGTCCCTCATAAGTACTATATTAATACTCAATTGCTTTGCAACAAATTTCTACAAATAAAACAGCATGAAACAGCACCCATTTTGTTCTCTCACAGTTCTCTAGGCCAGATGTCTGGATTCACAAGGGCCTCACAATTAAGGTAAGAGCTGAACTGGGCTCTTACTTTGAGGTCTTGGGGGAAAATCCTTTTGGAAGCTCATGCAGGCAGTTGGCAAAACCCAGTGCCTTGTCGTGTGGCTGTGAGTCTGAGGTCCCCACTTCCTGACTTACAGTGAGCTGGAGGCTGCAGTCTGCTCCTGGGGCTGTCTGCATTGCTTCCCACAAGGCTCCTCTGTGGATCAACCAGAAAGTATGCACTGAATCCTTCTCATACCAGGAGTCTCTCTGGTCCTGTGTTACCAGCTGGAGAAAGTTCTCTGCTTTTAAATGTGCTCACATGGTTAGACTAAGCCCACCTTGATAATATCACTCTCTACAGTGCCAGGTAGCATAACAATCATGGGAGTCTTATCAAATTCACAGGTTCAAAGGATTAAGTGGGGGATATTTTGGAAATTCTGTTTACTACAAGTGCATTCCCAACCTCTGTTAAGTACTGTTATGATTTTTCTCTGTATTCTATTATGCTTTTCTCTATGGTTTGGATCTTAATGTCCCCCAAGGCCCATGTGTTGAAGGCTTGGTCACCAGCCTGTGGTGCTATTGAGAGGTGTTGGAACCTTTGGGAGGTGGGGCTTAGTGGAAGAAAGCTAGGTCAGGAAGTTTGAAGGGGATGTTGGGACCCCAGCCCCTCCTTTCTCTCTTTGCTTCCTGGCTGTCACTAGGTGAGCAGTTTCTCCTTCTGTGCACTTCCATGATGTACAGTGCCATCAGAGGCCCAAGAGCTATGGGGCCAATGACCCTGGGCTGAAACCTCTGAAGCCATGAGCCAAAACAAATCTTTCTTTCTTATAATTTGACTCTCTCAGGTATTTTGTCACAATGATTGAAAGTTAACACACATATATACATTTATTAGAAGGACTCTATCTGACATTGGGAGCCATATTATCCTTGCAAACTCTTTGACCTTAGGCAAGTTAATTATCTTCTTGTTTTCTCTTTTTTCCTTCTCATTAAAATGGGAATATTAGTGGCACTTAGTTGCAGAAAATGGGTAGTAATTATGCAATAAGTTTTAGTTATTATAATAATTACTGAAATACCTTTGTCTTGTAATCTTCTTTGTTGTCTTAACTACATTATAAAAATTTTATCTTGATCATCATGACATCATGTTAATGGCTACACACTATTCCATTATGTAGGTAGGTATACAATAATCTATTTTTTGGGGGGAGTACCAGGGATTGAACTCAGGGGCACTTGACCACTGAGCCACATCCCCAGCCCTATTTGTATTTTATTTAGAGACAGGGTCTCACTGAGTTGCTTAGCACCTCATTTTGCAGAGGCTGGCTTTGAACTTGCAATTCTCCTGCTTCAGCCTCCTAAGCTGCTATAGTTATAGGCATGCACCACTGCACCCGACTATTATAATCTATTTTTGCAAATTTCTGATTCTTAGAAGATGCTTCTATTTTCTCATTTTGTAAATAACACTAAAATAAACATCTTTTGAAGTTTTGAACACTTTTTATTTAGTCCTTAAATAAACTCATGGACATGGAATTGACAGTTTCAAGGGGAATTAACTTATAAAGGCTTGTGATATATTTTGCTAAATTTTCTTACAGAAAGATTAAATTAATTTGCAAATCCTCTTCCCTTTCCTCTGGAAAAGTTGCTTACTTCTTAAAACACTTTGTAAAAATTATGGAGAAATAATCTTCAGAGAAGGAGTCCAGGTAGTCAGCATCTGAAGACAATGAAACAAAAAGAAGAAATGGTCTAATTCAAATTTCTTGGGAAAGTGGTCACAAATCAAAATCTAAGTTGGAGACAGTTTTTTTTTTTTGGGGGGGTGGGTGGGAAGGAGGATGTGAAAAACAAGTATGATACCTTTGGACTAACAATACTTTACCACAAACCACAGACTTCAGGCACGGTGGCAGGAGATCTAATCCATGTTACCAACTATGAAATTTTAGGTAAGACAAAATGCTTCGTAAAATCATTAGACAGAAATTTGACAATCAATATTTTTTATCCAGAGAGAACACCAATCTAATAACTTTATAGTGTGTTGTGAAATTCCCATTTATTTAAAAATTGGACTCATGTAGTTTTTAAACAAGTCATTAGGGAGCTTCATTTAAAAGCTTACATGGCAGAGGATTAGAGGAACAGTAGGAAGGTCAATGGGGAGGAAGGGGAAGGGAAGGAACAAGGGGGTATGAAGGAAAAAAAAAGATGGTAGAATGAGATGGATATCATTATCTTAAATGCATGATTGAAGACATGCATAGTTTGAATATACTTTTATACAGTGTTATGTAAAAAGGTGCTCTATATGTGTATTACAAATTGTAATACATACTACTGTTATATATACAACAACTTTGAATAAAAAAAAAAAAGAAATAGGGACCTTTAAAAAAAGAGAGAGAGAATAAAAATATCAGAGTGCTCAAAAAAAAAAAAAACTTACATGGCATTAATACAGTAAGTTTTCACATGGTAGTAAAATTGTTTGTTTTTTTAGACAATGATTTATGACTTCTTTATCTTAACTATAACTTCAAAAACAAAAAGATTTACTATAATTTTTTTTTATTATCATCAGTATGCAAATACATTTGTAAGTGACAGCCTTCCTTAGTTCTCAGTGAAGTAATGATTATTGGGATGTAAAAATGCCACTGTGATTGTATCCATAAAATCATATGAAAATGTGACATGCTTATGCTAAGTTTTCAAGGTGCCAACTTACCATTTCAATAGCAGCCTGTTATAAAAAAAGAAAGAAAAAAAAGACCCCTTAGGAAAAAAAAATTCTATAATTCCTTATATCTATTTTTTATTGTATTTTAACATGATAACATTAGGAGCTTGGTGAATGTTGGTTACTATTTTTTCGTAATAATGATGAACCATTGAAGCAAGGTGGGACAGTTTTGTGTGTTACAGAGGTTTATGCCAGGTAATGTTTAGCTACCTACTCTGTGCCCAGAACAGTGTCAAGAGTCATGGTTTAGGATGTAAGCGAGGCAGGTGGCCTGAACAGCTGTAGGGACACAGGGAGCATAGGCTCTGACCTGGCTGGCACCTTGTGTTCTCCGGAAGGAGGCCTCCACTTGAGAGGCTACAGACCAAATGGATGAGTGGAGGCAGCTGAGTGCACCAGGTCATTCTACATATCCAGATCCTTCCAAGTGGACGGATGAGGAATTAGGTATCCCTCTTGATGATGAAGACTGAAAGTGTAGACTCAACTCTTTACAAGAGCAAGGAGAGAATTTCAAGAAATTATGGACTTCATAGAGTACATTAAAACTTATAAATTAAGCTGATTTGGAAAAACAAAAAAATAAAGCGATTTGGCCAAGAACAACAACAACAAAAAGTCATGGTTTATGACTTCCATGGACCCTAAAATGTCTTCTCATTCATTCATTTGTTCCTTTGGCATTTTTTTCTTTCTTTATTTGGCCTTTATGCCGTGCCAATTACAAACCAAATATAGAGTATTTGCACTTTGTTTCCAGTATCCACAAGACAAAATCTTTTTTTCTTGATGGAGTTAATGGTATAATGAAATTGTAGGATATGAATCTCAAACAGCTGAAGAATGAATAATAAGGCGATAAGAGGAAAACCATGTGGACTTTAGTTATTGCAATAAATTGTTTCAAATAGGCAATGGATTATTTGGAACTGGGTGGCTAGTATAGTAAGGCCATGAGATAGGATATGTATTCAAAATGCTGAAAAGTACACGGGAGAGGGAGAATCTAATCAAGGATTTAAGTGTGTAGGTTGTTATTCTAGAGACTAGTAGGATATATATTACTTTATAACTAAGGAAGATAAATTTCAGTTTGCTACTTAGGTAGCTTGAGTAAAAATTTAAACTGTTACTTTATAGCTCCAGAAAAAGTTAATCTGGAAAGTAAAAACAAATGCAAAAACAAAAACTTACAAATGAAAACAGAACTCAGATTGTCTTACTTTGTGAACAAACAGATTGACTTAAGTACCATGATAAAATGGAATTATTTGTAATTAATTTCCTGAATAATTAGCATGGGCTGTTTTTTTTTTTAATTGACCAGAAATGTATATTATTTTCACCTTGAACAATACCTGTGTTATGCTTTAAAGTTAAATAGGCATAGGATATAATCCTGGCCCAGCCCCTTCCTAGCTCCACATTCTGTTGTCTCATTCGATTATAAAGAGGATATAGTATGACTCAACCATAAAGTTTCTGGGAGCCTTTGCATTTGTTCTGTAGCCTTAGGTGACTTGTTTTCTTTCTTTCTTCCTATTTTTTTCCTGAGGCACAGGCTTGCTGTGATAACCAGGCTAGTCTTGAATTCCAGAGCTCACGTGATCCTCCTGCCTCCCCTCCCCAGTGCTTGGATTACATCTGCTGTGCCACTGAGTGGGTTTAGGTTGACTTTTTAAAAGACTGATTTTCTCTAAAATTTATGGATCTCTTTTATTTTTAAAGGGACACCTATTTTATTAAAAGTTCCCATTAAATGATGAATTATTGTAGTAGAGCTTAGAAAATGTTTTGGGAAATCTTTCCAAACTATTGTAATAATAAACCAACTGGGCCAGTTGGAAATTTCTCTTTGGAAAACCATGTGTTTCAGGACAGAAGGCTTACTGAAATGCTTACTGGTTTAATCCACTTTTGTATAAAAAAAAAAAGTTTTGCAAGTAGCCATATGAAATAGTTTTTTGCTCCTGAAACCATGTACTTTTGATACTATGACTTCCAATTAATTGAATTTTTTCCCCTTCAATTCACAGATGAGATGCTAATAATTATTTTGGTTTTGCTACTTTAGACAAACATTTCTTCATTAAAATGAAGGCATCTATCATTGCCAATATTCAGAGTATAACCAATATTGTTTTATTCTAACTGTAGGTTTAATGAAGATAATCACAGCTGAAAAGAGCCAGAATTTACATTATTAAAATCATAAAGTAAAATGCCTCAAATGCCTTTTTTAACAAGTCAGGTTATATCTATATAACATAAATATTTTCATGTGCATGTTTTCTTCTTATAGGACTTAAAATTTTTTCTTATTTTAAAAAAAATTTCATCATTACTAAAGAAGATAAATGATGAAATAAGGGTAAGTTGGAATAATGCATAAATTTGGATTAAAAACAATTAAAAAAATTTATTTAGATCCAAATAGACATCTAAAGACCAATCTAAAGGATGAGAGGCAGGAGACTACGAAAGTAAAAAGCATGCCATTCATCATGGAGTAAATATGAAGAAGAAGAAAAAAAAGATGCGGAATGTTGTTATATCCTATCAATTTAAATCTGTTAGTTAATTTAATTTTTAATTACCTTTTCATTTTAGGACAGCTAGCTCTTTTCTGCCCTTTCACCATTTGGATATCCATGCTTCTGACTGACACCTCAGTTATATGGTACTCAACTCATCTGATTTACTTGTCAGTTACTTCTGTTGTTATGGCAACAAGAGATCTGGATCAAAATATTTATTAGAATTGGTTCTTGATTAAAAAAAGATACTAGTGAATGTGTATTAATGGAAAATGCTGAATAAGACAATGCTAGAATCAGCTAGAAATACAACTAGACATAGACAGAAATAGAAATGTAGAGTCCAAAATGAGACCTGCTAGTGCCAAGGTGGTCAATACATGAATTGATATCCACCCACTTCCACTATTCAAATCCTGACTCCACCACATTTTAGTTGAGTGACCTTCATGAGTTAACCTCTTCATGCATTGACTGCAATATCTTCAAGTAGGGATAATACTACTTCTCTCATAGTTGGTAGCAGGATTAAATGAGGGAATACATCTAAATATAGTAAGTACTATGCAACATAGTTCTCATTTAATGTTAGTGTTATTCTTTTGTAATCATCTTTTTTGTAAATATAACATACTACCACTGGTCTCATTAATGGGAATGATGTAGTGGAAGAGAAGAGGCTTTAAGCCAGGTAGACTTGGGTTTGAACTTTACCTCTGCCATTTTCCAGCAGTATAAACTTGTTAAAATTTCCATCTCTGCAATTTGTTTTTTTAATATGGACCATATCAGAGAAATAGTAACTACCCCTGGGGATTTTGTGAGGATGAAATGGGTTAAAATTATAAAGTACATATATGATTTTTTTCTTCTCTTTTTCCCCTTCCTTGAAGATGCACTTGGGTAAAATTTTTCCTGCTGTTCAGTCTACACATAATTTTCTCAGCTGATGTGAAGGAGTAAAGATGTCATAAAGTGCTATGATTTTGGATTATCTCATTGCAAGGGGAGTAGTTTCACTACAGTGTGTCCACTTTTCTCATTTCTTTGCAACTCTGAAAGGCTTTAGATGGAAATGTACTTTTATTTGGGCCATCATTTAATTCTCTGAATAAGTCAAGCAGAAAAAATGAATTTTTACAAATGTGTGAATTTTTCAGTACTGATATATACTTTGGGGATGAACAACATTTCACAGCTATTCTAGATTTTTTGATACAAAAAATATCATATAACTTTGTCCTTTTTCCTCTTGAAATATTCCTCTCTGACTTATTTCTGAATCATTTACCATTGTCTTAATGTAATGGATATTCAATAAGTGGGAATTGATTAAAATATTATTATCTTCTTGTTATCGTTTGGATATGAGATGTCCCCCAAAAGCTCACATGTGAGACAATGCAAGAAGTTTTTCTCCACTACAAGTGTGCTGGTTGGGTCTTTAAGTCACAGCTGCGAAAAAGCTAACTAAAACACTTCTATAATCAGCAGTGTATAAATTCATGTAATTTAGGCATGGTAAAAGTTGGTATCTAGAACTGCAAAAGAGTAGGTTTTTTTTTGGTTTTGTTATTTTTGAAGGCTTTTGTAGCTGCTGCTTTCTTGTTGGTCTCAGAGACTTCATTAATTCATTTAGCAGATATTGAGTGGCCTACTGTATGCCAGATGCTAGGGATCAGCAAAGAGTCGATTAGCCTAAAAGGCATGCTTTTAAGAACAGTATATTTTAATGTTAGATAAAACAAATAAAAACTATATAACTAGCAAAATATATAATTTGTTAGGTAGGACTTATCTAAGCATTCATCTCTACATCACTAGCATCTAGCAAAAGATCTGGACATAGCAGACACTCAAAAACTACCTGCTTCTAGATTCATATACCTTTATGAATATTCAAAGGATCAGGAGCACAATTATTGAATTTACCATTGCTTTTCATTGTAAACAGCCATTGGAGTCCTGAATCTAGTCAACAGACATATGGGCATAGGGAACAGGATGTGGAATAGCTTTTTGAGCAAAATTTTAGTTTACATGGGCTCTGTTATCTATGAGTAAAGTGGCCTATCAGATTGATTAATTTTTAGCTTAACAGATGTTATAATTGTATTATGTGGCCTATGTAGGTAGATATTTGATTTTATTGTGTTTAACTCCTTGAAATTTTGCAATGCACCTAAACTCTCCTTCCTATACATTTTTCACTTCATTGTTTCTCTCTTATCTTAGTATTGAGTGTGTTAGAAGTATCAGATTAATTAATTGTTTTTTATAGACTATGCAAACACTTGATCCTGTTCTTTTTCTCAGAATTGGAATCATTGATAAAGATGAATAATTATAACTTGCCAAAATCCATAGAAGATATTAAAAAATATAATATATATTCCTCTAGTTCTATGTCCTCTAGTTCCCTTGGGAACTAGATGAAAGGCTGCGTGTTGATGAGAGTCTGGACACACTGTCTGGAATGCAAGTTTGGGTGGGCGAGTCAGAGAAGAATGCTTTCCGGGCATGTAAAGTGATTGTCATCGGGGTCCAGGGAAAATGACTATGTTGGCCCAGCTTGCAGACATTCCTCAGCCTGACCTCACCTCCTACATATCTCCTGCCAGTTTTATCAGAGTTAAGTTTTCCAGGCAATTCTTTGGTGCTTTCAGTACCACCTCACTCACATATGCATGGATATGCATATATAATCCATACAATTTCTGATTCCTTGGCTAAATAGTGTATTTCCACAAATTGGGGGAAAAAAGCACAACTTGCAAAAACAATGTATGGTGTATCCACAATATTAGTAAATTAGAAACAAATCAAAGGAAAAAATAAAAATTCTCTGTGCTTCTACTGTCTAGGGTTAACCAATGAAACATTGATGTATACCCCAATTTATTTTCCATGCACAAAACAACAGTTGCTTTTTCAAAATTGAGATGACACAATCAATGCAACTGGATGATTTACTTCTTTAAAAAGTTAAAACTGAATCACAAGCAGAAGTACCTACATAAATTTTCATAATATAAAATTATCATAGTTGATAATTAGTTGACTTTAGGTTATCCAGAATTACCAATGATGCTATTGTAAATAAAATACTAATGATATTTATTTTACAAAAATATTCCACCTACAGCTTTATGAGTAGATAAACAATAGTTCCTTCTCCCAAGGCTTTGGAGCAACCCCTTTTCAGGACTGGGGCTGGTGGTCACGGAGGGACAGAGTGGTTATGAGTGCTTGGGCACTGCCCTGGTATTCTGGAAAGAAGCCTGGGCTCTGGGCTCCTTCAGAAAATTCAATGTCTTTTCACAGCTGGTAAACATTTTCAGAGAAAAAACGAGAAGCAGAGAAGTGCATGCCATATAACCGAGGTGCTTTAAATTTGCGCATCTCTAAAGCAAGGCCAATTGTTTCACGCAATTGCTCTGAGTATATTTGCTCCCATATACACAGAGTAGATACCCAGGAACATACCTATTCATTAATAGAAAATACATACATTTAATTCTTGTGAGTCAAGAGAAATATTTATTCATTCATCCTTATAGTCCCTCCACCCAATTTTAGCAATCAGATTATAAATTCTGCAGTTTCTGCTTTGTTTGCCAATTTTATCTTTAATTCCTAGCACACTGCCTGGCACATAGCAGATGATCAATAAATACTTGGTGAGTGAACCAAACAATATAAAGTGAAAATATTTGAGTCCAAATGCCAGTCAAGTCTTAACCATGTTTTCTTCTTAGAGGAATTGGTCCCATATAGGTAGGTATATTTTTAAAATCCTAAGGCATAATTTAAGGGAACAATGATACAACAATGATAGGGTCTGTATTTGACCCAGGTACTATTGTGCAGAAAATACTATTTTTATTTTAATTTTATTTAGCTAATGAATATTTAAGTCTGCGCTTTGATGCAGTATTTCCCTGGGAAAAGAACTATTGTCCAAGTGTTCTTCATGGACTGCAATATCCTGCTTCTTTTAAGTGGCAATAAACCACACTGGAATCCTTCAGTAGTGGATTAAAACTTTTAGAAACACTTAATGCTTCAAAGTATTGGACCCTGTGACAGATGGTCAGTGATTTCTCTGATGATGAGTCATTTTGCTTCAAGAAATAAATGCAAAGAATAAAAATAACATAATTAAATTCAACCAATATTTACTGGATACATTTTAGGTATTAGTTTTGTACTGGGTATTAGAAATATGAAGAGAAAAAAGATGCTCATAGATATACAGATAAATGCATAATTATTATGCATTGTTTAAAGTGTGTAACTGGACAGGGTTCAATGGGTGGGAATACAGAGGAGGAAGCAACTGCTACATCTTGGTGAAGATGGGGAAAAATGCATGGGTGTGAGTCCAGTTTTATATGGGATTTAGAGATGGATAGGAGTTTGTCAGAGAAAGGGGGATAGGAGTTCAAAACAAAGGGTGTTACATAAGCCATTGCTTTAATAACATGGTGCATCTTTGACAGTGAGATATTCACCAGTGGTTGGAACATAGGATATTTGCAGGGGAGAGATGAGATCATAGAGGTAAACTTACAGATGCACCATCACAGCGTCAGCTGAAGAGTTTGCACTTCGTCATACAGGTCATGGAAGTTTTGATAAGTGATATTTATTCTTCAAACATTGATCTCAGCAGTGCAAATAAAGATGCTTCTTTCTGACATTGGTCTTGATTTTCTTTTCATTTGGGATTTTTCAGTTTGGTTATATCTCTGAGTCTTTGTGGCACGATGACCCAGCATCATTTAATTTCAGTTTCATCTCCTGTCTATAGTTTTTAATTAATTTTTATAGCTGAGGTGTTTTTGAAGTCCTCTTATTTGTCGGTTCTGCAACTGTTTGGAAGTCAAAGCTGGACTCAGTGATTTGATTCATTCTAATAGTAGGTGGGACCATTTATGGAACTGATTTTACAAAATGATCTCTTTATAATCACAGTGATCAGAAAATGGACATAGGAGACCAAAATATGCATTGTTATGATTAAGTCACAATAGTAGAGATAAGCTCATTTCTATAAAGTCCTTAGAAAATTCCCTTGCTTACTTTCAAGAGTATTTTAGCCTAGTTAAGGTTGGGATGAAAGATTCAGAAAAGAGAAGATGCTGATATCATTATAGTTACCAAGCTGAAAATTCTAAAAGTAGCATTCCAGAATAATAGTATATACTATGTACAAATTAATATCAAATGTTCTACATGCATTTTTTAAAAAATCTGTTAGCTTATCTATGATTTATATACTTAAATATACTTTTTATTGATGCATAAATGTGTGCTAGCCTTGATATTATTATCTGCAGAAGTGTAAGAAAGTTGGTTACTGATGTCAACATCTGTTCTCCCTGAGTCATTCTAGTCGTGCACATCTGACTTACTCTAGAAGTTATTGTTGTAGTTCTGATGTCAATTTGAATTCAAAGGATTCAAAGATCTGTATCAGTGATTTTATCATTTATTTTTGTCAGTATTTTACAGCATAACATCACTTTGTGGAAATGGAATGAGAGTCATATAGCACAGCTAGTTAAGTTAAAAATAACAGGACTGAAAAAAAAATGCCTGCAATCAACCGATTTTTTCTGTTTTTCTTGTTTTCTAGGTAACAATGGCCAACATTGGCATAAATGGAAATAATTCTCTGGAGACCTGTGAAACAACACTCTTTGCTCTCCGAATGGCAACATGGAACCAAATCTTAGACCCCTGGGTATATATTCTTCTCCGGAAGGCCGTCCTTAAGAATCTCTTCAAGCTTGCCAGGCGCTGCTGTGGAGTGCATGTCATCAGCTTACATATTTGGGAGCTTAGCTCTATTAAAAATTCCTTAAAGGTTGCTGCTATTTCTGAGTCACCAGTTGCAGAAAAAAATCAGCAAGCACCGAGTTTAGTAGGACAGTAAGTCAGTATAGGACAGAACACAATTAAGAAAAGTTTTGGCAAGATTTCAGCTAATTAGATAAATAAACATAGCCTAACTGGAAAGTTCAGACCTCAGCATGTAGTTGGTGATACTTCCTTTGGATTCAGCTTCTGAAATTTGTCAAAGTAGTGTATGATTGCACATTTTCACTTGTTTTTGTCAACTGGAGTTAGAATGAAATAATGCTTATGGGAGTCAAATAGAAAACAATTTTTTGAGCTTATCTGTGTGATAGATGCTTTTGTAATAAATGAATGTGTTGAGGCCTAATGTATTTTTACTTGGCCTAACTACTAGAGAACACCTTAACGCCACCTGCACAGTGGATTGGCTATTTTGGGATCACTACTTTGCAACTATTCTTCATAGACAAAGCTCATTGAACTACAAGAACCCCGTATTTTTGTCTGGTCTATTTCAGTAGTCATTATGTAGCCTCAATCAATATATGCATGACCATGGCACCTGGGATTCACTGTGGCTTATAACAAAAACCACTACATAGGTCAGGTCTGGCTCATGGGTTGTCTGATCTTGTGAGCCTGTTTAGAATGGGCCCATTCATATCATATTTGAAAAATATGATTACTTTCATCTATTATTATGAAGGTCAATTGTTTGAAGGCTTTTTTGGCAAGTCATAGATTTAAAATTTTTAAATAATCTTTTTTTTTGAAGATATCAGTACACTGATACACATTCATATTTAGAGATACAGAGGCTTTAACTTAGCACAGATATAGGCAACTTGCATGATAGCAGTTCCTAAAAAGCTCTACCATGAATAATGCAAACAACCTATACCCCAGTGATATGTGCAAAGAACATGGGCAAAAGGTGCTTTGCTGTGAGCCATTATTTCTGTTTCAGAGAATAAAAGAAATACAGTCAATATATAATATTCAAAGATTATCTACAGCTAGTGTGTTTCTGCCTCACACGCATGTGTATACACAAAAATACTCATCACAGACAATGGAAAATTCTCTTTTGACAGCAGGTCCACTGAATGTGTAAGATAGCATCTTCTAAAGCATGTGTTATAGTGTTGAAGGGGAAGACTGGAAATAAGCCAGGCATTTGGGCATCATTCTAATAGCTAACCAGAGATCAAGAGTAATGATCTCCCCAAAATTTCCAATAATAAATCAGACTTAAATGTCTTAGGTCCATCAGAGAATAGGGTGTAGTTCTGCTTTAGAATAAGAAAATGCATTTCTAAAAAAATTTCTTGCTTTCATTGAATTGGGTCTATTTAAAAATTAATTTTCCCTGTGAAACTGTTTTCAGACTCTAGGTAATTCTGTGAATTCAGCTAGACTTAAATGATTATGTTCATAAATTTTTTGTTTTTGCTGGTAATTTACTTTGGAAGTCATTGTTAACTTTGTAGATTTGGGCAAATTGTCATGGGTAAATTAAAAGAAAGAAAGCAAGTATCCTCTTTGAAGATTTGAAGGCAATAATTTTTCTGCAAATCTAAAGCAGATCACAACACACTGGCACATGATATCCTTAAGACCAGTAAATGATTAATCTTGCAAATTTATTCTCATACATAGAGCACATAATGCTAAATTAATATTTGTTAAATTGAATTACAGACAAGAATTTATTGATGTAAATTTGACATGGAATTGCAAAGTTTTTGCACATTTTCACTTTAACTGACAGTTACATAATGGTCATTATAGTATATGTATATATACATTATGTATGTGTGTGTGCATGTTTGTGTATACAACACATGTTTAAAAAGAAGCCATTTGTGATTGCTATTACATTGCATAAATGTGTTTCAAGAGCACTTTAAGCCAAGAAAAACTTTCACATGGTTCATTTACTTTCAAAACAGATATTTATTTTCTATAAGTACTTAAGAATATTGGTGTCCTGTGAACTGAGGCACAAGGGACCGGATCTCTACCTTCCTTTGTCATGTTGGATAAAAAAAACTGCAGCGAATATTTCCATGTATTTCAACTGGAGTAAAGCACTGAGAAGAAACTCATTCAGAGGCCCCAGGCCTCTTCTACCGGAGTCTTTAAAATGTAATGGCAAAATTGTTGCTGTATTGCCATGATGTGGCTCTAGCCATATGTATCTGAACTGAGATCTATGATATGACCATGTGGGATGCAATGCTTTGGGGAGTGACAATGGAGTCACTGCATATTCTGGAAAGATTATCTGTATTATGTGAGCATAGTTTTAGGGCAACCTAATTGATTTTGAAATGATGTTAAGCAAATGATACAGACATCAAAACTGAAAAAAAAATAAGTAAAAAAGATATGTGTTTGCATGATTTAGGCTTTTCTTCCAAGGAAAGCATAATTAAAGACAGCAAACAAACACAAGTGTGGGCATAGCTGATTTCAGAATTTGTTATATATTTTGTTATATATGCTGCATATAGTTTGGCAATTTGTTGTATAATGAATAGTAGAGGATAACATTCACCAATAACTTTCATTAATGTTCCAAGTGAAAACATATTTGTTCTGATTTCTGGACATACGTAGTACAAATAGTTTCAACAGGTTCACCAATTTGAATGTTTTAAGCTCTGTTTTAAAGTTTATAATGAGATCTTCAAGGTAACTTTCCCTTTGCATTGGGTAAAGTAGTAATCACGCAACTTCACATACTATTTGGGCTTACGATTTCTGAAAAATTATATTATTCTAGGGAAAAGCTAAACTTCTTGGACTTTTTTAGAGTCTTTGTGAATTTGTTTAAAACATTAGATAAAAATGCATATGGGTTTTTATGATTATGAATACAAAGAAAATGCTGACTCCTGGTATCCAAAAACATCAAATGTTTTACAGAAGGGTTCAATTAAGTGATAGAAATATGCCCTTTGAAATTGTTTTTTCTAGAGATGGAAAGTTGCTTATAATTATTTGTATAACTAAAGTGGAAAATCCCTAAATGTCAGCACACACACACACACACACACACACACACGCACACACACACACACACACACACACACATACATGTACATACAGAGACAGAGAGAGAGAGAAATTTGTGTAACAAATAGTTTTGTTTGGTCATTTTCAGACTTAGAAAAAGACAAATTTACTTTAGTTTTGTGTGTAATTTGAATTTACAACCTTAATAAGAGCACTTGTTAAATGCAGAGTGAGCCTTTTGTGAAAACTGCTCTAATTCACCTGTGCACCATCATTGCTCCAATTAATTAACTGTAGAGGGTCAGAATATCAAGGCTGGGTATGTATATTTTCTTGCTCCCTCATCTGGGTATCAGAAGACTTTGCCACCTGGTAAATAATGTTGAACTTCAACTCATTACTGACACTTTTTAATAGTAGATGAAATGTGTTTTTCTTTGTTATGTGAATAAGTGTATTTTGTGCTCTTCATATTTGCTGGTTTGTACAAGAGATTAAATTGTGGTGTGTTTGTGTTGTTGCTTGCATTGGTATACAACCCATGTAATTTTAGTGCTTTGATTGGCTTGAAACTTAAATGATTTTATAATAAACGTGGACTAACCTTTATCCAGAGTGGTTATTTTGAAGATGGACATATAAAACTGTCAACTTTTGAACCTAAATGCCCATTTTTACCTGCTGCTAGATGGGAAGAATTTTGACTTCTGTTTCCATTGTTACTGTTATTCCTTCCCTGTCCACTCATCTGGAACATCTAAGTTTCTTTCATTTGAGTCTTACCATAGTTTCATAATTTAGATGGGATTGTTTCTAAAGTCTGGTGGTCTAGGTATGACCTAGGATAGCCTAGATAGGTCTAGGATAGCAAACAACCCCCAAATTTTAGGCCACAAACTCAGAAATGCTTGTAGGTCATTGTGATTCCTGTCTGCTCTAAAGGGGGGCTCTTGTCATTATAATTACTTCAAAGAACTCAAGTGACCAAATATCCACCATGATATGTTGCTGTTCATGCTAGAGTGGGAACAACAGAACATGATGAATCATACACAGACTGTTAGAGCTTCCACCTGGAAGGAATACACATTTACTCACACATGTCTGGCCAAAGCAAGACTTCAGTCAGGTTGGTACACCAGGAGGAAGACTGAAAATAGTTGGTAGACAGCACTGATTATTTCAACATTCAATAAAAATGTTTTAATTCTTGCCTTCCTATTGATATTTAAACAGGAACCATATTTTTTTAAAAATTTACTTTTTTATTTAGGAACATAATAAAACATTTAGTATTCACTCTTTATAAATACTGAGAAGTGTGCTGTTGTAATCTATAAAGATAAGGTTGAATGCATGCCACTTATAATGAATAAATTTTTCATTTCAGATACATAGAATAATAAGGAAAAAACTCAGTTTTTAAAGTAATGCAGATAACAAGACAAACACTGCCTACCTATAGCTATGTTTGAAATGATTGCTTTTCTAATAAGTGAGAATGAACTAAATGTAGTTTTGCCTTTGCACTTTTAATTTCTTGATGATAGAATGTGTTTGCCTTGATGTAACTCGTAAGACTGAAATCTGTAAAACTTTCAGAATATTCAAAGTAGTTAGTGTAATAGCACTAAAACAAGATCAAACTACATTTCTTTTTTTTTTTCCTCCAATAGGAAGAATCCCTTCAGTTTGAACTCAAACCTAGCAGCACATGAAGTAAATAAGAAACTTGACTAAAATTAAATCTTAGCAGTCTTGAGATGTAAGTTCATATATAACAAATATTTTGTTCTAAGATACTTACAGGGATTTATTCCACAAAATTTCTGGCAGAGCTGCCTTTCTGCCCTGAACAAGTATCAACTGAAAGCAATATGATACAGATGTGATTTGTAATTACGATAAAGTAATTTGGAAGTCATTATGTTATCAAAAATCTCAAATTTGCAGGCATATATTTTCAGTTAATAATCTAGATAGATTATACAAAATAATAAAAATTTCACTTTGGTTAGTGATCTATTTATAATAAAGCAGACGCAAAATTCCTGAAATCTAAAGAAATTATATCTTGCACTTGAAGTGTATTTTAAATTTGCACTTTAAAAACAATGTTAGTGATTCATGTTTAATTTCACTTGAATTATTTCTCAGTGTTTGATTTATTAAACCCCAAACTGAAATTCAGCCTATTGTTGAGGTGTTAACTTTTCCATTTTAAATAAGGCAGTTCTAGACCAGCAGATACTTAACATAATTTAACTTTTTAAAAAAGTCAGATTATACTATATGTACTGTTTTGTTCTGCAACGTTTTTGTTTTGTTAATCTATGTACATACAGAAAATTCTTTTAATATCTAAATAGTATTATGTAATATGAATGTGCCACAATTTAAATAATGATTTTTCTTATTGATGGAGAGTTGCTTTTATTTCCATTTATTTCCCTTTCACATAATGCTATTTCAATGTGTATTTCTTTATATCCTATTATTGTGGTTTGTGGACTTACTGGATTAAGGCAGACTCATTTGCAATACTAATATGCTCTGCTAAAATGGGCAATGTGAACCACCATACTCTTCTAAAAAAATGCTTAACTTCTGATATTACCATGTATTTAGGCAGTCTTTACATTCACAAATCTAATCAGCAAAAATAAATAATATTCAAACCATACTCCTATGTTACTTGTATTTCCCTTTGCTATAATAAAGTTGAATATTTTACATTTGCTAGCCATTGCTTTTCTATGAATTTCCTGCCCCTGACCTTTGTCTATACTAATCTGTTAATATTTTTCTTATTGACTTGACTGTGTATGTTAAAAATATTAACCCTTTACTTTTCACATATGTTATAAGTACTTTTCTCCTAGGCTGCCATTTTATTTTTCATTGAGGGTGTCTTTCACCATAACAGATTTATAGTTTTGCCTAGGCAGAGTAATCTTTTATGGATTATTAATTTATTTCTTGTTTAGAAAATTTTGCCCTCTCAAAGATTATAAACATACTTTCCTTTTCATTTTCTACAATTAGAGTTTCATTTTTTATCTTTAGATTTTGTAATTTTAAGGGAATTTATATTTTTGTGTTAGGTAAACTAGGGATCTAAACTCCCCACCAAATGTGTAGCCCATAACTGCCTCTCCTGTTTTAGTTATATTTTTTAAAATATATTTTAATTGTAGATAGACATGATACTTTTATTTTATTTATTTATTTATTTTTATGTGGTGTTGAGGATCAAACCCAGTGCCTCACATGTGCTAAGCGAGCACTCTACCACTGAGCCACAACCCCACCCCTACTTATATTCTTGAAGTCTTATCTTGGGTAGATTTCCATCAGGTTTTTTGAAGTATTGACCTTAGCTTACATGGCCTCTATTATTAACTTAGAATGGGAAACACTAGTTTATACCATAAAATAATAAAATAACCCTGATTTTAGCAATTTAACAATGACTCTAAAGACCTACCACAAATTTTTCTAGTAATGAAGATAATTTTATGTAACACTATGTCCCTTCTTACCAGATGTCTGCTGTGACTAACAGCATAGAGTGTGCGACTGTTAAGTGGGTTAGTTAAGATTTTATTAGTTTGCTAGGGCAGACTCTGTGGTTTAAAACAACAGAAATTTTTTCCTTACAATTATGGAGGCTAGACATCTAAGGCTAGGGGTGATTTCTTCTGAGGCCTGTCTCCTTGTCTTGTAGATGGCCATTTTCTTTCTTTGGTTTCATATGCTTTTTCCTCTCTGTGTCTATGCTTCAATCAGCTCTCATGAGGCAGCTATCATATGGGACTAAGGCTCATTCTAGTGAACTTATTTAACCTTACCTACTTCTGTGAAGACTCAGTAAGACAAATTTGTCAGCAGACTAATTCTGAGCAACTGAGGATTTTGACTTTAAGGTATGAATTTTGGAAGGACATAATTCAGTCTGTAACAAGAGTATAGACAATGATTTAGAGAAAAATCTGTAATAATTGGCCCATACACAGATTAATCCTATTAACTGAATTCTCAAATATGAGCATGCATCCCTTTCATATGTAGAATTTATTATTACATCAAAATGTTGAGCCTCACTTCAGTGACTGATTCAGTAGGTCTGGGGTGGGGCTAGAGAATCTTCATTTGTAATAGGGTTCCTGAAGGTGCCAAGCAATGCTAGTCTAAGGAACACACTTTGGGAACCACAGGACTAATCAACTAGGCTAACCAGCTACTTGGTATGACATGAAACAAAGAGCCATGAAGCATTTTGATAATGTAAATTAGCACCTTTATTTTAGTACTGGACATTTCATTCCTACCCCAATTTTCCTCCCAACTTCAAGCAATTTACATGTGGAAAATGTATGCCAAGAGGGGTTAGAAGAACATGGGGTGATATGTATTGACAATTTAAAAACATGCAAAAACAAAGCCAACATAAATGAACCAGGGTTTAGTCAAATCCCTTACTAGTTTCAAAAGGATTTTTCTCAAAATGTATTCAGGCAAAATCACCATACCAGTCTCTGGGAATATTACTTACATTTTGTCACTCTAACCAAAGCTTTTCTTTTTTTTCAAGAAAGAGTTGAAGGATATTTGGATTAATTTTACATTTTTCTCCCTACACTTTCAATGTTTATAAATTTATTTGATCCTGGTATTTTCCATTCTTGTATGATTCCAGGTGTTAACAATAATTTCCTACTTTAGTAAAATGAATCTTTAATCAGTTTGACTTTTCAGAGGGGTACTGGGTATTCATTTTCCAAATAAAATATAATGTTCATTCTTTTCTTCTGGGACAAGTAAATTATTTTAATGGGTTTTAGTAGAAATAATTAAAATGACAGTTGAAAATAAATGGACCAAAATCAAATTAAAATACTTGGACAATTTTTTTTTTTTTTTTTTTGTACCGGAGATTGAACTCAGGAGCACTCGACCACAGGACCACATCCCCAGCCCTTTTTTGTATTTTATTAGAGACAGGGTCTCACTGAGTTGCTAAGTGCCTCGCCATTGATGATGGCTGGCTTTGAACTTTGATCCTCCTGCCTCAGCCTCCCAAGTGCTGGGATTACAGGCGTGTGCCACTGTGCCTGGCTACAAAATCCTATTCTAAAGGCACTAAAAATCAAGGTCTTTTATACAAGTCCAAATAAATGGTATTTCTAAGGTAAGAAAAAAGAAAAGTAAGTTAAAAGAAAAGAGAAGGAAAAAGAAGGAAAGCTATAGAAACAAAAGTCCAGGTTGTGCTTTTGCAAGATGCAGTACCAGCAGGAATGTTTTGTCTGTCTTTTGGAGAATATATCATTGGTCACTGTGAGCCTTACACAGGATACCAAATGCAAACATAAATAAAATATTCTATGTTGTCATTTCTTCAAATGTATTTTTCTGAAATCCCAGTGCTAAATATACTAATTTGTAAACTTGAACTATTAGAAGAGTTGAAACTGTCAAGACAGTTTTCCCAAAATTGAGACATTTGTCACCACTTTGAGTTTGATTTTATAAGATTAGTGATTTTCTCACAGATACTCAGAATAATGTGCAAAATTGAAAGCTCAAACTTATCCAGATAATTATAGAAACTAAAGTTAGAAGTAATTTTTATCTATTTGCTTTCTAAATTGAAGTTAGGCAGATATTAAAATTGCCTTTTAGTAATGTTTTTCATGAAGACTTATGAAATAATTACATTTCTCTTGATGTAGAATTCTCCAGAAGATCTTGTTATGGATTTTGAATCTTTCTGACATGTGGCACACACCTCCCACCTCTTATTAATCTGCTAATTAGAAACGTGATGATCAGGAAGGGTTTTCCAAGAAGACCCTTATGTACCAAGGTTCTGTGGCAAGAATTTGTGTGGTGGCTCTACTTTTGTGCAATATATAGTCCAACTAAAGAATCAAATAGCTTTTGGTCCCTGTGTCTTCTGAACATGCTGCCAGCTCACTCTCTAATCCTGTGGAGATGATTGGTTTAGTCTTTTACTGATTTAAGCCCAGTATGTCTTGCATACAACTAAAATATGAATATATTGTGGACCAGCTTACCTTTACCAAAATAACCCATGATGGATTTTGATTCAATTCAAAATTAAGACAGTGGTTCATTCTGACCAGTGAAGCCACACCAACCACTTAGCCTATGGCTTACTATTGCTATCATTCACTTTTACATGTATTTTAGGAACTTTCCAGATTCCTGAATTGTGGAGGTAGAGGAAGCATAGCAGAGCAGGGAGAGGATTTGAATGTCTGTAATCAGAAGAAAAGTTTCTCCAACTTTTAGAATGGAATATAATCTGTCATCATATTACATTTCTTTTGGAGAGCTCTTGTCTCTCATAAGCACTACCAGTAATTTTTTATAATAGATTATTACCATCCCCTGAAATTCAACATTTCTATTTGCTTTATGAGTAAAATTTGCAAGTAGATAAGAATGCCATTAACTTTAAAAATATTGACACTGAGATGTAGTCTGTGATTAGAACTCCACTGCCTGATGAGAGAGAGAGAGAGAGAGAGAGAGAGAGAGAGAGAGAGAGAGAGAGAAAGCAGTTTTTATTCTGATGTTTAAGAGATGGCAGATGGTTATTGAGCCAACATCTAAGCTTCTTAATTTTCCTCCTCATTACATTAGCTACTGTAGATCAAGTAGCCTATGTGGGCTTTTTTCCTACCACTTTGTTCTCCAAAGGGTACCACCTTGACTCTATACATTAAATTTGAAATTTTCTTGGGCTGGGGGTATAGCTCAGTGGTAGAGCATTTGCCTAGCACATGTGAGGCACTGGGTTTGATCCTCAGAACCACATAAAAATAAATAAAGGTCTATCTACAACTAAAAAAGATTATTAAAATAATTTTGAAATTTTCTTTCTGGGAAATAATTACGGCTATTTTACTTTCTTGATTTCAAATTATATTCATTCTGCTGCCTCCATGATCAGTCCAAACTATTTAGCATGACAAGCAAAACTCGTTTTTTAATCTTGTTAGTAGATTCTTTCTGGAGAGTCTAGGCAGCCTATAAGCTGCATTCTCTGCTCTGATATTTCTGAGTCTCCTTTTATCATCAGAGGTGTTTACCAATAGCTATGCTTGTACCCTGAGACTAAATGGAGTTGACCATATGACTCTTCATCAAGTTGTGATGAAGCTTATCAGTTGTCTAATTTGATCTTTACTGTGGTATGACAATTCCAGTGTATGACTGTATCTTTCAAATAGACAAAATCTGTAGTTGGAGAAGCTATTTGCTTAAATGTGCAGGGAGAGGATTAAAATACCAGCCTTTTAAAACTCAAGCTACATTGTTCTCCTGGAGAAAAATTAAATACAGTAAATAAAGTGCTTTTGAATTCCCTAATTTATGGAGTTGAATGTTGGAACTATTATTAAAAATTATATTTGATGTTATATAAAAGTGATTAAGGATTCTATATTATATATATGTATGCTATTATATATGTTATTATATATAACATATATATAGCTCCAAAATACTCTGTCAATTTTTTGTTTTACCAGAAATATGCTTATCAACCTTTAATTGGCTTTGTAAGTATATTTAATAAGTGAACAATAAGAATGAATGTATTGTTTTAGTCAGCTTTTTTTTGCCTTTTTAAAATTCAAATTTGTTATACTTTGCAGAGTACATTTCATTTCATATTACGTACAAAGAGCACATTTTTTTCAAGTTGCTGGTTTTATATAAAGTATTTTTACAACAATTGTGTCTTTATACATGTATTTAGGGTAATCATGGATAACTCAGTCTACCATTATTCCTATCCCCTTGCCCCCTCCCCTTCCTTCCCCCTTGTTCTATTTAAAGCTCTTTTCTTCCTCTTATTCCCACTCCCTTGCCTTTATAATTTAGTATCTTCCTATCAAAGAGATCATTCGACCTTTGGTTTTTTGGGATTGGCTAACTTCACTTAGCATTATTTTCTCCAACTCCATCCATTTATCTGCAAATGCCATGATTTTATTCTCTTTTAGTGCTGAGTAGTGTTCCATTGTGTATATATACCAAAGTTTCCCTATCCATTCATCTGCTGATGGGCATGGGGGTTGGTTTCACAATCTAGCTATTGTGAATTGTGCTGCTATAAACATTGATGTGGCTGTGTCCCTAAGTCCTTTGGGTATAGACCGAGAATATCTTGTAGGTTTCTAAAAGACTTTGTGCATACATCACCTCATAAATTTACTATTAAATAGGGATGTGGTAGAAAATTTTGTTATCCTAAGAAAATCAAAACCAAAAATGTTCAAAGCAAAAGCAAACAAACTCAGAGCAAAACAAAATAAACCAAAATGTTTAGGCCAATTGCACTGATAAATTGTTGGTAAGCAAGACAAGAGAATCTAAGACAGCCAAGTCTCTCCAGTGACATCTGAATTTCATTTGGGTCATAGGAATGTTAAATGGCTTTGGGAATTACTGGACTGTGTCATACAAATGATGCTAAAAGTTTGAAAATTCAGTTTTACAAACTGCAGTACTTTCTTATCTAGAGGTAAATCATAAAGAATTGATTAATTTGGTACTTGGGGAAGGAAGCAGAAGATTCAGTTATAGGAATCACTCAGTTCTAGATATTTGGAAACTTTCTTGTGCACTTGGAAGGGCTATGGGACAGCATTATATTCTCTTTAATTTTGGTATTTTGTGCTTTCAGGATTCCTGTATATATACCGACTTCCTTGAAACTGTAATACTTGAAAGAATAACTGTTAATTGATACTGTTTAAACAAGGTTTTCTTTGATGAATAACTGTTAACTGATACTGTTTAAATGAAATTTTCTTTGGTCAAATATATTTGAGAAACTCATTCAAAATCTATTTGAGGGTATGTCAAAACCTACAACAGGATTAAAAAATAGGCCTGCTTAATGTCTTGAAAAATATGTTCTCTAGGGTAAAAGCTTTTACTTGACATACTCACTAGAATTCCTTAACACCATCTTGTGAAACGCAGTTGATGATAAAAAGCAGAATGGAGTTTAATTCTGTTGACTATAATTTATGACTTTTTTTTTGGACTACTACTACCACCTTAGATTCCAATTAAATAAGGAAAGTTCTATAGAAGAAAGCCATAAAATAACATAAATTCCAAGTGTCATCAGTGCAATTATGTGTTCTTGGTCTTTGCTACAGCAACTCAAAGATAGCTTACTGATTTCTGAACATTCATATCGATCATAAAGGAAAATAACCAGGAAAGATCAAATGAAGTCAATTGAAAGACTAGATGAAAAAATACTTATATTGCTGCTTTGTTTTCCATATTTACTTGCTTGTTCCTTAAGCGAAATACATTTCTTATTCTCATGTTCCAAAAAAGTGCTTGACATGATTTGATTTTTGAGTGTCTGAGATAGTTATCAATTGAGTAAGAAGGTGTTAAGTGGAAACTGAGAAGGAAAATTTTACCATTCTATTACATAGCTTTAGGAAATTTCTTCAGGACTGCTGAAAGTTTTAATCTAATATCAAATATGCACTGACCATAATCTTCTTTTGCAATCTGTAATTCTTCAAATTATTTTTCCCATGTCAAATCAAATCCAAACATTGGTTAATAGTGAAAATATGTGTAGTTAGGCCACAAAATAAAGAAACCGGGTTCTCAGGACTGATCATAACCTAGGGTAACTGGTGGAAAGGCATAGCATAGGAAACATGTCTTTTACCAATAAGGTAGAAAACAGAGCAAAGAAAAAAAAGAAGAAACTAATAAGGGTGTAGTGTTTCCTCTTAGGCTGAATACTTGCCTATTTGATTTCCTTTCATATTTTTTGAGGTTTTTTAAGATATGAATTCTTGGAAATATCAAAGATTAATTTTTACAGACTGTCAGATATGTGTGAGGATAATCTAGACCAGCCAAAACAAAATATCTGTCATAATTATAATATCAATTATGGTGCCTCAAGATTATTGTCAATGATTTGGAGAAGTACAATGGCTAATTTCAGCCTTGTACACAGTATGAGATATTTGAAGGATCAAAGTACTGCATCATTTTCCAGAAAGGGCTGCTGCGCTTCTTGACTTCCGTTGACTCTTCATGGAGCTGAAACAGAAAGAGAAGGAAGGAATGGAAACAATGGTCGTCACATTCATAGATGAACCCACAGGACTAAAGTTTCAATTAGAAGTGGTTCATTTTTCTAGTGACTCTTGAAGAGGAATAAAAGTGTTCCCTGACAGGAAATCTCCATTAGCCATTAGAGTGGTTTTCCCTGAGACTTAAGCTACAATATCATTTCTATAAATTTAGAGCTGATACATCAACCAAGAACTTCACATTTACCTCAGATTGCTATTGCTTTATGCAAGAACCACATAGAAAAGCTTAAAACATAGCCTTAGCCCAAATTTTAAAGAATGATTTAAACTAGATTCATGTCTAGTTAGCAGGGTTCAATAACAGCAGTTTTGCACTTTGATGCTGATATTGTGAATTTGCAAGGATAAAATTGCTTTTGCTAAAACATATTAGACTTCCATGAAATGGAAGATTCTGAATCAAGATTTTAGGACCCTGATCTTGATGTGATTCTGCATCATGTTGCACTTAATACCTTAATATTACCATGTGTTCCATAAAGGAAAATGTGAAGTTAACTTTTGGAGAGATATCAGGATAGCAGGTGTCTAGGCAAAGAGGCTTACATAGGTTTAAAAGAAGATTAAAGAGCATATAATAAACTAAGAAGTGTTTTTTTTTTCCTAGAAAAAAATACTGAAAAACTCTATTGTCAAAGAAATGAGTTCACAGAAATCAAATATACCACATAAAACAATGTAATCAACTTTTTAAAAAGATACTTATAGTTTTAGAAAAGAAAACACTGACACTTATTGAAAAAACAATAAAGTAAGAGGAGTTGATGAAACAGCAAAAACAAATAATGAAAAAAATGCCAGGGTTGGGAGGTTCCTGGAAAGCCCTCTGACTGTGGCTAGGCTGACTGGCCCCAGTGGCCTGACTTTGAGCCCAGCTCCAGTGAACTTGGTGTGCTCATTACAAATTCCAGCTATCTATCTTCACAGCTTTCCTCTCTGTTTCCCTCCTAATTTAGAAGAGAAACAGAAATACTCCCTTGTTCTTTCTCTGTGTTTTCCCTTATTTCCTCTGCTTTCACTTTTTTCTGAAATTCTTTTATTTTTAAATCAAAGTTCAATTTTTGGAAAACATTGCTGGAAAAAAAAAACAAATGAATTGTGTGGCTAAATAAATCATTTCTTCTACTCTATGGCTTGCTTATTCTCCAAGTAAAATTCCAAGACTTGCTTTGTTCTTACAACCTTACCATTACTCTGTAAATCAATTTATTTTATTAAATTCTTTCTACAAATAGAGGATTTTGTCTTTCTGTGTCCAGGAATTGGCTAACTGAAGCCCATGGTGGAAGATCTAACCTAATCTTGTGTGTCCCTTTTCATTATCAATTAATCATTAGTGTACATTACAGAACCCATCAGGTGAAGAATATTGTACAGGTTATTTTAAAATCAATATGAAAATCTTGAAAGGAAAAATGAAGAAACTAATGAGTAGATTCAGAGAAAAACCAATTTGAAATATGCTTTTTAGAAGTCAGAAGTATTGTGCACTAAGTGAAAATTAAAAAATCATATTTACAAGGCAGGGCAGGCTAGGCTAGGCATGTTCTTGCACTTGGGTTAAACTCAAGCTTTCTTGAGGAAGAGAAGTGTTTCTGCATTTCTGTTTATGCATTGTGCCTCACAATCCTGAGCCTGCAAAGCTAGAACTGAAGTCATTTCTGATGTGAATGGAAGTCTACCAATTAATGTATATGGTGTATTCCACAGGTCAGTCACATTAAGAACTTTGACTTATTTGCTCCTGAGAGGACAGTTTGGCCTCAAACAGAAAGGCTCAGGATACTTTCATCAGTGCCCCAAACCAAAGCTAGGAGAAGCAGGGTGCAAATCAGGAAGGGAGGGCACATTTCTCCTAAACAGTTCTGGGTTTATGTTAATTCAAGTGTTTCTGCCCAATTTTATGATTTTTAAGACTCCAGTGAAAGGCAGGAATGAGGAAAGTACAAATGGAGGCCAGAAGAGTTCTCCATTTCTAGAGGCATATGTTCTTCTAAATGGGAGAAGAAAAGAGACCTAGAAAACAGTGAGATGTGATATTTTAGTGATGGCTACACTAAGGAGAGATTTCTCAAGGGCCAGTTAGTGTCTTACACGAACATACACAGCAGTGAGTGAGAATTAGTCTGAAAAACTGTTATAGCACCTATGAAGCACATTATTTGAGGCTTGGGTCTGTACAAAAATACAGATACATATACATATATGTGTATATGTGTGTGTATGTATATATAAATATATATATAATAAGAAAAGAAATGTGTAAAATGTAATAAAGATGTGTTCCTATCAAAATTCATGTTGAAACTTAATCCACATTTTAGTGGTTTTTAGAGGTGGGGAAGTGACATTAGCAAGATGGCTAAAGAGAATTGTCTGTCACTCATATCTTTTACAAAAAGGGACCACAACAACGAATTAAAAAAAAAATCCAACTAGAGTGACAGAGGAAGTATACTGCAGGAAAGTGGTGAGATTCCTTTGGAGCATGAAAACCCAAGAAAGCACCATAAAGAAGAAAGTGAGTCATCCTACCTCTCTCATATAGTCTCCCCTGCCTGAACAGGTTCAAAGGCAAGACAGACTTCTCCCCACAGGGAAAAGGTAAGGTGGAGACCACCCCAGTGGTCCACATTATTACTGAAGTTGACCTGACAGGAGACTCCTGCAGCCCTCACAGGAGGGCTAAAATACCTATCAACAGTTTTAAGAGTTGCCTGGAGTTCATGTGATTGTACCACCCCAGAGTGGGAGCTTGTATTGTACACCACCCACCCACCCTGATCTAAGCTGTTGTGGCTTGATGCCATCTTAAAACTGAACCAAAATCCTTGTTTCCAAACTTCATAGTGACCTATCTTCCAGGGAAAAAGTAGGCTTTCTCAAAGGGAAGCCAAAACACTACTGGCTGTGCTGCAGTGTCCACATGACCCAAGCCCCGCCTGGTGGTGGTTCTGCCCCATTCCCCAGTGAGCCCACGACATGGCCAGCCAGCTTGTAGCATCTGCATGCCCCTAAGCCAGACCCAACATCAGAAAGTGGGGGGAGTGATAAACAAAGGAAGAGGAGGGGAAGGGAAGAAGAGAAGAATATGTACAAGACCTATGGGACATCATTAGGTGAGCAAATAATCACATTATGGGAGTTCCAGAGGGTGAAGAGGTGGACAAAGACAGAGAAAACATATTTAACAAAAGAATGGATGAGAACTTCTCGAGTCTTGGGAGAGATATTGGTTTCTGGACACATGAAGCTCAAAAAACCACAATGAGATGCCATCCAAAAGTCTTGCCCAAAGCACATTATAATCAAACTGTCAAAAGATAAAGACAAAGAGAATTTTTAAAGTAGCTAGAGAAAAATGGTAAGTTACATGTAAGGAACTCACCATTAGACTAACATTAACTATTTTAGCAGAAACCTTGCAGGTCAAGAGAGAATAAGGTAATGTAATTATTTGTACATGAGGTGTTCCTTCAAAAGCAGGAATCTTGAGATGAAATGATTATATTTTGATAGATGTAACTTCATCAGTGGATTAATCCACTGATTGATTAATATTTGAATGTACTACTGGATGTACTACTGCCTAACAGTAGGCAGGTGGGCGTGGTTGAAGGTAGGAGGTCACTGGGGGTATACTCTTGGTGATTATCTTTTTTTTTTTTTTTAATAAAAATAAAAATAAAAATGGCTGGGGATGTAGCTCAGTGGTAGAGTGCCCTTGGGTTCAACCCCTAGTGTTACAAAAAAGAAAAAAGAAAAGAATTCCTTTGTGACTTCCTAGATTCTCTTCCTTTAATTTGATAGTTCTACTGCTTATGTGTTAGATCTTTTAGGGTCCACCTTTATATTTGATTTTAGGTATGAATCCAATTTTTTTCTCCATAAAGTAATCCAGTTTTCCTAATATCATGTATTGACCATACATTTCCTGTTTTCTTGAAGTATCAACTTTATGCTGGGCACAGTGGCTACATGCCTGCAATCCCAGTAACTCAGGAACCTGAGGCAGAAGGATATAGGCCAGCCTGGACAAATTAGCAAGATCCTCAACAACTTAGCCAGACTGTCTCAAAATCAAAAATGAAAAGGACCAGGGATATAGCTCAGCACCCCTGAGTTCAATCCCCAATACCAAAGAAGAAAAATTGTAAGTGTGCCTATATATGCAGGCTCTACTTATGATCTCTCTGTTCTGTTCCACTGGCTTATTTGTTTGATCTTACACATACATTATTGATTTGAATATACATTGATTTCATTGCTCTGGCCTTCTAATCTTAGTATCTGGTAATAGAAGGTCCTTATTTGTTCTTTTCTATCAGTTAACCTTGCCTCTAATATATTTTTTTTAAAAAAATATTTATTTATTTGCTTTAGTTGTACACAATGCTTTTATTTTTACATGGTGCTGAGGATTGAACCCGGGCTGTGCATGTGCTAGGCGAGCGCTCTACTGCTGAACCACAACTCTAGCCCTGGGCATCTATTCTTTTTCTTTTTTTTTTTTTTTTTTTTTGTTTGTTTTTTTCTTTTTTTTTTTATTTACTTATTCATCATGCACAAGTATAGTATCTTTTTACATACAACTGCTTGTATACAAAGTATATAAGTACCATTCAGATCTTCAATCATGCATTTAGGATAATGATATCCATCTCATTCAACCACCAATTTTTTTCCACCCCCCCCTTACTCCCTCCCTCCCCTCCCTTTGCGTTGACCATTCTAGTGTTCCTCTGATCCTGTGTACCCCCTTCCAACAACACTGTGAACCAGCCTCCTTATATCAGAGAAAACATTCGGTATTTGGATTTTTGAGATTGACTAATTTCACTTAGCATTATATTCTTGGTGATTATCTTATCCCTGGTTCCGTGCTCTCTTTCTATCTCTACTTCCTGGCTGCCATGAGTGGAACCAAATTTCCCTGCCATGCCTTTCTGCCATGATGTTCTGTCTCACTTCAGGCACAGAGAAGTGGAATTGGCTGACCATGGACTGAACTTCTGAAATCATGAGCCCCAAATAATTTTTTCCTCCTGTAGTTGCACTTGTCAGCTATTTTGGTCACAGCAACAAAAAGCTGACTAACACAAGTGTTATACTCAGAGTGCTGAAAGAAAAAAACATTATAAAGAAAAATCTGCTAGCCAACAATACCATATTCAGCAAAGTAATTCTTCAAAAGTAGAGGAGAAATTGCTCCTCAGACAAGCAAAACCTGAGGTATTCATCTCCACTAGACTGGCCTTACAACAAATGCATGAGAGAATCCTATATCTAGAAGTGAAAGAATGATAATTGCTATGATAAAAATCACACAGAATTGTGAAACTTACTGAGTACACTAGATACACAGATAAGAAAAGTGAAAGAAAGAAAATTGTATTGCTATGGAAAAATGGCAAACTATAAAGCTCAACAATGAGAGAGGCAGAAAAGAAAAAAAATTATACAACCAAACAAAACAAAAACTAAAAAACAAAACAAAACCACCTCAGAGAACAATGAACGAAATGAAATGATAAAAGTTGGTTGTTACCTATCAGTAATTACCTTGAATATGAATGGAATACATCTCCCAAATAAAAGATAAAAATTGTTGAATGAATAAAAAAAGAGGACTTAAGTATATACTATCTATATACTACCTTCATCTCACTGGTGAAGACATATACAAACTGAAAGCAGAAGCAAAAAGATATTTTATGCAAATGGAAACCAGAAATGACCAGGAGTAGTGTTTTAATATCCTTTGCTTTGGTGTGACCAAATACTTGACAAGAATAATTTAAATAAGGGAAAGTTTATTTTGGCTCACAGTATCAGAGATTCAGTCCATGGAAGGCTGACTTTACTCGGAAAAAAGTGCATATAGTTTTAAAATTCACATACAATTTACATGTAATAATATATTTATAGATCTTAAGTGTTCAGTTTGATTAATTTTAACGTATGTGTGAACCCATCAATTAAAACAAGATAGGATATTTCCTCTCCCTAAAGTTTCTGTTGTGCCCTTTTTCTAGTCAACCACCTTCCTTCCAAGAAGGAATTACTTCTGATTTGTATCATGACAGAATAATTTTGTCTGTTCTTGAAAGTCATATAAATGGAATCATGTACATATATTATAGTGTCTGGCTTTTTAACTTAGCAAAATATTTTTGAGATTAATTCAAGTATTAGCAATTTGTTCCTTTTAATTATTAGTACTGAAGGGCAAAACATCACACCGGGGACAGCCGTGCAGCCAAGAGATGTATTCAACAGCCTTCGTGGCTGGTAGCAAAACCGGAGAAGAGGTGCTCTGGTCGAAGGTCGAAGAGGTGCTGGGAGAGGGGAGTCAGGGAGAAGGGAGTGTGCAAGCTCTGGACAGAAGGTGGGTGCTTGGTCACACCAGCTAGGATCTCTGGAGCTATCAGCTAAAGCAACTATTGTCTGGCTGGAGGCTGGAGCTGTCAGCTGGGAGCGGAAGGTGGTGGGTCTGGAGCTGCTGGCTGGGGCAGCTGCCGTCGGCTGGAGGCGATGGGTCTGGAGCTGTTGCAGTGGCTTCCTCCTCTCCGCAGTGTTGAGCTGATGTGTCTGAGTGGCTTCCTCATCTCAGCAGCGACGGGCTGATGTTGTATGTCTCTGTGTGTCTCGAACAGGGCCCTATATAGGGATTTCTGGTGGGAGGTGCACCAGAGCAACCCCAACGCCATTGGCTCTTTGCCCACAGAACAGGGCAAGCTTTAAGCCTATTGGCTCTTGCCCGGGGAAAAGAAACATCCTGCCCAGGGAAGAAACATCCTGCCAAGAATGAAACAAGGTTGCTTCTCTCAGGATGTGGAAAACTCTGGGGGGGCGGGGGAGGGTAGCATCTATCAAGTACTCCATTGTTTGAACATATAAGTCATTTCTCTTTTTTCCTGTTGATAGACATCTGAGCTATTTCCTATTTTGGTTATTATAATAAAGTTACCAAGAACATATAAGTAAAAATCATTTCGTTTATATATGTTTACATTTCTATTAGGTAAATAGGAATAAAATTGTGAGGTCATAGAGTAGACACAAGGTTTTCAAAAAGTTTTGGTTATTCTAAAAACTGGAACAAGACAGGGATGCCCCCTTTCACCACTGCTATTTAACATAGTACTTGAAACTCTGGCTAGAGCAATTCGACAGACAAAAGAAATTAGAGGGATCCAGATAGGAAAAGAAGAGCTCAGATTAGCACTATTTGCTGATAACATGATAATATACCTAGAAGACCCAAAAAAACTCTACCAGAAAACTTTTACAACTAGTAAATGAATTTGGCAAAGTAGCAGGATACAAAATCAATACCCATAAGTCAAAGGCATTTTTTAAAAAATATTTTTTAATTTGCTCTTAGCTGTACACAATGCGTTTTTACGTGGTGCTGAGGTTCGAACCCGGGCCGCGCACGTGCTAGGTGAGCGCTCTACCGCTGAGCCACAACCCCAGCCCGGTCAAAGGCATTTTTGTACATCAGTGACAAATCTTCTGAAAGGGAAATAATGAAAACTACCCCTCTTACAATAGCATCAAAAAATAAAATATCTGGGAATCAACAAAAGAGGTGAAGGACCTCTATAACGAAAACTATAGAACACTAAAAAAAGAAATTATAGAAGACCTCAGAAAATGGAAAGACCTACCTTGTTCTTGGATAGGTGGAACTAATATTGTCAAAATGTCCATACTACCAAAATCATTATACAGATTTAATGCAATTTCAATCAAAATCCCAATGACATTCCTCAAAGAAATAGAAAAAGCAGTCATGAAATTCATCTGGAAAAATAAGAGACCCAGAATAGCCAAAGCAATCATTAGCAAGAAAAGTGAAGCAGGTGACATCACCATACCAGACTTTAAATTATACTATAGAGCAATAGTAACAAAAAGAGCATGGTATTGGCACCAAAACAGCCTGGTAGACCAATGGTACAGAATTGAGGACATGGAGACTAATACATATAATTACAGCTATCTTATATTAGACAAAGGTGCCAAAAATGTACAGTGGAGAAAGCATAGCCTCTTCAACAAATGGTGCTGGGAAAACTGCAAATCCATATGCAACAAAATGAAATTAAAACTGTATCTCTCACCATGCACAAAATTCAATTCAAAGTTGATCAAGGACCTAGGAATTAGACAAGAGACAATATGCCTAATAGAAGAAAAAGTAAGCTCCAATTTCCAACATGTTGGATTAGGCCCCAGGTTCCTTAATAAGAATCCTGTAGCACAAGAATTAATATCAAGAATCAATGAATGGGATAGATTCAAACTAAAAAGCTTCTTCTCAGCAAAAGGAACAACCAGTGAGGTGAATAGAGAGCCAACTATTTGGGAACAAATATTTAATATGTGCACATCAAATAGAGCACTAATTTCTAGAATATATAAAAAACTCAAAAAACTTAATTCCAAAAAAACAAATAACCCAATCAACAAATGGGCTAAGGAATTGAAAAGACACTTCTCAGAAGAAGATACACGATTAATCAACAAATACATGAAAAAATGCTCAACATCGCTGGCAATTAGAGAAATGCAAATCAAAACTACTCTAAGATTTCATTTCACTCCAGTCAGAATGGCAGCTATCAAGAACACAAACAACAATAAATGTTGGAGAGGATGTGGGGAAAAAGGCACACTCATACATTGCTGGTGGGACTGCAAAATGGTACAACCATTATGGAAGGCAGTATGGAGATTTCTTGGAAAACTGGGAATGGAACCACCCTATGACCCAGCCATCCCACTCCTGGGTCTATTCCCAAAGGACTTAAAAACAGCATATTACAGTGACACAGCACTTCAATGTTTATAGCAGCACAATTCACAATAGCTAGATTGTGGAACCAACCTAGATGTCCCTCAGTAGACGAATGGGTAAAGAAAAAGTGGTACATATACACAATGGAATTTTACTCAGCAATAAATGAAAATAAAATAATGACATTCACAGGTAAATGGATGAAGTTGGAGAATATAATGCTAAGTGAAGTTAGTCAATCTAAAATATCCAAATACCCAATGTTTTCTCTGATATAAGGAGGCTGACTCACAGTGGTGTTGGGTTGGGGTACATAGGAGGATTAGAGGAATGCTAGAAAGGTCAAAGGGAAGGGAGGGGAAGGAAAGGAGCAAGGCAGAATGGGGGGGGGAGAAAAGGTGGTTGAATAAGATGGATGTCTTTATCCTAAATGCATGATTGAAGATTTGAATGGTACGAATATACATTGTATACAAACAGTGTTTTGTAAAAAGATGCTCTATATGTTTATTATTGAATTATAATGCATACTACTATTATAAATACAACAACTTTGAATTAAAAATAAATTTGAAATATTGGTTATTTATTTATTTATCATTTAAAAATTTATTTTAACTGATACATGAAAACATAAAAATTATACATTTAATGGTGTACTATATAATGTTTTTTCTTTTTTATTTATAATAGTAGTATGTATTACAATTCATAATGCACATATATAGCATATTTTTACATATAACTGTTTTTTTAGCAAAACCCTGGCCCACCCTTCCCCCCACACAGATGCCTGCATAGCCCACCAAGTCCCTCTGTTTTCACTCCTATCTCCTACACTATAGTTTCCTTACAACAAAATGATCTTTCTTTTTTTTTAAATTTTTTTAAATTTATTTTTTATTCTAAGATGTTATAAATGACAGCAGAATGCATTACATTTCATATTACACATATAGAGCACTTTTTTACAAATCTCTGTATGCAAAGTATATTCACACCATTCGTGACTTCATACATGCACTTAGGGTAATGATATCCAGCTCATTCTACCATCTTTTTTTTCCCCATCACCCTTTTGCCCCCTCCCTTCCCCTCCCTCTCCATTGGCCATTCTAGTGTTTCTCTAATCCTCCTATGCTCCCCATCCCAACCCGACTGTGAATTGGCCTCCTTATATCAGAGAAAACATTTGGCATTTGGCTTTTTGGGATTGGCTAACTTCACTTAGCATTATATTCTATAACTCCATCCATTTTCCTGCAAATGCCATGATTTTATTTTCTCTTATTACTGAGTAATATTCCATTGTGTGTATATGCCACATTTTCTTTATCCATTCATCTACTGAAGGGCATCTGTTTTGATACATGTATACATTGTATAATGTTTAGACTAAGTTAAACATATTTTCTTCTTGAACAATTATCATATGTTTATGGTGAAAACTTAACAAAAATCCTCTCTTCTAGTTTTTTGAAATGTATAGCCCATAATTGCTACCTATATTCACCCCACTGTGCAATAGCACACCAGAACTACTTGCTCTAACCTAACCATGACATAATACCCATTGATCAAAACCCAGCTCCTCCCTCCCTCCAACCCTTGGTATCTGACAACCACCATTTGACTTTCCACTTCCATGAGATCAACATTTTTAGATTTCACATGTGAGTATCATGCAGTACTTATCTTTCTATGCCTGCCTTATTTCACTTCATGATCTCTAGTTCCATCCATGTTGTCATGAATGACATAATTTCATTCTTTTTATGGCTGACTAGTATTCATGGTATATATACCATTTTTTTTGTCATCCATTCATCAGTTGATGGACACTTAGGTTCTTTTCATATTCTAGCTATTGTGAATAGTGGTTCAACAATGTGGGAGTACAGATGTCATTTTCATGTACTGATCTCATTTTCTTTGGCCAGGTACCCAATAGTGGGATTGTGGATCAGATGGTAGTTCTATTAAAATTTTTTGAGGAAGCTCCATTATAATATAAAGCTACTCAGAACATACAAGTAATTTTATTAGCATACGTTTTTATTTCTGTTAGGTAAATAACTAGGGTGAATCGATGGGTTGTAAAGTTCAAGAATAATGATATTTGCATTACCCTAAGTGCATGTATGAAGACACGAATAGTGTGAATATACTTTGTATACAACCAAAGATTTGTAAAAATGTGCTCTATAAGCATAATATGAAATGTAATGATTCTGCTGTCATTTATAATAACAACTTAGAATAAAAATAAATAAATAAAAAGAAATATAAAAAAAGAATAACCATATTTGTTTACCAAAGTGGATGTACAATTTTCTACTTCTTAGCAATAAGTGTGAATTTCATTTCTATATCCTCACCAAAATTTAATGTGTAAGTCTATTTTTATTATAGCCATTTTAGTGAGTGTAAAATGTTATGTAACATCTCATGTGCATAGTAACTACTTATACATCTATTTTTGTCTATTTTCTAATTGTCTTTCATTGTGATTCGTAGGAGTTCTTCATATAATCTGTGTGAGTCCTTTGCTGGACACTTGTACTGCAATATTTTTTCCTAAAATGTGGCTTGCCTATTTACATTTTTAGTGGTATCTTTGGATGAGTAAAACATTTAAATTTTTATGAAGTCCAATTCATTATTTTTTTCTTTTTGTGTCATAGCCAAGAAATTTTTATCTACTCAAAGGAAACGAAGATATTCTCTATACTTTATTCTAAGAACTTTGGTATTATGTTTTATGTTAGGCCTGGACTTTATTAAATTATTATTTCTTGTTATATGAAATAACTAAGGGGCCAAGGTTTGTTTATTTCCATATGAATATCCAGTTATTTTAATGCCATTTGTTAAAAGCACTTTTCTTATCCCATTGAATTATTTTGGCATCTTGTTGGAAAGTTAATTGAATGTGAATGTGTGAATTTATCCCTATTATGTTTTTCATTGATTTATCTTTATGATAGTATCACATTTTTTGCACCATAGTAACCTTTCCATGTGTGAAAGTAGTTTGGAATCAGATAATGTTGGTCTTTCAACATTTGTTTTCAAAAGTTTTTTAAAAAATAATTTTGGATCCTTTCCATTCCATATAAATTTTGGAATTAGTTAAAAAAATTCTCAAGAAATCCTGCTGAAGGTTGGTAGTGATCGTGTTGAATCTAAGATTTATTTGAGAACAGACATCTCAGCGATATTAAGTATTCTAATTTATGAGTATCATATATCTCTTATATAGGTCTTTGATTTTTCTCAGCAATATTTTGTATCTCTGTTGCTTCAACATTTTAGGTTGTCTGAGAAATATACTCTGCTTTTTGGTGGTAATATATTCTGACCTTAGCAAGTTAATTAGTAGTTTGGATTTTCTAAGCCAAAAAATCAGTTTAAGCAAACAAATTTTGTAATTGATAGATGACAAATGGAGGACAGGTTTCAATCATCTCAACTTGGCTGAAAATATGCATTAAGTATGCTACTGCAGGACCTGCTGGTTCTCAGGAGTAAACCTAGAAAGATCTCACTCTGTTCAAAGAAACTGCACAAACACATCAAGGTCGACTTAATTGTCTAAGTCAATCAACAAATAAAACAAGTCTAGATTTTAAAAATAAGATAAATAGAGCACAATAATATCTTTAAAGAAGTTTTCCATAGAAGAGTAATAGACAATGATGATATATTGTGACTTCTGTTATGTTAGAAGATGCTATATGGAGGTGAAGTAACAGGAGAGATAAAATTGGTAACTTCTCTTTGTAGAGTTCTTTAAAAATAGGAACGAGATAATGCATTGAAAAAGCTCAGCATAGTACCCGGCACATATCACATACAAATTAACACTAACTTTATATTTTTCATATATGGTCTCATTTTGTCACATAATAATTCAGCAGCATTATAATTACTATGCATGTACAAATGGAGGCTCAAAGAGGATAAAATGATGCCAAGTTTATTTAGTAAGAGTCTGAATTAGAGCTCACAGTATTAATTTTCTATACATTATTAATCCTAAAGCAAATAAATAAATATTAAAAAAAAAGAGTTGGTTCTTTGAAAAAAGAGAGAGAAGACTCAACTCACAAATTGGATATGAAGAAGGATATATCATTACAGACACTTCTGAAATCCAGAGGATCATTAGATACTAATTTGAAAATTTATACTCCAATAAATTGGAAAATCTAGAATCCATTGACAAATTCCTAGACACATATGACTTTACCAAATTAAATCAGGAAGATAGAGAAAACATGAACAGACCAGTATCAAGTAATGAGATCAAAGCAGCAATTAAAAATCTTCCAAAAAAGAAGCTGGGCATGGTGGTGCATGCCAGTTATCCCAACAGATTGGGAGGCTGAGGCAGGAGGATTGTGAGTTCAAAGCCAGCCTTAGCAACTTAGGGAGGCACTTAGTAACTCAGTGAGACCTGTATCTAAATAAAATATTTAAAAAGCGCTGTAGATGGGGCTCAGTGGTTAAGCACCCTTGGGTTCAATCCTCAGTACCAAAAACAAAAAACAAAAACAATAAAACCTTCCAACAAAGAAAAGCCCAGAAGTTCAGATTCTCAGTTGAATTCCATAAAACCTTAAAAGAGCTAATACCAATACTCCTTGAATTACTCTGTGAAATAGAAAGAGAGGGAATACTTCCAAATTCATTCATTCTATGAAGCCAGTATAACCCTGATATCAAAACCAGACAAAAACATATTAAGGAAAGAAAACTACAGACCAATATCATTGATGAATGTAGATATCAAAATCCTTAATGAAATATGTTACTGAGTCAGTTAGGACCAGTGAGGGTAGTATTAGGAGGAATTAAGTGAAAGTGATCTTGAGAGCACAGTCTCCGATAAAATGAGCAAAAGGGAATTAAGAAGGACCAGGATGGAGGACCGTCAAGTGGAGGAACCACTTGTGCCCTCTGCTCCCCCATGGGATGAATCAATTGTAGAGACTATTAGGGGTCTTTCTAGGCGCTTGCATGCCCCTGAGTGTCAAAATTCACAGGAACTATGGCATCTGCCAGTGTTTGAAGATCAAAATGAATGAAGATACCATCAATATCTAGATTCAAAATTATAAAAAATTTTAAAGAAGCAACAATGACATATGGGCCCCAAGCTCCTTTCACTATAAGCATGTTAGAATCTCTTAATACTTTGAATTTAACTCCTACAGATTGGAAAGGCTTATGTAAGGCAGTATTGAGCGGGGGACAATATTTAGTTTGGGGGTCGCAATTTCAAGAGTTCTGTGTTGAAACAGCGTGAAGAAATGTGGCTGCAGGATTTCCAGATCGTATCGTAGACATGTTAACCGGAGAAGGGCAATATGCTGATTTACAGGTTCAGATTCGGTATGATCCTGGAGTTTATGCTCAAATATACGCCACAGCTGTTAAGGCATGGAAATTATTACAAGGATCTGGTGACTTACAGGGTAGCTTGTCTAAAGTAATTCAGGGACCCAATGAGCCATATGCAGAAATTTGTTGTTCATCTTTTACAGATGGCAAGTAGAGTTTTTGGAGATGTTGATCAAGCCATGCCATTAGTTGTTCAGCTGGCATATGAAAATGCCAACAAATATTGTCAAGACGCTATCAGACCTTGGAAATCTAAAAAGGACCTTTCTGTTTATATATAAAGCTTTGCAGGGACATAAATGATGCATTTATTACAGGTAGCATAATCGCAGCAGCCATGAGAGGTGCTTCTCCTCTTAATTTTACAAGAAGGGCTTGACCTAAAAGTCATTATAGTCAACCAGGTTATTTTAGAAAACAATATCCCCAAAGAAGGCGAGAGACAATAGAAATAAAACCAAGCTCGTTTCGTGCCCCAGGCCGCTGCCCCAGGTGTAAAAAAGGAAATCATTGGGCTAGTGAGTGCAGATCCCAAACTGATATTGATGGTAATATTTTGTCTGGCAATTCAAAAAAACGGGGCACGGGCCCAATGCCTCAGGGCCCACAAATATATGAGGCATTGGAGAGGGAGTATACTCAAACATCTATCCAGATGATTCCTCGACACAATCCCTCTTACCCATTGAGTCCCTTGTCAGAGGGACAAAAGGAAGTGCAGGGCTGGACCTCTGTTCCACCACACGAATAGTGCTAACACCTGAGATGGGGGTTCAACTGATTCCCATGGGAGTCAGCGGACCTCTTCCCTTAGGGACTGTAGGACTTATCCTGGGGTGAAGTTCTAAAAGCTTATCCGGACTTCAAGTTACTCCAGGTGTGATAGATTCTGACAGTCAAGGAGAAATCAAGATTATGCTCAGAGGCATTAGCTCTGTTAACCAAAGTGATAGAATTGCTCAGCTGCTTCTTTTTCCCAGTCTACATGACTCATTTAAGTGTATGCCTCAAAATAGGAAGAATAGGGTATTTGGTTCCACTGGCTCAGGATCTATGGCTTGCTGGGTTCAGGATTGTTCATAGAGGCCTATGTGCAAAATAAAAATTCAGGGAATAGAGATAGAAGGGTTGATTGACACTGGGGCTGATGCTTCTATTATTAATTTTCAACAATGGCCCAAACATTGGCCTTTACAGAAGGCTTCAACTAGTTTGAGAGGCTTAGGATATTCTGATAGACCAGAACAAAGTGCAACAGTTTTAAAGTGGGAGGATGATGAAGGGCATCAAGGAACATTTCAGCCTTATGTTCTGTCCAGCTTGCCAGTTACCTTATGGGGAAGAGATATATTAAAACAAATGGGAGTACACCTTGCAACCAAGCCTATAGGTGTTACAAATAAAAGCTGGAGTGTCATGGATAAACAGGGATATATTCCAGGTAAAGGACTAGGAAAAAATCTACAAGGTGATCCTAACCTTATTGAACTTAAAGGAAATTGTCATCGAAAAGGTATAGGACATTTTTTTTAGGGGCCACTGAGAAAACAATTTTGAAAATACCATGGCTTTCTGATAAGCCAGTTTGGGTCCCTCAGTGGCCCCTATCTAGAGAGAAATTACAAGCGGCCCACTTACTAGTCCAAGAACAACTAGAGACAGGACATATAGAACCTTCTACCTCTCCCTGGAATTCCCCCATATTCGTGGTTAGGAAAAAATCAGGAAAATGGCGATTGTTACATGATCTTAGAGAAATCAATAAAACTATGCAAATAATAGGCCCTACCCAACCTGGGCTTCCTAATCCTATAGCTATTCCTAAAAATTTCCATCTTATAGCCATTGACATAAAAGATTGTTTTTTTTCCATTCCCTTACATCCTCTGGATGCCCCCAGCTTTGCTTTTTCAGTTCCCTCTATTAATAATGATGGACCTGATCAAAGATTTCAGTGGAAGGTTTTGCCCCAGGGTATGGCTACTAGCCCTGCTATGTGTCAAATCTATGTAGATAAAGTTATTCAGCCTATCCAGAACAAATACCCAGAGCTTATGTGCCTCCATTATATGGATGATGTTTTGCTTGCTCATCCTAATCAAGAAGTCTTATTCACCATATTTAGCGATATATCAGAAAACTTGAAACGATATGGACTAAACATTGCTGAAGAAAAGTTTCAAATTAGATCTCCAATATTATATCTAGGATTCCAAATTATGGATACTTTTATTAGGCCTCAAAAAATTTTAATAAATAAGGAACATCTAGCTACTCTTAACAATTTTCAAAAATTGCTAGGAGACATTAATTGGCTTCACCCTACACTAGGCCTCACTACTGGCCAATTAAAACCCTTATTTGATATCCTTCGTGGGAACCCTGATCCATCTTCACTGCGAACATTGACTCCTGATGCTAGGGAAGCTTTAAAGTTGGTAGAAAAGGCCATCGATCCCATTGTGATAGAATTGATTTTACTTGACCACTGATATTGATCATTATTTCTTCACAATATACACCCACAGGAGTATTTTGGCAACAGGGGCCTTTATTATGGATACATTTACCCGTCTCTCCTAAAAGTACAATTGAGTCTTACACCTCCATGGTGGCTAAACTTTTTCTCCAAGGACTTAAGTCTTCTATTAAAATATTTGGCATTCACCCCGCTACTATTATTACTCCCTACTCATCGTCACAGGTTGAATATTTATGCTTCAATGATAATGACTGGGCTATGGCTAGATGCTCTACTTCTGCAAATTTTGATAACCATCTTCCTAAGTCTCCTATACTATCTTTTTGTATCAATCATCCCATTATATTTCCACAGGTAATAAAAAATCAACCTATTCCTAAGGCATTAAATGTATTTACAGATGGGTTCTCTAATGGTACTGCTGCAGTAGTCACTCAAAAAGAAAATATGATTCATATTACTGCCCATAAATCAGCTCAATTGGTAGAGTTAGAAGCTGTTATTATAGCTCTTGAATGTTTTAGAGAACAGCCCATAAATATTTTCTCAGACAGCCACTATATTGTACATGCCATCCCTAAATTAGAGCTAGCAGGTCCAATAGCACCTCATACTCCAGCTTTTAAATAGTTTTTTCAAATTCAAAACCTTCTATGGGAATGTAAAGAACCTTTGTTTATTGGACATATCAGAGCTCATACTAATTTGCCTGGTCCTCTCCATGAAGGTAATCAAAAGGCCAATGCCCTTACTCAAACAATCTTTATATTTTCAGCAGTCCAACAAGCTACCTCGTTCATTCTCAATTTCATGTTAATAGTATTACTTTACAACAAAGTTTCGAAATAACTAAAGATCAAGCTCGAACAATTGTGAAGGCTTGTCAATCTTGTGTGACACATTTGCCCAATCCTCATTATGGTGTTAACCCAAGAGGATTAATGCCCAATCATTTATGGCAGATGGATGTCACTCATGAGCCAAGTTTTGGAAAATTGCGATTTGTTCATGTGACCATAGATACATGCTCAGGCATGATTTTTGCTTCCTTACATGCTGGAGAAAAAGTTAAAGATGCTACATCTCATTGTTTACAAGCTTTTGCTGCATTGGGCATTCCCAGAATGCTTAAGACAGACAATGGCCCTGCATATACGTCCTCATCTTTTAAACAGTTTTGCTCCAAATTCAACATACTTCATAAGACTGGTATTCCGTATAATCCTCAAGGCCAAGGTATAATTGAAGGAGCTAATCGCACACTCAAACTTATGCTTTTGAAACAAAAAGAAGGAGATTGGACGACTCCTAAAGATAGATTAGCCGTTGCCCTTTTTACTTTAAATTTTTTAACTTTGGATTCCAAAGGATATTCGGCTGGAGACAGACACTGGAATCCACATCAACAACATAAACCTTTGGTTTACTGGAAGGATGTTCTTTCAGGCACATGGAAGGGCCCAGACCCAGTATTAATTTGGAAGAGAGGATCTGTTTGTGTTTTTCCACAGCATGAATCATCGCCGGTATGGATACCATCAAGATTAATAAAACAGGAGCCAAATCAAAAGGGCCAAGATGAAGTTGTTGCGGATCCCCCTCTTACATAGTGGAAAAGAGGTAATTTGTTATCAATCTGCGCACCTGCGCGAGTTTGTCTCTTTTCCGACAAGGGAACCTCATCTTTGCCTTTTCAGATATGAAATTTTTAAGCTGGCGCTTTTTCCTTCAATAAACTCACAACTTAAGTCTCATTCCTTCTGGCCGGGACGAGAGGATCTCTCTTTAGTGTGAGCACAATTGTGTTTTTCTTTTTTATATATGTCTTTATGTCTGTGCGTCTGTCTAGATTGTATGTAAATGTGACGTCACAAATAACAAAAACCGAGTGCTCATAAAAATTAATTAAAAAAAAAATGGATCCAAATACCTTTATTTCATTTAAGTCAAAAATATTCAATTGGGTAAACAAATGAAAAATGAAGGTACCTTCAAACTTAATTTATAAGTATCTCTAGGACTTCTCTTCAGCAAGGAATATGACTAATACTGTTCGGCCTGATATTTTGGTATTTGACATGGGATTATTTATTTGTAACTAACTTTGTTTATTAATTTAAAAAGTTAAATTGTTTCAACAGGTATATATTCATAAAAGGTTGCTGTGTATGCAGAGGCTCAAAAGTTCCAGCTAACAAAATAGTTTTCTAAAATGCTCTTAGATTAAAGAAAGGCTATCTTAAATGTAATATTTTGTCAGCTAAATACTCTGTCTTTCTTTAATCCATTCTGAATGTGATATTTTGCCAGCTAATGTTCGTGGGAGCTCAAGCAGCAATGTATGTGAGCAGAGATCAACTTTAGATACCTGACCTAAGATCTAATAGTTCTATTTTTTAGTTTGAATTGCACTCCTACAACTCGCTTCTTGACTCAGTGCTGGAATGGCACTGCCTTTCCTCTAATGATTGTTGCTTGAGTTTCTAGGTACATCCCTATGCCAATCTTAGCGGGCCCTGAAGACTTGCCAGTGGCATTGTCTAGACATAAAAGAGACGGCTGCTGCTGCTACAGCTGCAGGGGTCGCAATCGCTACAAGCATTCCTACTGCTCAAGCATTAAACAACTTCACCAGCAGTATGGCCTCTGCTCTGCATGCACAGGGCCTCCTAGATCAGCACCACATTTCAAAATTGTCAATCAACGTGTTGATCTTCTCCAAGAGCAAGTGGATATTTTGGCAGATTTTTCTACTATAAGATGTTTAGGACATTACACAGGACAATACCTTACCGGTATCCCTTTTCTTAACCCTAATAGGGCAGCTGATTTGTCTAGAGAACTCAGTATGCTATTTAATGGAACTTGGCTCGTCAGCGCAAAGCTTGCTGCCTTAGAACCGGAGCATCTCCTCATGATTGGTTGGCTCGATTGGACGGCTGGTAGTCAAAGACAGGAAAGTCTCATGTGACCAACATATCAACCTAAGACAGGAGTCAAGGGTACGACCTTGATTATCTGATGACGGGTAAGAATGTCGGTTGCACATGCAGAAGCCTAAGACAGGCACAGTCGATCCTGATGTGGTGAGGGTCGTCACCCATCCATTTAAGCTATTCCCTCTTTTAAAACAAAAGGGAGGAAATGTAAGAGCCTTTAATGAGGAAGTAGCTAAGATGGCGGCTGGCTGAGAGCCAAGAGGAGGCGTTTACTTGTTTACACCTGACCTTAATGAATTTGACTAAGAATCTTTCTGTGCCGCACCTGTACACGTGTATGCTTAATGGGTGAAGAGTATTTAACCAGGCCGGAGGCCGTAAGAGGGAGAGAGAGAAAGCAGAGAAGAAGAAGCAAGAATAAAGAAACTACTCATTCCCAGTCTGCCTCCGATTTCTTTCCTGCTGTATCGTTGCTGTAGGCGGCAACAAAAATAAAGTCTGGGAGTGTGTCAAAGGAACTGAGTTATAGACCGAAAGAGCTCACAATGATCAAAAGTGAAATAATTTGAGCAACAAATAAAAAATATAATATTGGGTTATGATATAAAGTAAGCATCTATGAGTCAATATGGATATGAATAAAACAGTGAATAAATAAATGGGGAGAAGAAACGAATTTTACATGATAACTAAAAAGTACTATATGGATAATAATATGTGGACATACTCTCCATTCCATAAGGTTGAACAGTAGAGATAAAGGACATTTCAGTGTATTTATGTTCTTTACTAGCTCTACAATTTTATAAACATCAAAGGGATGAATTATTTATATTTTAAAACTTTCCTCATGTGTCGGCTGTAATAATGTACACTGATTATTCTTAGCAATGTGGCTTTAGTTCATTTTATTTTAATTTACTCAGCTATAGCCATCATGTACTTGTCATTTTTGCTGGACAAAGACCTATAAACCTGAGATTTTAGCACTCATTTCTTCTGAAATGATTCTGCACCATACCTATTTAACAACAACAAATAAAAAAAACATTTATTTCTAGAAAAGCTGTGAAATATTTTTAACTTTTGTATATTGTCAAGGAATACCTATAACATTGCTGTGGTGAACATTTGTGTCATACCCGAGTTCATACCCTGAAACCCTAATCCCCAAAGTGGTGTTTCATGGAGATGGGACCTCTGGAATGTAACCAGGGTTAGATAGGGTCATGAAGCTGGAGCCCTTGTGATGAGACTAGTACCCTTACAAGAAAAGATGAGAGCAGTCTTCTCTCTCTGCTATGTGAGAGTACAACAAAAAGACAGCCATTTGCAAACCAGGAACAGAACTTCACTAGACACCAGATCTACTAACACCTCAATATAGGATTTTTGAGCTTCCAGAACTTTGAGAAATAAATATTTGTTGTTTAAGCCACCTGGTCTATGGTAATTTATTATAGCAGCCTAAAGGGACTAAGATAAGCAGTCAAACAAGTCAGAAGTTAGTATAAAGTCTAATATTGTGAAAGAAAGGTGCACGATTCTAGGGGAAGCAAGTGAAATATGAGATAGATTCCTGATTATCAGGGCAAGATAACCATTTATATTTCAAGCATATTAAAAGTTCAACTGAAAGTTTTGTTACTCTCAGATTTCCTATAATTTATTCCTACAGTATAATCTAAATAAGTGCTTCTTTTCAGGAATGAGTTAAGGAAGACCAGACCTAGAAAGAATTGATAACCACCTAGATAGTGAATTGGGTCAAATAGTCCACTTGAATGAAACAATCATGTCTTTTATCATTTTATGTTCAAGTGGAAATCTGCATAATTAGTTTTCTATACATTTATAGTTTGTTAAAAAAAAAAAAGTGGGGGAGGAGAAGAAAAATTCCAGACCATTCAGTTAGAAAATACAAATGGAAATTCCTATAGCAAATTATGGTGCATTATTTGAAAGCTATCTGGTTTCATCAAACAGAACAAAGATTTATGTGGATAATTTAAATATCCAGATGGAAATAAAACTTATGATTCTTAGAAAATTTAGTAAAAAATTGGGGTAGAAGAGCAGATTCAAAGATTAAAAGTTGCTGTCTGCTCTGTAAATATAAACAAAAATGAATGGTGATACATTGAATTAGAGGAAAAAACTAGATGGCAAAGATACAGATATCTTTTGATTAAATTTAAATTTAATCTACTTTAATATCATTCCTAATTTTCTTAATAGGAACAAAATCACATAGATTAAATTTCTAAATGATAGTACATTGGATGCAATATTTATTTCAGTAATGCCATAAAAGCCTACAGAATTAGAGGTCTGTGTAGGATAGTGGAATATACTTATTAAGAGAAAATTGGAAAGAAAGAAAGGAAGAAAGAAAGGAAGAAAGGAAGAAAAAAAGACTCTTTTTTCAGATGACATGAATATATAAACAGAAAAAGTAACTGCAAAAAAATTTTAGGACTTATAGATGAGTTTAGCAATGTCATAGGATGCAAGGCCTACACTAAAAAAATCAATCATATTCCTATATACTAGAAATGGATAATTAAAATTTGAAATAAAAAGGAAAATATCATTTAAAAGGGCATCAACAACAACAAAAAACCCTTACATGGAAATCTAACAACATATGGATAGATCTGAATGCTGAAAACTATAAAGATTAATGAAAGGAACTTTAGAAGATATAAATCATTGGGTAGATATTTAGTGTTTTTGGATTAGAAGACTCAACACTGAGATGTCAATTCTCCCCAGTTAGATCTACAGATTCAATGTAATCCATTCAAAATGCAGGCAAGCTATCTGACAGATTTTAAAATTACATAAAAAATTAAATAATTAGAATAGAAAAACAATTCTGAAGAAGAACAAAGTTGAGAAAGAGTCACATACCATGATTTTTGGAGTTGATATAAATCTGTGTAATAAAGAAGTTGGAAAAATAGACATGTCTATAAAGCCAGCTTCGTGATACGTGTCTTGTGTTGTCACATAGTGTCATCAGAAACACCCTATGCTTGGTTTAATGCTGTGCTGCCCCAGTCTTGAAATGCTTCATAAATTTTGAACAGATAACATTGTATTTTCATTTTACATAGGGCCCTACAAATACTATAGGTTGTCTTGCATAGAATAGAACCACACAAATATAGTTAAACTCAGTTTTGACAAAGCAAAGACAAAAAACATGTTGCAACAAATGGAAAAAATATATGCAAGGAAATGAGCCTGACACATATGTAACTTTATACAAAAATTAACTTGAAATTGATCATTCATCTAAATGTAAAATACAAAACTAAAACATGTAAAGGAAAGTATAGGAGAAAATCCATGTGGATTTAAAAATTCTTTTTGGTAATGAGTTTGGATATAACAACAGAAGGATGATTCATAAAAGAAAAAAATTGATAAACTAGACTTCATCAAATTAAAATATTTTCTTGATAAAGGACAACATTAAGAGAATAAAAAGATGAGAGAAAGTAATTGCTAATTATATATCTGATTAAGGACTCTCAAAGCTGATCAAAAAAATAAATACCAACCGGGTGTGATGGCATGCGCCTGTAATCCCAGTGGCTTGGAAGGCTGAGGCAGGAGGATCCAAGTTCAAAGCCAGCTTCGGCAACTTAGCAAGGCCCTAAGCAACTCGGTGAGACCCTGTCCCTAAATAAAATACAAAAAAGGACTGGGGATGTGGCTCAGTGGTCAAGTGCCCAGAGTTCAATCCCTGATATGAAAGAAAGAAAGGAAGAAAGAGAAAGAGAAAGAAAGAAAGATACCTTAATTTAAAAAATGATGGTCTATACATGTAGAGTTCATTTTTATTATCTTCTCATTTTGGAAAAAAAAATATCAGACAAATACAGCAGTAGAGTTTACATTTGTCCTACCTTTTTTTTTTTTTTAACTTCATTTTTTGTTGTATTTGCTTTCCACCTCTACCACTTAACACACGATGTACTACCAGTTCTTTCTTTAAAGAATAAAATGAGTACATTAGTTTGCTAGGGCTACCATGAGAAAGCATCACAGACTGTGTGACTTAAAAAACAGAAATTTACTCTTTCAAATTCTGGAGACTAGAAGTCTATATAAAATCAAGTTGTCAGCAGGGTTGGTTTCTTCTATGGCCTCTCTCCTTGATTTGCAGGTGGCTGCCTTCTGCATCATGGTCTTCCTTCTTTGTCCTGTATCCATATTTCTTCTTCTTATAAGGATACCAGTCATATTAGATTAGGGACTACATTAATAATTTAATTTTAACTCATTTTTCTCTTTAAAGATCCTCTTTTCCAAATGCAGTCCCATTCTAGTGTACTGAGGTAAGAAACTCAACATATGAATTTGGGGGAGGTGGGGACACAGTTCAGACTTAACCATAAATTTATTACATTTTGAGATGACAGAACATAATGTATAATTTTCTCCCATTTAGGCTTCTTCACAGTCATAAGATATAGAACATAACATCATATGTATAATAGAGGCCTTGGTAGGAGATGATGGTAGGAACAGTACAGAATGTTCATTAAATTCTTTTCATTTTGTGCTGAGCAGGGAGAAGGACTACACTTCCCAGACACTTGCAATTAAGAGTGGAAACCGAGTTTCACTGAATGGAATATAGACTGAAGCTATATAAAGTCCTTCGGGGCTGGCTCCTAAAACCTCTTGCATGATTCTATATATTTTTCTTTCCCAGAGATGTGTGTTGAAAGTGGAGAAATGTTCTTTAGCTTGGGTCTTTGACTTTATGCACCAGAGAGATGCCCTCTTTCTACCTGCCTGCCAGCTTGCACTGGACTTTCTCATAAGCAAGGAAGGCACTTCTTTTAGATTAACCACTGAGATTTGCAGGGAAGATTATGTAGCAGTTGTTTACCAGTACTATACTAAGATTAACTGAAGGTTTTAATGAAAAAGTTGCTAATGAATAAAATAACTTCAATTCATTAGCAGAGGAGGAAATTACTTCAAGTATATAAAACACTTAGATGATTTTATGGATTGTTTTAATCCACATTCTAAAAACAGAAGATTTCTATAAAATTAGGCCCTGATATAAATAATGACATTGCAGTGTAGGCAGTTATAACATAAGAGTGACAGGTACTGTTTTTATTGACATTTTAGAGATGAAGAAACTGAAGCCTGGGGAGGAGTCTCACACAACTTCATCCTGCTGACCAGGACTGCAGAGGTCTCCCCTGCACACTCCACATTGTGTTGCCTCCTATTGCCGGCTGACGTGGTTAGGCAGTTGGTGAAATCTTAGATCTGTTGACAAATCAGCAACTACACTCTATTAAAACTCCCAGGCAGCCGGGCGCGCGGTGGCGCACGCCTGTAATCCCAGCACTTTGGGAGGCTGAGGCAGGAGGATCGCGAGTTCAAAGCCAGCCTCAGCAATGGCGAGGCACTTAGCAACTCAGTGAGACCCTGTCTCTAATAAAATACAAAAAAGGGCTGGGGATGCGACCCAGTGGTCGAGTGCCCCTGAGTTCAATCCCTGGTACCAAAAAAAAAAAAAAAAAAAAAAAAAAAAAAAAACTCCCAGGCATCCTTTACAAGAAGAGCAGATGATAAAAACTCGAACCCAGTGATGAATCATTTTGTATAAACCATTCTAGCTTCAAATTGCTTTCCAATGATTCATTATGCATGAAGAACTATGGTATATACTTTGAGTTTCAACACTTAAAATAATTTTCTTTCAGATTCATCTGGAGTAGCCAGCTCTTTCCTGCAGATTGCTTCTCTGCTGCTTGCTCAGCATGACTTTCTATCTTTCCTTCATATTCAAAACAAATAGGCATTTTAGAATTACCATGCAGAGACTGATCAGCAAAACTTAAGTAATTCCAATGCGGGTGGTGTCCCAGAGGTATGTCAAAAATAAATATTTATAAAGTTCATGTTAAAGTCTTAAATGAGGCTTTCTAATTCATTTGGATAAAATAACCAACCTAACATGGTTTGGATACAAATAAGCCTTAGTAGCAGAGTACTGTGCCAACTTTTATTTACTCATCAAAAATTTCTTGTGTACCCATTCTGTAGTAGCTACTGCTTCTGCTACTTGGCATATATTTGTGAAAAAACAAACAAAAAGTCTCCAGTCCTCAGGAAAAACTGTGATTGTTTGCCTCAGTGAGGGATCCATTGAAATGCCACTGGAAGAAATTCGAGCACACTGACTACTTTTTCTGCAAGGATGTTGAGCATGTGGTATATATATATATATATATGTAATGGAATGTCATAAGGAACATTATTTAGTGTGTTCCAATTAGGCTCCAGACAGAAACACTCTTGATAATCACCTGTTGCCTTTGAGAAGATAAATCACCTCTGAAGCATAAAAGAGAGGGGAAATGTCAAAAATCTTTGATTCCTTAAAGATAATCAAGGTCTACTATTCAGAAGGTTGAAGCAGTGGATGGGATGGGTGAATCAACCAACTAAGTGTGGTAAAAATGGGAATGATAGAAGATTGTTCTCTCACAAACTAAATTTAGAAATAGATGTTTTGGTTTTAAAGATCTGGACTGTGTCAAAGGAAGTCTTTTATCCAAGGAAAGAGAATAGAATAAGCTTGTGGTTTTTTTCCCCCATATGGAAAAAAATCAGTAATACTGACTTCTTTGAGACTCAAAAGAGAGATAGTAGCCTTGGATCGATTACCCAAGGGTCAGATACTAGAGCAAACTGAGTTCTGTGACTCTAGGATACCAGGGCCCTTGAATGATAGTATATATATGGCTTAAAACACTGGAAACAAATATTTTAGTGTCCTAGGCCCAACATATGCTCTCTCAGGATGTGAGGTCATATACTGAGTCACTCTTCTTCAAAGTACCATGCCTGCCCATGCCAGAGCTAGGTTAAAGGGATACTCTGAACTTACAACAGAGGCCAACAGATGGAGAATCAGCATTCATCAGTATCCTTGCACTATCTAGGAGCAATGAGAATAAATAGCAGCTGAACAGAAATAGATACCCAGACAGGAACCATTTATTTGGATTTTATGTGTCTCTTGGGTTCTCTGAAAATTCAGAGAGCGGAAGAGGAGAGGAGAAGGTATCTGAAGTGTAGCTCAGAATGCTTTTACTGAACACCTGTCAATTTAAGACAGAAAATTAAGTTGACTTTGTTTTGAAAAAAAGTTAAAGTAAATGTGACATCTAGAATCCCAAGAATTGGTTGGCATTTAGACTTGTTAATCTTCTTTTAAAAGTAGGGAGAAATTTAGCTTTTGTTGAATCAATTCAGGTGACGGGTGCTGTTCTACGCAATTTTATCTACATCAATTTTTACCAAATTGATGATTTTTGACTGTGATTGCCTAATTTATTTCATGTTTGCTCTCATTTATTTTAGACCATGGTCTAGGATCTATCTATTCATTCATCTACCCATTTATCCATTTATTTATCTTCTTGTCTTTCTACATATCTATCCCCATAAAGATATTCGTGTGTGCATATCACGTAGAGTATGTTGGTATAGTTTGGGTCTTTAATGTCCCTCCAGCCCATGTGTTGAAGACTTAGTCCCTAGCCATGGGAGGTAATGGAACCTTTAGGAGGTAGGGTCTAGTGAAAGGAAGCTAGGTCATTAGGGGACATGCCTTGAAGGGGATATTGAAACCCTGGCCCCTCCTCTCTTTCTTTGCTTTTTCACTGCCACAAGGTAAGCAGTTTCCTCAGCCATGGAACTCCATGATGTACTGTGCCACCATTGGCCCAAGGCAACAACATCAAATGATGATGCACTGAAACCTCTAAAGCTGTGAGCCAAAAAACAACACCCTTTTCTTTTAATGAGTTGATCATCTCAGATATTTTTTTTTTTGCAGTGACAGAAAGTTGATTAATGCATATATCATAAATGACTAGAATTGTAACTTTCTCTTGGCTTGATAATTAGACTTCTCACAACCCAAAGCTTCCAGAACATGGTCATAGAGAAAAAACATATGAATATATTCTTTCAATTAGGGAATAGGTACAAAATACTTTACTTCCACAATCTTACTTAAATTCTATTATAATTCAGAGAGTTGAATCTTCCAAATAAACTAAAAAATAATTTTGGAGAGTTGGAAATTCTATGGTGTGTTTTCAATGTCATTGCTTTCAGTCAAGGACTTATGAAAGAGGTGGCATGAAATTTTAATTCTTTGGAAAAGAAAAATTGCATTCACTAACAAGGTCTTCCTAATATGTCCTGTATCCTTTGACCTCAGCTCACCCTGGTGAGTAGTACTGACCTTCTTTCTGTCCCTCAAACAAGCCATGCTTGTTACCTCCAAGGGTTTCTCCCTCATCTAGCAATGGGGCTGTTATAATAGAATAGCATAGACCAGGTGTCTTACATATAGTAGAAATTTATTTCACACAGTGTGGAGCCTGGGAAGGTCATGATCGAGGTGCCTGTAGATTCACTCTCTGGTGAAGGCCTGCTTCCTGGTTCATTCTGTCTGTGTCATTATTTGGTTGAGGGGTGAGGGAGCTCTCTGGGGTTTCTTCCTGATGACACTAATTCCATTTGTGAGGACTCTATCCTCATGGCCTAATCAACTCCAAAAAGCTCCACCTCCAAATACTATCACATGGGAGATTAGATTTGAGCATATGAATTTGAGAGGTGTATGAAATTTATTCTATAGCAATCACTCTGACCAAGACACTGTATCCAACCCACTCTCATGCCCTTACTAACAGTAGGTGCTTTATAAATGTTTGTTGATGTAAATGTAAATGGACACTCAAAAAGATTGTGACTGATATAATTCTAAAGCAAATATAACTAGTGTAGAAAATCTCCGTTCTTTTATCACTCAAAAACTTTTCTTACTTTTAAACTATTCTGTGTTGGGTGGCCTCACTAGAGCAGTGTGTGTGTGTGTGTGTGTGTGTGTGTGTGTGTGTGTGAGAGAGAGAGAGAGAGAGAGAGAGAGAGAGAGAGAGCTCTGTAGTGAGTAATAAGGTGATCAGGGATAAAATTGGAGAAAGAAAAAATAGGTTATGGTGAGTTAAAATACATGGGAACTGATTTTCAGTTATGTATATTAGAAGTTCTAGATGAATATGTAGGATTATTATAACCAGAAGCTATGTAGTAGCTTGTTCTACTAACTGACATTCTAAAGCTTTTTTCGTCTGTGTGGTTTAGGGCATTTTTGACCACTGAAAAACCACTCTTACAATTTTGAAGATGTGTTCATTTAACTTATGCATGCTTCAGAACTAATATTACAATAAATACCATTCAAATGTTTATATTCCATGGAATGAAATATATAGCACTTAACAGATTCTTATCCTAAAAGCTTCTATAGATAATTTGTATCTCAATGCTAAGCTGATGTATACAAGTAGTCCCATTAAATTGGCCTAGATATCATTTTGTGAACGTGTATAAAAAACTATTGGCTCTCATAAAATATTAGTACTATATCTAGATACTTTTGAGATATCAAGTTTTTTTTTTTCACATATGTGAGAAGAAAATGAACCTCAAAATCTTCCTCTGGAGAGAGATTTTGCTTTACTGAAAATCATAGAAAGGTAATCTAATAGCTTTCATTATAATGCCTGTTATCAATAGCTGTGTATGTTGTGCTAAGGTACTCTAGTAAGCAAACAATTTGATCTTCCTGTGTCCTTGAGTTTTGGTAGAAAATAGAATTCCATTCAAATATTTCTATGAAAAGACTGTAACAAAGTTAGCGACAGGGTTAAGGGGATCAAAAAATATTGCTGAGGTACTAGGAGTCCAGCAACAGTGGCAAACCATTATGACTCAAAGGAGCATGCAGGGACAAGGAAAATGTCACCAAAGTCAAATGAAAGCTGGAGCCATGGAAGAAGGTGGGTCTGAAAAAATGTTGAAGTTCTAGATACATTCACCCACTGCCTGAACTTCTTGGTACAAAAGGGGAGAGTACAGGAGAGAAATAAGCCAGCATCTCTCTTTCCTGTCCCTCTGATTTTCTAGTGCTTTACAATAGACCACACAATGAGATGCTCTAGGAATGCAGTTCATTGGTATCAGCCTACTAGGACATAGTTTAAGGCAGAGAAAGAGGAAAAATGACCAGTCATCTCAAGGGATTAAAAACTAGGTTATAAATATGAAAACACTTGGCTAAGAGAAGTTAAGTAGCCAGACATACATAGATTATATATGTAAGTCCAGGACCTGAATTCATCACTGTATCCTTTCCATGCTATCATTTGGATTGACTCTTGCTGATAAAGAATAGGCCTAAACTAGCATGCCATCAAGATGAACAAGTGTAGATAGGTTCAATGAGTGACAAAAAGGTTGAAAGGAGGGAGTGAAGGTAAATTCCAGAAAAGAGACCAGATAACTAAAAGATGTACTCTGAGACAATGTCAGTCTTAAATTAGATCAGTATGATCCTACTATAGCTCATTGAAAGAATGGTAAATTGAATTTCTAGGCAATAAAATAAACTGATGTTAAGTAGGGAAAGGTTGAAGGTTGCCTTTAATCAGCAGATCTTAAGATGACTTTTTTTTTGGTCTGTGGTCAGCTTTATCTTACAGTGTACCATTTCCACTATTAGACTTTGAACAACATGAACAACATATAAATATCTTTGTGTTCCCATTGTCTAGTATAGTCCCTGCTACACAGTAGTTGCTCAGTAAGTAGTTGTGGAGTAAATGAAGACAAGTATATTAAGAGCTAGAAGCATGAGTGTTGGGGACGTTAAACAGCACACCAGTAGTCCGGCTTTCTCCCACTTCCTGGTACTGGAACTTGGCCTGGCCAAGGGGCGTTCCCCTGATGTAAGATGAGAACTGAAACCACTCCAAGGATAGGCCAATGGCATCTGCCCATGTTCTTTACCTGTCTCTATAATCTCTTTGCTTATTGGTCCTTGTCCACTATAAGACCGTCCACCTTCCTCAATAAACTCGAGTTCCAGCGCTGACCGGGCTCCGTGGTATGTTCCTGTGTCTTCTGAAGGCAGGGGAGGGAATATTACCTTCCCATTTTCACCTTATTGCTGAGGCAGGCTCTCTCAGCCTCTCTGCTGGACAGAGAAGGTCCATCCCGGGTTTAGGGAGAGCTACAAACTTCAGCCCCCTACCATAATTTCCCTACACATGAGCTTATTGAAAAAAATTACTACATTGAACTCAAGTTTTGCAATGTACGTAATAAAGAACAACTTTATAAAGTTTAACTTTATTTATCCATAAATTCAGCAAAAATAGCACCTTCCTCACAGGGCTGTTAAGAATAACAAATAAACAAATACAAAAGTACATCTTAAATAGTGCCTGGAATAAAATAATCATTCAATATTTATAAGCTTTAATCATGTATATTCTTAAAAATATCTGTTATCTATGATAATCCTTTGATTAAAATTGTTAATTTATTTGAAATATGAGTGTTTGGGAAAAGTGAGGAAATGAGAAAACATTTAAGGGGGAGAGGAAAATTTTTCAGATAGTCATTGGAGAGAATAATTTAGGATTCATATTAGAGAAAATGTGATCTTATACTCCTTAGTAATGGGTCAAATTTGGTGGTCAGGAGTTTGTAGCAACAGTAGGCAAGGCAAGTATGATGTTTCTCCAGTGATGTTCAACTGCTTAGACCCAGATGTGGAGACAGAATGCAGTTCAGTTTATTGAATTTGGAGCTTTGCCAACCAGATATGATGAGAGAGAGGGGTAAGGGATTGAGAGAACTTGAATCAAGTGGTAAGAGAATATGGCCAGTTAGATTATAATCAGAAATTCCAAGATTTCAGAGTTGATACTCTTTTCTCATGATTTACATGTCAGAGATGTGGTATTAGCCAAGAGGTGAAATGGTGGAAAAGGCCGTTATAGAAATGGAAGATAATATCTGAGAGTCCGGATATTAGATAAATGATGTATGTGGACATTAGGACAAAACTATAGACAAAAGTGCTAACATTTCTACTGCATGATGAGAAATGACCCAAGATCTATATATGATCCCAGGGTTGGGATTAAGATGGTATAGGAAGATATTATTAGCCAAATAGGAGCTTTTTCAAGAGATATAAAGAGGAAGAAATGCATGTGCACACACACACATAATCCTTTCTATATCAATTTAAAACTGAATTCACACAGATGCCTGCAATTGTAATCTATTATCATATAGGATTTAGTTTACCCTTTCTTCTTTCCAAACTTATGAATCCTTTCTTTAACAGTGAAAAACCTGGGTCTTAATATCCATAATGTAGGGTTTATAGTATGTGGCTTACTGTATTTACTCAATCTCCAAGCATGTATGTAATTCAGCTCATCCTACACCAGGTGAAAACTTGGCCTGGGATTCCTGGCTGTGCCTCATCTCCTGCTAGACATGCTGGCTAAGGCCATAGGAGGAGTGGAGGGAGCAAATGGAAGAAGAAAGTTCAGGAAGCTTGGCTGGAATACCCAGCCCCTCTTTTCCTTGGAACTGATAGTATCATCTGAAAACTTTTGTCCAGGATAAAAACAAAACACCCTCCCCCCGTTTCATCCAATCCCTATCCACAATAATTTGATGGCAAAGAAAGAAAATGTTTCCAACTAGGTAGGGTTGGCCCCTTGAAGTCTTTCAGGTATTCAGTCTATTCCTTAATTACTTGATACTTTTTGGTTAAAAGTCTTTAATTTATTAACCAGTACTACTGTTGCTGACTGAAACTAAATTTAGGTTTCAGAACTATTAATGAGTGCTTGCATAACTGAGGTATTTATTTTAATTTGATTTGATAACAGGTGAAAAACTCCCCAAATAATATTGTCTTATGTAAGACAAAAGATATTTTACTTTCTTGTAAAAGAAAATGGGAAATATGCAAACCAGAGCTCTGATAGCAGCAGCAGCCCAGGTTCATGATACAGTCGTGGGTTCTTTTCTTCCTTCCTCAGGGTCAGTTCCCTGGGGGAACTTCAACCATCATGCCAGTGGCACAGCATGGAAAGGCATAAGGGAAAATAATGGGCTCCAATAGCTGTGATGACTCTTGTCAAGCAATTTTCCTTTACTTCTCCAAAATGCTTCGGAGGTCCTTTGGCCAGAATTTAGTCATAGGGTTCTCAGAAGCTGTAAAGAATATTGGGCAGTATATTCTCTTATCTCAGGTGACAGTATGCTCAGATTAGAATCTATTCTGACAAGGAAGGATAATAAAGTCAGGATGGGCTTTTGCCAGTTTCTGCTAGCACCAGTCAAGCGAGAGTTGGAGGGACCCCAAGCCCTTTGGAGGACAAGGTGCAGTCATTTAGTTGGGAGATTCAACGAGGAGAACACTACAACCTCCTAATCTGACTGACAACTCCATGAAATTCCTGTCTGTTCTTAGTGTCAATATGAATTCAAATATAAACATACTTTCACTTTCAGGTGATAAATGATCCTCCATAAACTATCCAAGAAAGTAGCCTTCTTCCCAGAACACTACTGAGAGTAGCAGCCATTAATGTCCATTGTGTATCTATTAAGTAACAGTCTAATATCAAAATCATTGTTACAAATTAATTTTAGCAATTACTACCCAATTGATTTTTAAATCTTTGGCTTCTTCATTAATGAATCTGATATGTTACTCTATAATATTTAGACTCTATATAACACCACTATTGGCAAGTTTTAAATTCCATTTAACATTAAGCTGAAACAGCAGAAGGGAAAGAGAAGACAAGATAATCATAGATTGGAATAAGAACTATTGTAAACATTTTAATATGATGATGTTTAAAGCAGTGGATGACATTTGGAAGTGAGCGTTTTTAAAGTGTTGACGTGCTGGCATGACCTTGCTAAAAGCTGAATGGAATTGAAAGAACAATAAGAATATTTCTTTAGATGTTCTGTCCACTTGGTCCCCAGTAGTATTCCAGGTGCTTCTCAGTTAAGTGACAGGATTATAGGTGGACCAAGGAAGCAGTTCAAAGCTGTAGAAAGTAAAGGCACTCAAGGTAGGCTGTTTCTCTCTCCTCGCTCACTTGTTGAACATTTCTGATAAGATAATTTTGCTTTTAAAAAGCCTTGAGAAGTATTTTATAAGCTTAATTAGCATGAACAATTAGGTGAATTAAAATATTATCCTTAATAATATGGGTGGGCCTCATCCAATTGTGTGAAACCATAAGAGCAAAACACAGGTCACATTGTTAAAAGCTGTTGAATCACATACTCTAAAATGTTTTATTTTATCTTATATGCAGTTAGCTTCAAGCTTCAAGTAAAAATAGATCCCGTGTATGATACAGGAATAACCAAGAATGATGAAATATGATGGAATTTCCAGAGATATTCTATATATATCAAGTATCTGTTCAATTTAGTGCATTAAGGCAATGGAGGAAGTGATGAATATTTTAATATTTTAGCAACAATTTCCTATGGAAAAAATTTGTTCCTTATTTACTTATCTATGTGAATTTTAGGTAGATTAGGTTAAACACAAATATGAAAATTGACATAAAAACTAGAACAAAATACAGTTAAAAATTTAATTGAGGGGCTGGGGTTGTGGCTCAGCAGTAGAGCACTCACCTAGCATGTGCATGGCCCAGGTTCGATCCTCAGCACCACGTAAAAATAAAGGCATTGTGTAACTAAAGCAAATAAATAAATATTTTAAAAAATTTAATTGAGTATTTACATTTGGGCAAACATAAATGGGAGGAACTATTTTTGCTACATAATCAGCTCCAATGGCAAAGCCCTGCAGTAGTCTATGATTAGATGCAAATCGTCAACTTTACTCATCAATGAACAGTGTTGATAAATGCATAAAAATCATGCTGAATCTTGTCTCTGACCCATACTAAAAAAGCAACACTTAATCAGTTCATTCCATGATGTAAGCAGCAATTGGTGCCATGCAGATGTATTTCTTACTTTAGCAAAAAGCTCAGGCTAATTTCAACCCCATTATGATTAAGTTTCACACAAACACTCCTTTTTTATGATCTTTACTTGTGGATTATAATTATACATAATATTGAGATTCATTGTGATCTATTTATACATGTGCATAACATAATTTGATCAATCTCATTCCCCAGTAACTCCTCTCTCGGCCCTGCTCCTTCCACCCCTGATTCTCTTCCTCTACTGGTCTCCCTTCTAAGTTTGTGAAATTCATTTTTTACTCTTTAGTTTCTGCATATGAGAGAAAACATTTGACCCTTATTTTGCTGTGTCTGGCTTTTTTTTTTTTTTTTAAGTGACAGGATTACAGGTGGACCAAGGAAGCAGTTCAAAACTGAACAAAGTAAAGGCACTCACTGTAGGTTTTTTTCTTTCTCCTTCTTGCTCAGTTATTGAACATTTCTGATAAGATACTTTTGAAAAAAGCATGATGTTCTCCAATTCACTTACCAGAAATGACATAATTTATTTTTTCTCATGGCTGGGTAAAACCCTATTGTGAATGTGTACCACAATTGCTTTATCCATTTGTCTATCCAACTTAGGCTGGGTCCATAACTTGGCTATTGTGCATTATGCTGCTGCAAACATTGGTATGCATATATCACTACAGTATGCTGACTTTAGTTTTTTTGGATAAATACCAAGGAGTGGAGCAGCTGGGTCATATGGTGATTCCATTCCTTGTCTTTTGATGAAACTCTATACTGATTTCCATAGTGGTTGTATTAATTTGCCATTCCACCAACAATGTAAAATTGTACTCTCCACCATTCTTACTAGCATTAATTATTATTTGTATTCTTGATGGTTGCCATTCTAAATGGACTTAAATGAAATTTCAGTGTAGTTTTTATTTGTATCTCTCTGATTTGTAAGGATGTTGAATAGTTCATATATTTGCCCACCACTTTCTTTCCTTCCCTTCTTTCTTTTTTCATTTCTTTATTTCTTTTTCTTTTTTTTCATTCTGTACTGGGGATTGAACCCAGGTGCCCTCAACCACTGAGCCATATCCCCAGCCCATTTTTATATTTTATTTAGGGACAGGGTCTCACCAAGTTGCTTAGGGCCTTGCTAAGTTGCTGAGGCTGCCTTTAAACTCTCAATCCTTCTGCTTCAGCCTCCAGAGCCACTGGGATTACAGGTGTGTGCCACCATGCTCACCATTTGTATTTCTTTTTTGAGTAATGAGCTTAGACAACATTTCAATCCAAAACACATTGCAAATAATTATTTTAAATATTGCTTGAAACACTGTAACTATAAAAAGTGTTCTTAAATGAAGACACATATGACAGTAAAAATAATAACTCAGTTTAAATAATATATGTTGAATTTCCTAGATTGTATTCACAAATATAAAAGAAGGAGAAGAAAAACTAAATAAATCCCCACTTTCATGAAGTAGGATAAGGCATCCTTGACTTTGGTAATCACAGAAATTACAATATTTAAATTTTTAATCTTAGTGTAATCAGCAACATATTCTAAAGCAGGACACATATCATGTAAATCATTGGAGTAGATACGATTAAGAGCATATAGTCTACAAGGAAATAAAATAAAATGTTAGAGTACTTTTTGAGAAAAGGAAATTTTAAATGAGAATAGTTATGTCAATTATAAAAGTAGACCTAAGGAGGCTGGGGTGTGGCTCAGCGGTAGACTGGCTTCCTATCACATAAAAATGACTACATAAAAAGAGTATAAAGAAAAAAAAATTGACAATTCAGAAAATAAATAAACAGGAATGTTTTAGTCAGCTTTTTTCACCGCTGTGAGGAAAGGACCCAACCAGAACAACAGTAGAGGAGGAAAAGTTTATTTGGGGGCTCACGTGTTCAGAGGTCTCAATCCACAGATAGCAAACTCCATTCCTTGGGGCTGAAGGTGAGGCAGAACATCATGGTAGAAGACTGTGGTGGAGGGACGCCACACGTGATGATCAGGAAGCAGAGAGAGAGAGCTCTCCATTTGTATCTCCAGATACAAATATATACCCCAAAGGTACACCCCCAATGCCCCACCTCCTCCAGCTACACCCCACCTGCCTTCAGTTGCCACTCAATTAATCCTACCAGGTGATTAATTCACTCATTGGGTTAAGGCTCTCATAACACAATAATTTGTTCTCTGAATTTTCTTTTGTTGTCTCACGTGTGAGCTTTTGGGGTCACCGTACATCCAAACCATAGTGAGGAAAACTGATAAATTTAAAAACTGATTGATTAGGGAAATCCAATAATCCATGAAAAGCATGGTGAGTACAACTGAGATAGGAGGAAGAAATTTATGAAATAAATAATGAGAAACCAGATAGAGTAACATGTCAAAATCACATTTTTAATTATGATTACACACAGTTTCATGCCAATGATATTAAAAGAATGGATACAATGATTATTTCCATTCATCCTGATTTTTCTCAACCTAAATTTTATGAGTAGTATTTAAATAGCATTTTATAATGGCAAAGGCTGAATTAGATTTCAGAATCTAGATTCTGTTACTATTATCAAACATTTTTTGATGTACCATTTAGCTGTTTTGTTTTTATTTTATTTCTCTAATAACCACAAAGATAGACACAAAGATAAAATATTTGTGATATCAACATGTGATATTGTCTACTCTTAATGACTTCTTTCATAAAATGTTATACACATAGGCCTGCTAATATTTGCAAAGCTCTTTTTAAAGTTTTGGAAAGCAGTTTACTAACTCTTAAGTTTGAGATAATTTGCAGTTTCACTGTAAGCACTCAAATATGCACTAATTATTTAATATCTTAAAGCATCAGCACAATTTCATTGGGCCTTACAGGTTTCCCAAAATCCAATATACCAGTAGTCTCAGGTGAATATCTAGGTTAAAATGAAGTTCCTCAATGAGAAGTACACACTTCATTTGAGTTCAGCTTTACTCAGACCATAAATAATGAAAGGCAAATAGTAGCTTCTTAGATTTCTGATGAAATCATTACACATAAAGATCTGGAAGTAAAAGAAAGCCTTAGTTAATGAGTGGGCTCTTTGTACATTAATAGAAACAACATCTGTTGGCTCCTGATCCCTGCTTTGTGTTCTTCTGAACAGGTGCTCAATTTTCTTGCACTAATCACCCATACAAATTGTAACATAATATCATCTTTATGTGAAATACTGATCCTTCCATTCCTTTTAATAAATATTTGCTAAACTTCTTTTAATATCACCTAGCTTTAAAAGCCATATATTAATCATCAAGCTGTGACAACTGCATGGTGAATATTCCTTTCATAAGACTAAAAAACACAATGAAAATTTGAAGCCTGTATTGGATATTATTAATTTAATAACAGCTGGCAGTCTTAAGCATAAATGAATTTGTCCTTGACTTCTTAGCATGACACTTATTAACATAATATATCTTTCTTTAATTTATTCACATTCAGGAACATCATTTAAACTCTCTGGGACCAATTTTTTTCACATATAAAGTAGGAATAACATTTCTTATCTCCTAGGATTTCTCACTGTAATGTCTACAGCCCAGTTGTGCTAGGTTGCCAGGAGACCAAGGAAGACACCTGGAGATGGGAGTGGTGAGGTGTAAGATTTACTGGGAGACGCTTGAGGGGAGGGTCCAGTGGTGATGGGATGGACAGGAGACTTCAGCAGAGAATCCAGTGGTGATGGTGGGACTGGAGTACCTGCTTCACTCATGCTGTCTCACCAAGTCGCATCTCCTTTCCCTCATAGCACTACTCCAGGAAGTGTTCATTGGCACCAGGAAGAACAGACAGCACCTCTGTCCATCTTGTTCATGTGCTGTTCATCAAATGGCACCTTGTCTTCCTAATGATGCTGCTCCAGAAAAGAACACCTACTCTCCCTCAGGGTGTTTTGTCCAGAGGTAGCTGGATGGACAAGGGACAGGTATCCATTCCACAGTGCTCTCAGTTCCACACAAATTATCACAGGGAGAGGGGTTTTTTATAAGTTAGGCTAAAGAACAGTGACATTATAAACATTAGCTTGCTTAATTTGCTTTGTTCTTTGTATGACCACATGCCAAAGAGCGTGGCTATCCTGGTGTTCATGTGGAAAAAAAAAAAAAAAAAAAAAAAAAGCAGCTGTCTATAGGTAACACTTATTTGCTCTAGTTCCTAGCATATGTGGGAGAAAGTCAGTGTCCTCAAAGATACCACTATCTAGACATTCTGGCCTGAGTATTTTCTTTGTTCCCTTGAGTTAGCCGGTCCCTGGGAATTTAAAGGGACATTCTAGGGATATGATGTCTTACAGCACTGTTTCTTTCTTTTTTTTTTAAATATTTATTTATTTACTTTAGTTGTACACAATGCAAATGCATTTATGTTTACGTGGTGCTGAGGATCGAACACGGGCCGCGCACGTGCGAGGCAAGCGCTCTGCCACTGAGCCACAACCCCAGCCCACAGCACTGTTTCTTTAAGGTATTATATACCATATGTTGAAATCATTAAAATGACCATTATTTCCCTTGGTGACATCTGAACTGATTCTTGTAGTAGTCTGATGAACTACAGAATGGATACAATAGGGAAAACAGACCAGGGATGAATCTATGCGAAGGTATGCACATGTGTAAAAGCATGGGATCTCAGGAATAATTCTGTGTCATCGGAGCTTGGATGAATGTCATCAAAGATGGGTCTGGAGAGTCTGGTAGGGCTCAGGCAGGCCTTAATGAATTTTGTTTCATTCTGAAAGCCACAAAGACTCACCAAACTATTTTACAAAGGAAAAGAACATAAGATTTGTGGGTTAGTCAGCCTTTTATCATTGTGACTAAAATACCTGATAAGAACAACTAGGAGGAAAGAAAACTTTCTTGGTTCATGATTTCAGAGGCTTGGTCCATGATTGGCTGACTCCATTGCTCTGGGCCTAAGGTGAGGCAGACCATTATGGCAGAAGGATGTGGCAGAGGAGTACTGCTCTGCTCATAGTGGCCAGGAAGCAGAGAAAGAGGAGGTGAGGAAGGGGCCACCTCCTCCAGCCACATCCTCTTACCTCACCCACCTGCCTATGTTACCATTCAGTTAATACACTCAATCTAGAATGGACTAATTAGGTTACAGCTCTCATAATCTAATTATTTCACCTACTGAGCTTTGGGAGGACACCCCACAACCAAACCATAATACTGTGCCTATGGTCCCCAAAAGTTCATGCCTACCTCACAATGCAAAATATATTTAGTCCATTTCCAAGAGTCCCCATAATCTTGATAATTCCTGCATTGACCCAAGTCCAAGTCCAGATAACAGTGTGCAGATAACACTGGGGTTGCTTGCTCTACAACCATTTCCATTATCAAATCCCTTACACTGTAGTTGAGAGACAAGCAGAACAATAAAAATAGTAAATTAATTTTAAAAGTTGTGTTAGAATGATTTCTTTCCCATTAAGTCTGGACGCAATCAGATCAGCTGCTCAGATCCTGCTTTGGTTTGTGTGACCAGGCAGAGAGTAAGCCAAGTTCACACTCACCAAAAGCTGATTGATGCAGAAGGAAAAATTTTAGCATATTTTAAATTGTGCTTAAAAGACAGTCTCTCTGGTGATTATTGATATATCCAGTTTAATATCAGATGAGCATATGGCAATTTAGCATGAAATACTTCAAGTATCTCAAGTCTCTACCCATTCTGAAGGGCTACTGCCCCAGATATCATCTTGTCTCCTCAGTTATCTTTGATTGCCTCTTGGAAGTTGAATATTTGTAATGTATACCCACTGTATTTTTATTCAGCCTTGCTGAGTTCATGGTGAGCTGTTGCTATTTCTGCATTTCAAATTTGCAGCAAGATTTGTTTTCTTTTCTCACACTCCTTCCACTTGACATGCTGTTTAAATGGAGGCCCTAAGGTGAATGTTGCAATATTTTTTTATTAATTTATTTTTTATTCTAAGTTGTTAGAAATGACAGCAGAATGTGTTACATTTCATATTATACTTATAGAGCACATTTTTACATATCTCTGGTTGTATAAAAAGTATATTCACACCATTCATGACTTCATACATGCAGTTAGGGTAATGATATCCATCTCATTCTACCATCTTTTTTTTTTCCTTCACCCTTTTCCCCCCTCCCTTCCCCTCCCTCCCTATTGGCCATTCTAGTGTTTCTCTAATCCTCCTATGATCCCTGTCCCAACCCCACTGGGAATCAGCCTCCTTATATCAGAGAAAACATTCAGCATTAGGCTTTTGGAGATTGGCTAACTTCACTTAGCATTATATTCTCTAACTTCATCCATTTACCTGTGAATGCCATGATTTTATTCTCTTTTATTGCTGAGTAATACTCCATTGTGTATATATACCACATTTTCTTTATCCATTCATCTACTGAAGGGCATCTAGGTTGGTTCCATGGTTTAGCTATTGTGAATTGTGCTGCTATAAACATTGATGTGGCTGTGTCCCTGTAGTATGCTGTTTTTAAGTCCTTTGGGTATAGACCGAGGAGTGGGATAGCTGGGTCATAGGGTGATTCCATTCCCAGTTTTCCAAGGAATCTCCATACTGCTTTCCATATTGTCTGCACCATTTTGCAGTCCCACCAGCAATGTTGCAATATTAAATTTAAAATAATCATCTCAAACTAGGAACCCTAGCAGTGTTACCCTAAGGGAAAAAGAACTTGAGACTCCTTGCTCTAGCTTAGATGTAGAGAGGCAAATCAAGAATCTCCCTTACAAAAGTCCTAAGAGTGGAGGTTTTCTACACTACAATTTTTCTGAAGTGACTCCTTTTGTTCTTTCACTGATAATTTTATCAATAAAGGTCATTTAAGAGTGTAAGTTTTTAAGGACTCCCAAAGTGAGACTTAAAACAGCCATTTGGGGGATAACTGATTACATATACCAATTTATTTTGTGTGCTAAATTACTATGGCATGTGCTGTTTTAGTGTTTGGGGAAGAAGAAGAAAATCTGTTTTTAGCATAGTAAATGTCTTATGTGTGTAAAAAATCTGTTGAATAGTGAAAAAAGGTCAAAGAAAAATAGTATGACTATCATCAAATTAATTAGAATCACATTAATAAAATTTATAAATATTTTATCACATTAGTCATAATTTAAAAATATTTGTGTGGATGTATTTCTAAGATGTTTCCTTTATTAGATGAAGCTCTGTGAGGACAGTAGCCATACCTGTTCTGTTCACCTCTCCCTCCTCAATGCTTGGCTCTGTAATAGGCACATAAGATATGGCCTAAAGATTTATTCAATTAACAGTAATGAAAAGTTTTAAATGTGTTTTGTCCAAATCATGCCATTCTTTGTCAGTCGTAACTTCATTTCTTGCCCATCCATGGTAGAGCTTAGATTTGCTAGACTCACAAAGAAGTGAAGACTTTATAAATAACATAAAATATGAAGGGGCTTTCAATTTTTACTTTCTAGAAAGAGATTAACAAGCAAATGTTGACCAATATTATTTTTTCATCATTTGACTCAGGTTTCTTGGAAAATTTTCAGCAGATTTAGTAAGCTAGAACTTTAATGATTTGCTGGGCATTTGAGATAAATTCATATATGTTGCTCAGAATCAAATGAAACTGTACAGGACTAAAGATTCTCATACAAATCCTACTGCCTCCAAAGAATTATTTTCAGCATGTCATGGTATTTCCTACAACCAATATTTTTCGCTGAATTGAAAGTAAAACTTCAAATAGTAGGATAAACTTTTACTTATTTGCACACATTTTCTATTATCATTATTTATCTTCAACTTTTGTATACCTGTAGCGATCAATGTTTGCTGATCTGGTGGAATCTGAATGCTTTTCTTTAATATCAAGAACTAAGTGATTTTATGACTATTTTTAGAAAGGAAAAAGAGAATTTTATTTTTAATCCTAAAAATACTTGTTATTTACAAAAAGTTATATCTCTTCTCCCTCCTTCCAATTCATAAGTTATTATCCTCACCCCCAAGATGGGAGTGTTAGGAGGTGGGGCCTTTGGAAAATGACTAGATCATGTGAGTAGAGCACTTGTGAATAAAATTAGTGGCCTTGTAAAAGGGGCCCACGATAGACCCCTGATCCTTTCTACTAGGTAAATTTATACTGAAAAAATGGCTGTCTCTGAAGAAGTGGGTCCTCCAATTTCAGATAATGAATCTTCCAAAACATTGGTCTTGGATTTCTCAATCTCCAGAAATGTGAGAAATAAATTTCTGTTGTTTATAAGTCACCCAGTCTATGGTATTCTGTTACGGAAACTTCAAGGAACTGAAGAGACTAAGATACTGGTGGATGTGAAGGTTTGTAAACATGCAGTATAGTTCTCTGTAATCTGTCTCCCTCCACTTGTTTCTGTGTCTCTGAGCCTCTCTGTCTTTCCCTCCTTCCCTTCTTCTCTTCACCCATTTACCTTATTCCACATTCTAACTAAAATTATATGAATTTTTGGAAGTATTTTAATTTAAACTAGAAAGTGAAGTAATATGGTGGGAAGGATATTTAAATGGGGTCTAATTCCAGCTTAGGTAAATCTTCATATATCTTGCCAAACTGGTTTGACTACTAGGATTGATCTGGCCTATCAGATTAGTAGAGAAAACAAATGTAAGTCAGGCAAACAATGGCTTTATGCTTTATAAAAATTTTGTCAAAGCTTTGGCCTTCAATCTGGCTTTAAAATGTTTTTTAAATAGCATTTTATTTACATAATCTCTGTGTAGGTATTCTGTTTTGCATCAAGGCATTGGCTCAAGTAGTCCAAAACTGGACAAGAAACAATTCCTTATCCTGACATCTTCACTACTCTCTAAGGAGAGAAATGAGATAAATAAATACACCATGTGTAAGCATTGGCTCTTTTGTAGCATGTTAGGTTGTAAGGGTAGAGGGATTCTGTTGGAGTTTTTGAAACATAGCTCAAAGGTATAGAGAGAGGAGGGGGAAGATAAATCATGAAGGCAGAGTTCTTGAACTTTCCTATGTCCAAGTACCAACTGAGAAACACACCATAGGGTCACTTAACACCTAACATTGTAAGTCCAAAATGGGTCTTTTGGGTTCCTGTTCCAAATCTGATCCTTGCTAGATCCTTGTTTCCATTTTTTTCAGAAAATGTACCCTGCATATCGAACTAGTTGCTTCATCTAAACATTTAGGAGTTGTTCTTTGTCTTCATTCCAGTCCCATGTACAAACCACTAGCAACTTCTTCTGGGTTTACCTCCAAAGTATTTTTCTTTCTTTTCTCTTTTTTTTTAAAATTTATTTTTGGTAGTCAGCTTTCAAAAAAATTTTCTATCAGTGTACTATAGTTATATGTAATAGCATGGTTCATTTTGACATATTCAGAAATATATATGACATACTTTGCTCCATTTCAATCCCCAGTAATTTGCCTATCCCTCCACTCCCTGTGATCTCCTTCTTCTACTCTTCTGATCTTCCTTCTATTTATTTACTGTTTTTATAAGTTGGTGTATTATAGTTATACATAAAAGTATAATTCATTGTGATATATTCATACATGCACACAGCATAATTTGATCAATTTCATTATGTAGTTCTTCCTCTTTCCCATCCTTTCTTGTTCCCTCTGATCCCCTTCCTCAGCCATACCACTTAAACACACCCAATCTCAGCTTTCATTCTTTTTTATCCTGGCCACCATCACCCTAGGTGAATTATAATTATAATGAATATAATTCATTATAATTCACTTGGATTACCATCCACTTGCTACCCCACAACTTGAAACCCATTTTCTTCCCAGTATTCACTCACAGTGATGTTTTAGTTCTATCGACTATATCATATCACTCTTGTATTGAAAATCTTCATTGGTTTCCCATTACACTCGAGTTAAATGCAAACTCCCTGATATGGCCTGAAAGTCTATATATGATCTGGTCTTTGCCAATATTACTTACTTTATCTCCCACTTCTTCCCTGGCTGTTCTCTTTATATTTGGCTGTCTTCCTTTTGCTCATTATGCTTGTTACTGCCTTTAAGATATTTCTGGTTGCTGTTTTTTCTTCCTGTATCCCTTTGTGGGGTCATTTCATGGCTAGTTCCTCATTATTCAAGTCTCAAATCAAATGATTCTTTCTCAGAGGCTCTTCCTGCCTTCCTTAACTAAGGTATTATTTCTCTAACTACCACATAAGCATGTTTTTATAATTACATTAACAGAATTTTTGCTAGGTGAAATTATCTTGCTAATTTGTTTGCTTATTTTTCTTTTTCTCACACTGAAAGTAAAGCTTCACGAAAGCAGACATTTTGTCATATTCAAGGTTCCATCTTCAGCTCTTAGGAATTGTCTAGCACCTTACAGGCAGTCCACATATGTTTGGTGATGTTGGAGTACACACTAGTCAGTGTCTAGGAAAACTTCTTGTTCTGGGCATACATGCTTTTATAATTGTATAAAAATGGATTTACTGTTGTGAATAACCAAAAAGAACCAATAAAGAAAAGAAATGTAGAGTTCATCAGACAATTTTATTTGAAAATGAATAAATAAATACAGAAAGGATGTCAAGACAAAAAAAGAACAACCAAAATCTAAGAAAAAGTAACCATGCATACATGCACGCGCAAACACACACACACACACACACACACACACACACACACACACAGATAAATAGTAAAATTGAGTAGAAAGGATGGAGAGTTCCAATACAGCCCTTCCCCACACATTCACATAGAGTTGTGGATTTGATAACATGATAATCCTATATTGGCATCAAATAAGCTATTTTTAAAAAGGGAAAGAACTTAAATAGAGGATTTTTTCAAAGTTCGTATGTAAATGTGTATAGTTTGTATTATATATAAATGTCTATAGTTTTCATTAGCTCACTCTTGGTTTGACAATATGAAATAGTATGTATTTGTTATTTGAGTATTATAAAAAATATTTCAATGCTATGCATAAATGAATAAGTAAATAAACACCAGTAAATGTGATAATGAAGGAAATGGAGAGTGGAAACAGGCCACTTCCCTAGTATTCAATCTTTGAGTGAGTATCAAAACAGACTAAACTTGGTTGTAAAGTAAAAAAAATATATATATACTTATTAAACATCTAAAGAAATCTGTCTGCACTGTGGGCATGCAACCTACCCTTCATATATATACACAAATATATATACATATATTTGTAGTCATGAAATTGTCCTCCAATTCATCCCAGCCCTCCATTTTATTATGAGAGTAAAAATATGTCCAAACTCTTTTTTTATTTGTTATTTTTAGATATGCATGACAGTAGAGTGTATTTTGACATATTATACATACATGAAGTATAAACTCTCTTCATTGAGTCTTCCAGGTTCTTTCTGTGAGATCAGAAAATAGTATATTGACTATAATCCCAGTTACTTGTGAGGCTGAGGGAGGAGGATTGGAAGGTCAAAGCAAGCCTCAGCAGATTTGTGACATTGTATCTCAACAACAACAACAACAAAAGTAATAGCCAGAAAACAGTAGAGTGGGGTACTGGGGCCTTTGCAGCTCTGGGTTTGAACAGGTGAATGAATGAAGAATGAACAAACTTACAAAGGAAAGTAAGGATCATAACACTATCATAAATTAGTCAAAATCTGGTTCTGCCAGAATAACCTAATTCTCTTTGTAAGTAGATTTTGCTAGACCTAAAGACTTTGCTAATGTTATAGACAAGGAATATATTAATTCAGAAAAAGAAAAAGAAGATATGTGGACAAGATAGAAAAATGTAAATTAACTTTACAATTAGTTGGACTCAGATTGCTCTCTTCTTGAATATTGTATTTCATCAAATTGAATTAAATAAAGATTATTGAGTTTCTACCATGTACTAGTAACTTTATGAAGTAGAAAGCATTCAATACATTTGTATGTAATTCAACACTTGCAGAATCGAGTTTGATAACAGGTTAAAATATTGTGATAGATTGAAATGATGGTATACATTGAACAGAAAGTTAATAAAAATTACATGGGTCCCACAATGAAGATTTTACAACTGGTTTTAAAATAACAACATCCAGAAAAGTTACAGTCAGGTGTTAGCTGAGGAGAGGCAGACCAAGAACAAAGGCTAGGAATTACAAGAGGTCGATTTGAGTATTAAATTAAGATGCACTTTATAGCAATCTGATAACATTTTTTGGAGAACCATGTTCCAATTGGATGTCCTTTTTCAGGGTAATTGTGGAAGAGCTTCATAATTTATATTATATTATATAGATGAGCATTTTTAGCAAAGTATGCCTTTCAATGATAAATAGATAAAATGTATCAGAACAGCAATTACAGAACCTAAAAATATAGTCTTTGCAAATAAAGGAGTATAACAAGAGAACCCCCTTGTGGCGGGGAGAACATTTATTCCAAGTGACTTTAACTAGAACTTATATATTTTTCTAATCTTAGACCTTAGTATACTTGAATCTTGAATTAATCATTCCACATTCACTAATTTGACATGATCATGTTTAGTTTTGCTTGCTTTTCTGTTCTTTTTTAAAAAACAGTTTATTGTGTTATATGAGACACAGAAATGTATGCAAACCATCACTGCACAGCTCAATGAACTATTGCAAATTGAACACACCTGTGTATCTAGCACCCAAGTCAAGAATATATGAGATTATTCCTAGCATTCAGATCATTCTTCTGGTTTTCACTTTTCATCACTGTCCCCACTAGGGCAACCACTATTCTGATATTTTTAAGACCATACATAAGTTTTGACTATGCTTGAACTTTTACAATTTATATATAGTATGCAATCATTTTTCTTCTGACTTATTTAACATTATGTTTGTAACATTTGTCTGCACATATTGTGCGGGGTTTCTCATCCGGGGATTTGAGCTCGACCCCAACCCGTTAATTCGGGGCTGTGAGTCTGAGATCTCCCCAACTTGGAATTGAGCTGACCCCCAACCTGTTAATTCAGGGCTGTGTGGGCCTAGTTCTTCCAAACCAAGAATCAAGCCAGGTGTCCGCCTGCTTATCCAGAAATCTGGGTTCTTCCTTGGTTGTGCAAATGAGTTTGAGCCCAAGCTCCCTCCAAATGCCTGGGGGTCTGAGCTCGGCTCCTCTTTGCGGATGAGATGCCACTTTATGCGACCACCAAGAATTACTCTTGATGTATTTCTATTGTATGACCACCAGGTTCTAATACATTTAATTATCAATAATAAAACCAGTTCAATGGCCCTGTGGAATCTAAAGCCAGAAACTAGCTAAGCCGGTAGGATGAGCCCAGTTGAAGAAGATACTAGGGCAATATAACTTTATGAGCAGGCATACCTAGAGTTGAAGAATTTTTAACATTAGCTTTAAGATTTTTAGAATACCTTCCCCTGCCTATAGATAAGATTAATTAGTAGTTAGTATAATTGATCTTCCCTAGGTAATTCCTGAAACCTTTTATAGTTAACTACTGGAAATTCTTTATTATAGCTAATTCCTGAAATTCCTTATTGTTAATTACTGGAAACCTAAGGTAACCCCCTATAGTCAATTACTGGAAATTTTTATTGTATAGTTAATTCCTGGAAAACTTTTATTGTAATCTTCTTTGCTGAAATTCCTTTATGTTACCTCCTAAAGAAAAAATGTGAATTACTGTGCTTGTTGGGATGTATAAAAGGCCATACTGAGAAAAGTAAAATGAGAACAGTAGAAGGATTTCTACAACCTGGCTTGTGTGTGGATTATTTCATCTCGTCTACGTTCCCTTCAGTATCAATTGGGAAGAACTTAACATCTTTGCTGAAGCTGGTCTTCAGCAATATTGCATATAGATATAGTTCATTTTTTCCTCACTGCTCTCTAGTGCTGTATGTGAATATATCACAGTATATTTGCTTGGTATTTTTGTTAATGAGAATTCGTGCAGTTTTTAGTTTGGGATTATTACAAATAGTATTGCTACAAACATCCTTGTACATCCTATAATGAACAGGTATATGAATATACACAAGTAAAACTACTTGTTAGCTTCTTGATCTTGAACTCCCCAGCTTGCTAAGCTGTGAAAAATAAATTTCTATTGTTTAAAAGTTACTCAGTGGGCTGGGGATATAGCTCAGTTGGTAGAGTGCTTGCCTCACATGCACAGGGCCCTGAGTTCAATCCCCAGCACCACACACACACACACACATACATTAAAAAAAAAAAAAAAAAAAAAAAAAAGTTACTCACTATCTGAACTTTTGTTGTAGTAGCATCAGTGGACAAGACCGTAAGACAGTGTGTTATTGAAGCAAAGACAGAAAACTTGATCAATTGAACAAAAAGAGTCCAGAGACAGATTATGTATATACATAAGTCACCCGATTGATGAAAAAAAACAACTCTGGTATATATTGGAGGAATAATGGTTTATTTAATAAATGGTTCTGGGTTATTTGATAAACATAAAAAAATTCATCTTGGCCCCTACTTAATACCCCAAAACAAATTCCAAATGTATTGCAAATCTAAATGTGAAAGATAACAATCATACTTTTTTTTTCCTTTTGGTACTGAGGATTGAACTCAAGGGTACTCAACCACTGAGCCATACCCCCAGCCCTATTTTGCATTTTATTTAGAGACAGGGTTGTGCTGAGTTGCTTAGAGCCTCGCTTTTTGTTGAGGCTATCTTTGAACTCACAATTCTCCTGTCTCAGCTTCCTGAGCTGCTAGGATTACAGGTGTGAGCCACTGTGCCAGGCAATCACACTTTTTAAACAAAAATAAATGAACATGTTTCTAGACCTTGGAGTAGCCAAAACATTCTTATATAAGATGCAACAATTGCTAATAAAAGATATAATAAAGCGAAAATATCAAAATTAAGAAAATATGAAAATAAACACAACTGGGAATGAAAATACATCCCACAAAACTGAAAATATTTTTAATTCATTTAGTATTCAATAGAGAACTCATGTCCAGAATATTTAATGGACACTGCAAATCAACATAGACATACAATAGAAAAATTGATACTTTGTGAATGACCAGTAGGCACACACACAAGTATTCAACTCCATCAGTCATCAAAAACTTGAAAACTAAAACCACAATGAGATACCACTATTCACTACAGGCTAAAATCAGAAAGGCCAATCAAATATTGGCTAGAATGCAGAAAAATGGAAAGTCTTATTGTGGAAGTGAAATAGGTTCAACTATTTTAAATAAGTGGACAATATCAATGAAAGCTGAACGTGTTGTACCTAATAATCACAGCTTGGCAAGCTGAGGAGTTCAAGATCAAGGAGCTAACAGATTTTGTGACTGATGAGGGCCCATTTTTTGGTGCACGGATGGCATCTTCTAGCTGTGTCCTCACATGGTGGTAGGGGAAGGCAGCCCTCTGGAGACTTTTTTATATGGATACTGACCCCCTTCATGAAAACTCTGTCCCCCAGGACCTTAATCATCTCCAAGAGTCCCCACCCCCAAATGTCATCATGTTGAGAATTAGGTTTCAACATGTAAATTTAAAGGGATGCCAACATGCAGACAATAGCACTTATTTATGGTGGTTTTTAAAATAGTTTTACAATAATGTCTCTGCTTTCCTCCTCCTTCTCTTCCTCTTTCTTCTTGTCCTCCTCCTCTTCCTCTCTTTCACCTCCTTCTCCTCCTTCTATTCCAGTTATCAATTTATTGTCTCTCAGCTCCAAACTCTGGCTTTATTGCTCGCTTTGAAAATGGAAGAGATCCCTTTAAATATTAAGTTAAGCTTTGTCACTAGAGGGCACTGGAGAGGTACTGCAAGAGAAAGGTTTTGTTAGCTGGTTCTGCAGGTTCTGAAGCATGTATGGGTCCAGCTCCTGCAGCAGACACAGCAATGCCACTGCTGACCTACAGCAATGCAGAGTAGTCAATGCACCCAGCAGCCTTCAGGGACTCTCCAGAGGTGGTTCTGTAACAGTGCGACTTGCATGAGACAGCTCCCTGCGACCAGCTTTTCCCAGAACCCTAGTGGGTGATTTTCTAGTCATTTCCACCACTGTGTCCCACAAGGGCTTCTCTGCCATACTCAAGATCTGGGTATTAGCCCCTTCAGGACATTTTCCTGTGTGTTCTTTATCATCACAAGGAGAAAACTGATCCTTATAGCTGTTATCTACTAGCTTTTCATTTTTACTTCTAACCAATCCGTATGACTCTAACCCAGATTATTAGATGTAATTCTTCATATTAAGATCTCCCTGTGCAAATTACTATATAGTTTTGTTTTCTTAAAACTTGGCTAAAATAGCATTATTTAAAAATTATTTTATTGTGGTAAGAACACAAGATAAGATCTACTCTTTCGACAAATTTTAAAGTATACATTCTTATCTTCAAGCACAATATCATACAGCAAATCTCTGGAACTTAATTCATTTTTCTTACATAAAATCTTATACCTGCTAATTTTCAAATTCTATTTTTCCCTTCTTCTCAGTCCCAGGCATTTATTCTTCATTTCTATGAAACTGAATTAATAAATACTTCACAAATGAGGGAATCATTCAGTATTTACCCTACTGTGACTAGTTTATTTCACTTCGCATAATGTCCTCAAGGTTCATCTATATTGTTTCAGATTGAAGAATTTTCTTCTTTCTTAAGGGTGAAAAAATTAATTGTATGTACATACTGTATTTTTTAAAAATCTATTTGTCATCCTTTGGTGGACAGTTAGGCTGTTTCCACATCTTTGCTAACATGAACAGTGTCATAATGAGCATGAGCTGTTTGAGGTCCCAAATTCCATTTTTTTGAATAAATACCAAGAAGTGGGATTGCCAGGCCATATATTAAGTTCCAATTTTAATTTTTGAGAAGCTTCCACACTGTTTCCAGCAGTGACTGCACCATTTTGTGTATCTACCAACATCGTACAAAGGTTTCAACCTTTCCACGTGTGTGCCAACATTTGCTGCCACACACACACACACACACGTAATATTAATATATATGAACATGCCATTATAACAGATGTGAAGTGAAATCTTATTGTGCTTTTCCATTTGTTTTTATTCCCAGATTAATAAGAGATGATGTGTCTCTTTTCATATACCTGTTGGCCATCTGTATATCTTCTTTGGAAATATATCCATTCAAGCTCTTTGCTCATTAAAAAGAATCTCATATAACATATTTATAATAGTCTTCTAATCCATGACTGTGGCATATTTTCAATTTAATTTCATTCTTATACATCATTTGATAGATTTATCCCCATGTTTTTGATGTATATTGACAATATTATAAATGGTGTTTTAAATTATTTATTTAGTTGTTCTTATGTAGTAATGTATTTGATTTTGGGCTATTTTTACCAATAACAATTTAAATATTGGTGCTGATAGTGTTTCTATAGTTCTGTTCTTTTTATGTACACAATCATATTTATGGAAATAACTAATTTCTAATTGTTATGTCTTTTATTTCCATATCTTGGCTTATTGTATGACTACACCTCAGTCCTCCAGGACTATGTAAAAAAGAACTGGTAATAGTAAACACTCTTGCTCTTGGAAAATTTTTTCAGTATTTTACCATTAAATATTATTAATGTTGTAGACTTTTATTCATTTATTCGTTCATTTATATTATCAGATGCTTTTGAAGAGATTAAGGAAGATTCTTCTATTCCTAATTTGTTGGAGATTTTATTTATTTTAAATTATGAATTGGTGTCAACTTTTCATTTGTTGATTAATTTATCAAAATGCATTGCTTTTATAATGTAAAAACAGCCTCACATTACTGGAATAAACTTGACTCATTGAAATGTTCTATCCTTTTTATTTATTACTAGATTTGATTTGGTAATATTGTGTTTAATATTCTTTCATGTGTTAATATATGCTTGAGGTTTCCTTCTTTTAATAATGTCCTTTTCAAGTTGTGTCTGTAGATTAACTTGATCTGAAGAGCTGGGAAGTATTCTTGAAGATTTTGTGGAAGGTTGGCATTATTCTCCAATATTTGGAAGAATTCACAAGTAAAGTCACCTGGTTTTGATGGCTTTCTTTATAAGAAGTCTTTCCTTTAAATTTTTATTTTGTAGTAATTTTACACTTAGAGAAAAGTTGTAGACATGGGACAGAAAGCTTTCGTATACCATGTGTCTATCTTGGTAATGTCTTTAAGATTCATCCACTTTAAAATTGCCATTTTTTCCTTTGAAATTAAAAAAAAAAATATTTTGGGGGAGATTCTTGGAGACTGTGTAAATATCCTATGTTTCCTCTAACTTAATTGGCTTTAGCATACATTCTTTGATCTTGCCTGCAATGTTATTACTATGGACGTGATCTAACATTGGTTTTCTACTTCCTTTATTATTTCTACATTTACTAATTTGGAATTTAGAGCTGTACTTTCTCAATCGCTTATTTACTTATTCATACTTATCCAATACTATTATTATTTATTTTGTTTCTTAAATTGTTCTCCCTTTGGCCATTCTGTACCTTTGGATATGTCCCCATTTGTTACCCAGTACGACCTTCTTTTCTGGTACCAGAGGATATTCCAAATCATCTTGCATTTTTCCTGTCCAAGACCGGAAATCAAGCATTTTACCAAGGAGACTTGATTCTGTTTATTGGAAATTAGATATTTGGAAACACAGATCTTAAAACTAAGTATGGCTGTTGCTACAGGAATGTCATTGCTTCTCAACTTGCTCAGTGGGCAGATCTAGGAATAAATGTTTTTACACTAACCCACATGAATACATGAACCAACATTTATTTCTGTATTTATCTGTTTGTATATGTGTTTATGCCAATCTGCAATTTCAATAAAACTTCACAGGATTCATGCTAGCCTTCTCCCTTCTCTTATTTGTAGTTTCTTTGATAGAGAGAAGTCTCCCCCCAACTTTTTTTTTTTTTTTTTTTTATTTACTTATCGTTTCTGTGGTGCTGGGGTCTAACCCTGGGCCTATGCAACTAGACAGTGCTGTGCTCTACCCATGAGCTGTAGCCCAGCCCTTTGCAGTTTTGGAGTTGTATCTTCAGGGTTGATTCCTAGAAGTGAAGTTGTTAACCAAAATGTAAGGACATACAGTTCTGAATATCAATTTCCCTCCTGAAAGTTGGTACCAATTTGCATTTCTACCAGTAATATGTATAAGACAGACTGTTTCACCAACAGAATAATAATATATTTTAATCTTTTGTTTAATTTGGCTAGAAATGGTATAGCAGTGCTTTCTATTTTTTCCTTTTTGTAGTTATAATGATGTTTGAACTTTTTTTCACATTTAATGACCATTTTTATAACTTCCTAAAAACAAATTGCCTGTTCATGTCTTTTTGTGGGGGGATTTTAAAGAATGGATTTGATTTATTTATTAGGGAGTGAAAATTTCAGATTTTCCACTTTTTTTTTGTTCTCAGTTTTAAATTGTGTTTTTAAAGACAATTTCCACTTTTTTTTGACATACACATATTGTCACATATCTTGCCATAAAGCTCTTAATATTATCTTCATTAATTTTTAATGTCTTTCCAATCTTTAGTGATGTCAGTTCTTTCATACTTAATATTGGTGATTTACATTTCTCTTTTTCTCCCTCCCTCTCTTTCATTATCTTTATATGCTTTGTTAAGAGCTTATAAACTTTATTTATCTTTGAAAATATATAGGATTTTGGATCATTATGTGGTGAGAAAGTTATGTCTGTGCAAATCAATCACAACCCCAAGAGGGCTGTTGGCCAGTAACCAGGAACAACTTCCAACTTGCAGCTTTGGGAGTGAGGTCATCCTGGACCTTCTGGCTTCCCACGTCCCAGCCAGCACCCTGTGAACAGAAGCTTTTCATAGTAATGCAGAAATTATAGGGTCCGAGAAATTGAAAGTTGTTTTAAGTCGTGAAGTTTTAGGATTATTTTGTTAAATAACAACAGATAATGGAAATATAAGGATAGATTTTTTTCTATCCAGATTACAGAGATTAGTAAGAAAAAATACATTGCAGTGCTTATAGTTCTGCTTATAGTTTAAGTGTAGGGGTGAAACAAGAAATCAAGGAATGTTTAGGCTTTAATTAAATAAACTGGGTGGGTATTGGTGTTGTTGTAGGGACAGAACCAAAGCAAGGAACCAAAGATAGCAGGAAACAGTTTTATTTGGCTGCAGCCAGATTCAGAGGGTACAGCTTTCACTGTAATCAGTTAATCCTCTGATAGTTTCAGAACTTTATATCCAGCATGAAAGGGGAGAGGCTCAGAAGTTCAGAGTCTGCAGAAGTTCATATAAAAGCAGCTTTTTTCTTTCACTGTTTTGGGCAAGTTAACCCTTCAAGGACAACACCTGAGAAGGGGAGAGCTTCGTCTCCCCTTTCTTTCCTCCCCCTGCCAACTGTTACCATTGGAGCCCAATTGGTAACTTCTCTTATCTTAGAAATGTAGACATTTCTGTGAAGCTCCGGCTCAAGGCCAGAGGCCTTGTTAAAGGATTTGTCTTTTTGTTACCACATTTTATATTTGCAAACACACTTTTACAAACTACTATAGTGGATAAATGTTTGTGAAAAACTAGTAAAGGGGCATTCACACCTGGAGTTCTGATTTCTTCCAGGCCAGTGGCCAAGTAAGATAGAACAACAGGAAAATAGGAAGTTTATGTACCTTGAACTCTTTTGTAGAGACTCTTTTGCTGATAGTTCTAAAATCAATTATGGTGAAGATTTCTGGAGAAGCTCAGTTAAGATTTTCTGTGGAGAAGGGGGTGCCACTAGTGTCTTTTACTAAAATGGGGAATACTGGAGGAGAAATGAGTCCATGTTCAGCAGCAACTTCTGTTGTAAATCAGTTAAAAATGGAAACGTCTTTTAGAAGTCAGCTGAGATATCAAATAGGCAATCTGAGATTCTGGGGGAAAGGTCAGAGCTGGAGAAATCAATTTGGGAGTGTTTGGTATATTAACATGTAGTACTGAAAGGAATAAGACTGAATCAAATTACTCAGGGTGCAGAGAAGTGAAGACAGGTATACTAAGTTATGTTGTTGAAGCAACAATAATAAATTCTAACTGACTTAAAGGACAAGAATGTGTTACAAGAATATCAAGAAAAAAGATGCATAACTTTTCCATGTTCACATATGAATAAATGACCAGTGTAACTCGACCTCATATTCAACCATAAGAACAGGATCCTAATTAGAATAAGTTATGCTCCATGTATGTATAAATGTCAAAATATATTCTACTGTCATGTATAACTAAAAAGAACAAATAAAAAATGTCCTGCAAAAAAAAAAAAAAAAGGTAAATGTTTATCATCTAAGAAAATAGAGAGAGGAAAGACATAGAATGAGGCTTGTCCAGGTAACAAGGGAGAAGGGCCTAGTTGAGATCCATCTATAGGAATGGATTGCTTAGCACATATACCCCAGGTGCTGCTAGACACATACTGCCCTTCTCCAGGACTCTGATGTCCTTGGTCTAATTCTGAAAACTGAGGGCTCTCCAAATAACTCAGAATAAAGTCCCAACATCTGAATAGAGGTGGTTCAGAATTAAACTTAATTGATTTAGTGAAAATAAGACTTAAACACTTAAATTAGAAGAATGGAATTCATATTTCCTTTAAATCTATCTTCCCTGTTTTATTTCCAATATTGTACTGAACACATCATGAAACATGATGTTTTCATTTAATAATAAAATTATTATTTTCCTTGTGGTTAAATATTTAACTCATCGGTTTTATTGATTCACATTATTCTGTATTATAGATAAACTGTGAACATGATACTTCCCCTCAGGAAGAAAAACCTATGTGAATAACTTCAAATTTTTGGTTGTATAAACTATGGCATGATAAATGCCCTTTAGTAAAATTTGTAAACTCAAAGTATTTCCTTAGAGGAAATATCTACATGGAAGTTACATATTAAAGGTTATTTTCACATTTTTCAGTATTAGAAAAATATTGTAACTATAGTTTTTTTTTTTTTTTTTTTTTTTTTTTTTTTGGTACCGGGGATTGAACTCAGGGGCACTCGACCACTGGGCCACTGGGCCACATCCCCAGCCCTTTTTTGTATTTTATTAGAGACAGGGTCTCACTGAGTTGCTAAGTGCCTCGCCATTGCTGAGGCTGGCTTTGAACTCGCGATTCTCCTGCCTCAGCCTCCCAAAGTGCTGGGATTACAGGCGTGCGCCACCGCGCCCGGCTTGTAACTATAGTATTTTATACTTATCATATACTAGCTTCAATAATTTTAGAGTTCCACTTTACTTTTTTGCCAGATTCATTTATAATTCAAAGTAATTGGGAAATGGTGTGGCATGTTTTTCCAAATAATAATTTACTTAAAACAGTCTCTACTTTTGTTAGATAAATTCGAGGCTGGCAGGCCACACTTCCCAGGACCTTGGACCAGCCACACTTCCCTGGTACTTTGGACCAGCCACACTTCCCAGGTACCTTGGACAGGCCACACCTCCCGGGTGCCTTAAACTGGCCACACCTCAGGTCCCTTACTGAGCCAATCATGGCACACAGGTTCCCCTTCCGACCCCAGGCAGCCCATTGAGTCAGGGGTCCCTCAGACCACCGAAGTCTCTATTTAAACCCCGCCAGGCTGAAATTCATCCCCTTTTCACCTTTCCGTCCCTTTTTTCTCCTTTCTGTCCCTTTTCCCCCTTTCTGTCCTGTTTCACCCTTTCTGTCCCCTTTTCACCCCATCCCTTCTTTTCTTTTCCACCTCTGGTCTCCTTTCCTCCCCTCCCGTCGGTTTTCCTCATTCCCTTCCCCCTGCACATGTCCCTGGGTCCCCACAGGCCATTAGGGGCCGGTTAATAAGCCCCTTTTTTACATGGTGGCCCCAGCCTGTGTTCCTTTGCCCTTCAACTTTCCCTTCAGAAAAATGGGTCATGTCAAAATAGTCATGCCAAAGCTCTTGTTCAGTCCCAGAGGCTTCTAAGTTCTCATTCATCTGCTGATTTAATTTATTTTTAAAATATATATTAAGCAGCTAGAGAACAACAAGCAGAAGTGGAGACAAACTACAGAAGAGAAGGAAGAAATAGAAGGAAGAAAAATGTTGAGGAAGCAGAAAAGAAAAAAAAAAAAAAAAAAAGAACCATGAAGCAGAAAAAGGAAAAAAAAAAAAAAAAAAAAAAAAGAACCACGAGAGGAGAAAGCAAAGCGTGTAGGAGGAAAATATAAACTTGAGCCAAGGTCATACTGGAAAACAGGACTTAAAGGTCAAAGAAGAACAGGAAGAGTTAGGAAGGAGGAGAAACCAAGCTCTTGCATTAGCCACATAGTGTGCTCCCCATTTTTAGAGGTTGCCCCCCTTTATCCACTCACAGGAGCATCTCATTTGGCAGCACACTTTCTGCCACTCCAGTCCTTATTAAGGCCTAGAATCAGGGTTGAGGGCTTTTAAATCAAGAATGATTTTCACTTGCTGTTGCCATCAATCCAGGATTTAAAAGATGGGAACATCCTCTTTTCAAATGTCCCCATTTTTCCTTTTTTTTTTTTTTTTTAACAAAGCTTTATTGTTTTAGAAACAAATAACATTATTTAAGATTCATTTGTGATAATATCAATATACTTGTGTATGTGCATATATGTACTTTATGTATTTTTAACTGTATAGCAGCTAAAAACAGATTTACACAGCAGATCTTAAAGTATTCCAGTTACTGAAAAGGACAGTTGTGTTAACTAATAACCCAGTATGGATGACATAAATTCATCCTATGATTCTTTCAGTACAAATGATATTTTTATATGTTGTTGCTCACAGTTCAATAATTTAAAATATTTTAAAAACTGAAAGATTATTTAGTTTCTGCCTTAAATTATTTATTACATTTAATCTTACTCTTGGGTGTAAATATTGCCTCATTAACTTATCTCCAGATTGTTTTAATGAGGGTAGAGTCTATGTTGATTTATATCCTCAGAGTCTAGCACAAACCTGGCATACAGCATACAGGTGCTGAAACTTTTTTTTTTTTTTTTTTTTTTTTTTTTTTTTTTTTTTTTTTTTTTTTTTTTTTTTTTTAGTGAAAAGGATAATTGATTAATGGATGAATGAATAAATGCCACCCCCCACCAATGACCTGTGTCCTTGTATGACTTTTTTCTTTGGAGAGTGGGAGAGATCTGCATATGGTAAGATATTATTCCCATGATTAATTTATTGATTTTGGGAAAGAGAAATTATCACCTAATTGATTCAGGTGAACCCTTAAAAGAATGAAGCTTTTACTGGGGGCAGAGACTCAAATCATAAGGGAAATTTGATTGGGGGCAGGGAGATTCTGTTGCTGGTTTTGGAGGATTCTGTTGCTGCCATGTTGGGTGAGCCTCGGACGAGTATGAAGGCCATTGCCAAGGAGCTGAGAGCATCATGCATGAGCTCAGAACAGGTTCTGGATAACAGGCAGTAAGGAAACAGTTCTCATAGTTGAAAGAAAATGAATTTTGTCTCTTATCTGAATGAGCTTAGAATCAGATTCTTCCCAGAGCCTCAGAAGAGACCACACTAGCAACTCCTTGAATGAGAGACCCTGAGGAGAGTCATACCTGCCTTTGACCCATGAAAACTGGGTGATAATAACTTTCAGTTGTTTTAAAGCCTCAAAGTTTGTGATAATTTTACAAAGCAAGAGAAAATGGATACACCCTCCTAGGGTCATAATAACTTCCCATTGTCTTCATCATACAATTCAACTTAATTAGGAAGACTTTTGAGACCTGTGGGTGCTGATCACCTCCCTAGGCTCACTCCTTGTGAGGCTGATGCTCTCACTCCATTTCAGATAGATTAAAATCCTGGGAGCGTCCTGAGGATAGCAGCTGTTTTACTTTACTCAATTGCCTTCACTTCACACCTCAGTTTAAAATCTGGTTTACTGGCAAGCCTTTCACTAGTGTGCCCAGATTGGATGAGGCTGCTGTTCTTGGCTCCCAGGGAATCTAGTCCTTCCTCCTCTATAACTCTCCTCACACTAGTGTAATTTAATTGCCTGTGTACCCATCTCCCCTGATACACAGCTCTCTTCTTAAGCATACTGTTTTTATCTCATTCACCCTTTTCTTCCCCAGGGTCTGGAACAGTGTTGACTGAGTGAATGTACAAATTGGAAGATGAACTGTTCAGTGTACAGAACACAGGAAAAGCTGAACCATTGTCTGTTTGTTCCAGCAAAGGGAAACTTGGTTTTGGATACCAGCCTACTCCACCATTTCTATCGGTTAAATCACTTTGGGCAAAGTTGCTTGATGTCCTTAAGCTTCATTTTCTGTATTTTGAGAAACAGGGATGTTAATAGTGGTCATTGGATGAGGCTATTCTGAGGAGAAAGTAGGAAAAGGCATGTACTTGTGCAGAACCATGTGAAGCCAGATTTAAAGATAGGTAGTTAGTGTAGCTAAGTAAATTGGGTCTGATAGTGAATGTAATAGAGAAAAATGGAGGCAAGTCTAATAAAGAAAATGGAGTCCAATCTTAGCCCAGGAAATCAGAAACTATACCTGGGAGATTGAAATGTTAATGTCCCCAAAGCCGAGGCCCACCCTAAAGAACTGTTAAAGAAGCAGCTCCCAGCAAATAGGGAGGTGCTAATCAAATCACTCTAGGCCCTTCTTGACCAGATCACTTCTCCCCCGCCCCACTGGCCCACCTGTTTGGCACCTTTTGATCTTCCCACCTGCATCCCCTATCACATGCAGGATAGAGGGAAATAAGCTAGGTAAGGACAGGAATGTAGGAGGACAAAAGAAAACCTTAGGTGTAAAAAGGATGAGACCTCCCCATGCCACTGATTCTGCCTTTGGGAGGAGGAGAGTCTTTTCTGCTATCCTTTAATAAAGCTTTTTACTTTCCACTCTACACTTGCCTCAGCATGCTTCTCTGGTGTTATTCTTCAGCATTTGGGGAAGCAAGGACTCCTCAAGGTAACCAGCAATATCACAGGTACATAGGTACATGTACAATAATATAGGCTCCCCTGAAATATTTTTATTAGTCATTGCCATTTCTTGCATGCCTGCCTATGTGAGGGTTCACAGGGGACTAATTATCTTTTTTGAAGTGCTTAGTGAGAACTTGTTTCCTTTCCTTAACTGTGTTTTTTTCCTCTTGAGGAAAAAAGAAACTTAACTGGCAGTTGGCTTGCTGCCCACTGAACATTTCCTGCTTTGAGTTTCGGTTTCTTTTCCTGACTTCTCTGAAGCAACGGATCTCCAAAGAGCTTCCTGTCTCCACACTAACAGCTGCTCCATAACTCAGACAAAACAGTTTATCTTCCATTTAATCCTGAGCCGATTCAATTCTCAGCATCAGGTAGGAGACTTCCAGCCATTCAGTTTTCCTAGCTGTATGAAGAAAACAGCCTGTTTGCTTTTCTTTGAGGCAATCTCAGTAAAATTGCTGCTAATGATTCTACTTTTCTCTTTCATTTGCTCTTTATTTTAACGAAAACTTCACACACAGGCAACTGTAGCAAAACAATAAACTCTAGTGGCATCTTCATACATTTCTATCAGATTTTAAATATGATTTGCTTTATTTAATTAGAATAGGTATTTTTTTCTTAGAAAAATGGTTTCATATAAAGTTGAAGTAATCTGTGAATCGATCCTGTACTATATTTCCTCTTCCCTTCCTAGAGAGAAACATAATCTAGATTTTGGTGTGAATTATTGTCATGCTTATTTTTATGCTTTTGCTGTGTGTGTGTGTATCTAGTATTACTTACTGTGTTAATATTTTATAAAAGTTGTATTATATTTTTTCTCATTATCAATTTATTTTTTCACTCAAAATTAACTGTTCAAGTTTCATCTATGCTGATATGAATAATGCTAGTTCAATCACTTTGCTGTTATTTCACTGTGTGAATGTGTCAAAATTCATATACCCAACCTTCAAATGTCATTATTGAAACCGCTTTTTACCGTGACGAGTTCTTGCTCCCCGAACGCTGAAGAATAACGCCGAAGAAGCACTCCGAGGCAAGCGTAGAGTGGAAAGTGGACAGCTTTATTGAAAGGATAGCAAAAGACTTCCCCCAGAGGGAGAAGGGGACCCGGAAACCAGGAATCCAAAGGGAGAAGAGGCTTTCTCCCTTTTATATCTGAAATCTTTCTTTTGTCCCTTTCATGTTCCCTATCTCTGTCCTTCCTGGGACAGGAATGTCAAAAAGATGTGACACCGGAGGGCCCACGGTGGGTGTGAGATTTACGGGAAGGGTTTAGGGCTAGTTGATTAGCATCTCCGTTTGCTGGGAGTTGTTTCATTAACATTCCATGAGATGGGCCCTCAACTTGTGAACATTAACCATCTTATCTCCCTTAGAGTTGCTCTGTGTTTTTCCAGGACTCAGGCTGACTCCATTTTCCTTATGGACTCCATGTTCTTTATGAAACTCGATGTTAGACCCATTTGCCTGACTACACTCACTACCTAGCTTTAAATCTGGCTTCATTATGACCAATGGTGGTATGAATACATTTCTCTCAAACTGCATATGCTCATCAGGACAGTGTTCACCTTCCAGACTCTTCATATCTTGGTCAACTGTTGGTATTTCTGGACTTCTGTTTTGATGTGAAACAATACCCTGTTATTGTTTGTTTATGGTTTCATATTTCAAGAAGGAAGGAATAAACATCTTTTCCTTATGTTCAGAGCTTGTTTGGGTGACCTCATCTGTGAGTTTCTATTGTGGGGCAGGCAGCACCCTAGTTTCCTGCTCAGAAGATGAACCACCTAAGAAAGTCTGAAATAATTAGTAAAGAAATAAGAGCCAGAGCCAGAGCCAGAAATTAGATTTAAAAAAGGAAGCACCTGTTAGGTCTGTAGTCTGGATAGGAGCTGGAGCTGAACAACTAGAAAATGGCTCCAGTTCTTTACTTAAGGGGAAGTACTTCAAAGGCAGGGATAAGGTTTCAATGGGAGAGTCTTGCACACCAGGCTGTCTGTGGTTCCAATATTTAAGGAAGAAAGCCACATCCTATGGAATCTGCAAATTGCCAGCAAGGAGGGTACAAGGGCTGAAAAAAGCAGTTAGCAGAACAGAGTCAGACAACCACATCCTGGGTTTGAACACAGTTGTGATTGTACATCCTGGGTTCGAGTACATTTGCAGATGTATAAAGCACAGAAAAACAATTTTTTAAAATAATTCTTACAAACAGCTTATATAACAGTTTCACATGGGAACCATAAAGATGGAGTCACTATGGCTATACTTATTATTTTATTAATCTATATTTTTTAAATCTATACTCTATAACTTCTTAATTATATTGATTAATTCAGACCCTAACACACTTCAATCCCTTTTGAAGGCAGTGCTCCCAAATAACCTAACCATGTCTCATGGACTTACCTCCTAAAGGTTCCAGTATCTCTTATATTGTCACACTGAGGATAAAATTCTAAAAACGTGAACACTTGTCGGATGCATTCAAACCATATCCAAAGGATAGCAGCCTACTCATGGCCCCCAAGTTTTATGGCCTATTGCACTGCAAAATGCACCCATTCTATCTCCAGTACACCCAAAATGTCCCTCCCTCCCTCCTCCTCCCTTCTTTCCTTCCTTTCTTTCCTTCTATCAGCACATCATAGTTGTACATAGTACAACACATTCACACATGCATGGAATTCAATTTCAATTCATGTCTTTCCCCCCTTTTCTCTCCTTACATGTAAGGTAAAATTCCCTGTTGTATATTTACTTTTGCACATAGCATGATTTTTAAAGAATTAATTCTACACTTTCTCTCTTATCTGTCCTCTCTCACTCTTGGTCTCCTTCTTCTACTCCACTGACCTTCCCTATATCTTTATATTTGATCATCCTCTCCTTCTTTCCTTTATTTGGATTTAGCTTCCACATATGAGAGAAAACATCAAACCCTTGATTTTCTAAGACTGGCTTATTTCACCTAACATGGTGTTCTCTATTTCCATCCATTGTCCAGCAAATGCCATAATTTCGTTCTTATTTATAGATGAATAAAATTTCATTGTGTATAAATACCACAATTTCTTAATCCATTCATCTGTTGATAGGCATCTGTATTGATCTCATCATTCGGCTGTTGTGAATTGTGACCAAGGAGAGGGATAGCTCTGTCTTAGGTGCTTCCATTCCTAGTATCTTGAGTAATCTCCATACTGCTTTCCAGAGTGGTTGGTTGTATTGGTGTACAGTCCCACCAGCAATGTACGAGTGAACCTTTTCCCCTACATCTTTGCCAGCATTCATTAGTTTGTGTTCTTGATAATTGCCTTTCTAAGTGAAGTAAGATGAAATCTCAACATAGTTTTGATTTGCATTTCTCTGATTGTGAGAGATGTTGAACAGTTTTGCATATTTTTGGTTGGCCTTTTTTTTCTCCTTCTTTTGAGGAATGTCTGCTTAGTTCTTTTGTCCATTTATTGACTGGGGTTTTTGGTGTTAAGTATTTTTGAGTTCTTTATATATTCTAGATATTAATCCTCTGTCAGAAATGCAGCTGGCAAAGATTTTCTCCCATTCTGTAGGTTCTATCTTCACACTCTTGTTTGCTGTGCAGAAGCTTTTTCATTTGATGGTATCCCACTTATTGATCCTTGGTGCTACTTCTTGAGCTTTAGGGGTCTTGTTAAGGAAGTTGGTGCCAGCACCAATATTATGGAGGGTTGACCCTTTGCTTTGTTCCAGCATTTGAAGGTTTCTAATTCCCAAGTCTTTCTTTCTTTTTGATTTGACTTGTGAGGTTTGAAAGTTTCATTCTTCTACATATGGCTATCCAATTTCCCCAGAACCATTTGTTTAAAAGCCTTTTTTTCAGGATATATTTTTGGAAACTTTGTGAAGTATCATATGGCAATTAAGTGTGTGGGTTTTTCTCTGTGTCTTCTATTCTGTTCCACTGGTCTCCATGCATATTTTGACATCAATACCATGTTTTTTTTTTTTTTTTTTTTTTTTTTTAAGAATAGCTTTGTAGTATAATTTCAGATTAGGTATTATGATACCTCCTACATCACTGTTCTTGCTCAGTATTGTTTTGGCTGTTCTGGGTTTCCTGTTTTTCCAAAAGAATTTGAGGATTATTTATTCTAATTATGTGAAGAATGTCATTGGTATTTTGATGGGGATTGCATTGAATCTATGTTTTGCTTTTGGTAGTATGGACATTTTGACAATATTACTTCTCCCTATCAAAGAATATAGGAGGTCTTTCTATCTTTTAAGATCTTTAATTTCTTTTGTTTTTCTTCAGTATTCTATAATTTTCATTGTGGAGATATTTCACCTTCTGGGTTAGATTAATCTGTAAGGGTTTTTTTTTTTTTTTGGTTATTTGTGAATGAGATGGCTGTCCTGATTTCCTCATCAGGAGAATCACTGTTGGAGCATAGGAAAGCTGTTCAGTTATGTGTGTTGATCTTGTATTCTGCTAAATTGATGAATTAACTTATCAGCTTTAGAAGTTTTCTTGTGGAGCTTTTCAGGTCTTCTACACATAGGATCATATCATCAAGAAACATATAGTTTGACTTCTTCTTTTGCTATTTGTATTCCTTTAATTTCTTTCTCTTGCCTGATTACACTGGCTATGTTTTGAGGACTATATTGAATAGAAGTGGTGAGAGTGGGCATCCTTGTCTTATTCCTGATGTTAGAGGAAATTCCTTCAGTTGTTTCCCTATTCAGTATGATGTTGGCTTTGTGTTTGTCATATATATATGACTTTATAATGTGGCAATTTCCTTCTATCTGTAGCTTCTTCAGTGTTTTTCAAATGAATGAATGTGTACTGGATTTTGTCAAAGCCATTTTCTGCATCTGGTGAGATGATCATAGCCCTTTTCTGCATCTAGTGAGATGATCATGTGATTCTTGTTCTTTATTCTATTTAAGTGGTGGATTACATTTGTTGATTTGCATATGTTGAACCAACCTTGCATCTTTGGGATGAAACCCACTTGATCACGATGTATTATCTTCTTGATGTGTTTTTGAATGTGGTTTGATAATATTTATTTTTATTAAGGATTTTTGCATCTATGTTCATCAGTGATATTGGTCTATAATCTTTTTTTCATTGATGTGTCTATCTGGTTTTGGTATCAGAGTTATACTGGCTTCAAAAATGTATTTGGGAGTGTTCCTTTCCTTTTAATTTCATGAAATAATTTGAGAAATACTGGTATCAGCTCTTCTTTAAAGGTCTGGTAAAATTCAGCTGAGAATCCATCTGGTCCTGAGCTTTTCTTTGTTGGAAGGCTTTTAATTGTCGTTTCAAGTTCATTACTTGATAAGATAGGAAAGTGAGAGAAAGTTTGAAATGTTTAAAAAGAGTGATCGGAGGAGAGGCAAGAGGGGGTAGCAGATGTTGGCTGTAAAGAAAAAGGAATAAAAATTAGCTGAAAATAGTGAATTAGAGAAATAGAGGAAGATGGAACAGGAAAATTTAGGTGTTAGCGGGGAAAGAGAGTGAAGAAGGGGAGAAAAAAGGGACAGGTGTCAAGGTATGAACAAACCCACAAATATAAGATCAAAACCACTAGAACCCTTGTATAATTGACCCCAACTAAGTCAAATCAAGCATAACTAATAAATAAGTACAGAATAAAGGTATTGGTATAAAAGTTAAAATATATTTGAACTTATCAGCACAGTGAGAATACACACACACTCATACCCAATACAAAATCATGTATAATGGAAAAGAGTAAAAATGGTACTATGATGAAATGGTGTTTGGACAAATTTTTAAAAAGGTAAAATTATAAAAAGAAAAAAAATTTAAAAGATGGGAATATGGAAAAAAAGAAATGAGGAAAAAGAAAAAAAAAAAAAGAAGAAAACCTTGATGAGAAATATAGGACTTGTTTCTGCAGAGGTGGTCAAAACTGTTGGCAGGAATGGATATTTATTCTTTTTGTTTATTTTTGGCTCTACAACTCTTGGGTCAAGGAGTGTGGGTTGTTAAACCCCAAATCTGTGTGTTCTCCACATAACTGCTAGCCAGGTATAGTAGCTCTTAGCTTCCAGTCTCCTAGTACAGGGTGGATAGACTGAAGAGTGCTGATAAATTGTGTAATCCTGTAGTGGGGGTGATGCAGAGTTCTAAATTGGAAGTTCCAGTAGTTGGGGTTTAGTCTTGGGTAAATTTTGGAACTCTGTTGGTGGGTATTTGGGATTTGATCTATGCCTCCTATGGCTGGGGAGATGTTAGTCTCTGCTGGACATCTGGATTTCTGGGGGCTCTGGTAAAATCCACATTTAGGGCAAGGGGACTAATCCTCCACAGGTTTCATCTTCCACTGTGCAGATGCTCCTGATTGGCCACTATAGGTGTCTTCCCAATAGCTCTTAAGGGGCACTGGCAACAAAGAGAGGTTTCTTCCCTTGATTTTCAGAGTCAGGTATAATTTTCTTTTTGGCTATTTCAGTCACTCAGGTTCAGGTGCGCTCTGCAAGTCACAAACTGTGACTGCTGGCTACTTCCTTTACATGATCCCTATTTGTTCCCTGCTGGCTGCCACATGCATTTACAGATAGCTCCAGGCTGTGCCTGGGGTTGTGTTCCATGCCAGCAATTTCAGTTCCTGCCAAACTCTCCATCCCAGGGATCCAAGCAAATTTTGGTTGGTTTCACTGAACCCCTTTCCCCACTAACTCTATGTTCATTAGGATGACCCTCATTCTCTATTCTACAGCCTCCCCCCCAAATTCCTTAAAACTCTCTGTCTTGTTCCTCTGTCCCTTCAGTGGCCACCACTGGCATGTCTCTAATGTATTATTTCTCATATGCTGTTCAAAGTTTCTGAGTTTCTGTCTCTATAGTTTTTTACAGTCCAGTATTAAATATCAGTGAGTTCCCTTTGTTACACACCTCACTGAAGAGCAGTCTTCCTGTAGTCTGGTGCTGAAGAGCTTCTGAGAAGTGCATCTTTTCTCTGATCTACCATCATCTTCCAGCTCCCCAATCTGCCTTCTTTAACTTCCTCCAGCTTCAAATCTATTTATATAAACAGAAATATTTACCAATAACTATATAGCCAGGAATTATGTTGAACAGCATCTTTCTGGCAAGAGGGCAGGGCTCTGTCTCCCTATGGGGTCAAAATCAGGAATATTTTATTTTATTTTACTTTTTTAAATAAATGTGTTGTTTTTCTGGCCAGGTTGGGCACATGGCTCTGGTGGTTCTGAAGATTGGCCAAAGTTTTAACTTGTTCTAGCATCACTCCAAGTTCACAGTCTCACTGTAACCAAAAGCTCGGTTCCTATCCCTGGTACCAATCAATGCCAATTTAATAATTAAGACACGGTTTTGAGAAAAAGGAGAAAAATGTTTATTGTTTTGCTAGCAAAAGAGAAATACAGGGGACTCCTGTCCCAAAGGCTTCAAGACTGGGGTTTTAAAGGAACTATTTAAGGGGTACATTCCTGGTGTGCTCTGGTAGGGGGTCCCAGGACATCCTGATGGAGTGTTAGGATTTACTTGTTAATTTGGGAGATATTCACTTCCCAGATCCTCAGCAGGTACCTCCTTCCTGTAGTGGGTATGTTTAAGGGCAATTAACTAGGGGAAGAAAAGATAACACTGTCTCCCTTTCATGAAATAATTTGAGATAATTTGGTACAGGGTGAGAGAGAGTGATATACTAATTTCAGTCTTCTAAAGGTGGATGTCCAGTTTTCTCAACAGCATTTGTTGACAAGGCTGTCTTTCGTCAATGTATTTTTTCAGCTTCTTTGTCTAGAATCAGAGAGCTGTCCATGTGTGTGTTTATGCCTGGGTCATCTATTCAGTTTCAGTGCTTTACGTAACTATTTTTATGCCAATACAATGCTGTTTTTGTTACAAAGGTTCTATAGTATATTTTTTAAATAGGGCATGTGATACCTTAAGCAATTTTCTTTTTGCTCAGGATTGCTTTGCTAATCAGGATTTTTTGTGCTTCCATATGAATTTTAGGATGTTTTTTCTAGCTATGTAAAGAGTGTCATTATTATTTGATAGGAATTGCATTAAATTTGTAGATTACTTTTGGTAGTATGAACATTTCAACTGTATTAATTCTTCCAACTCATGAGCATGGCAAGTCTTCCTATATTCTAGTGTCTTCTTTAATTTCTTTCACCAGAGTTTTATAATTTTCAATGTGGAGATCTTTCACTTCCTTACTTAGATTTATTCCTAAGTATTTTTTAGGTTATTTTAAATGGGATTATTTTCCTAATTTTTTTTCTTAAAGAGTTTTTTTTATTGATATGTAGAAAAGTTACTTATTTTTATACATTGATTTTATTTTCATTGACTTTGCTGAATTTGTTTTTCAGTTCCAAGAGAATTTTGGTGAACTCATTGGTGTTTTAGGTATGGAATCTTATCTATAAACAGGGAAACTTGGATCTTCTACTTTCCCTTTTGTATCCTTTTTATTTCTTTCTTCTGCTTGATTATTCTGGCTAAAATTTCTAGTACTAAAGCTAAAGAGAGCAGTGATAGGGAATATCCTTGTTTTGTTCTTGATTTTAGAAGAAATATTTTCAGTGATCCCCCATACAGTATGATGTTGCCTATTGTTTTTTTTTCATGTATTGCTTTTATTATGTTGAGGTATAATCCTTCCTATCTACATTGAACTCTTTTGTAGAGACTCTTTTGCTGACAGTCCTAAAATCAGCCATGGTGAAGATTTCTGGAGAAGCTTAGTTAAGATTTTCTGTGGAGGAGTGGATGCCAATACACCATACTCTTTTGTCTAACCTAATTATTCATAGGTTTGGTCTCTTAATTGTCCCATAGGTATTGCATGTTCTGTTCATAATTTTTTTCTTTCTTTCTTTTTTTTTTTTTTTTTTTTTTTTTGGTACTGGGGATTGAACTCAGGGGCACTCGACCACTGGGCCACATCCCCAGCCCTTTTTTGTATTTTATTAGAGACAGGGTCTCACTGAGTTGCTAAGTGCCTCGTCTTTGCTGAGGCTGGCTTTGAACTTGCGATCCTCCTGCCTCAGCCTCCCAAGTGCTCGGATTACAGGCGAGCACCACCGTGCCTGGCCATAATTTTTTTTCTTTATTACTGTCAGAACGTGATAATTTGTCAATCTTTAAGCCCTGCTATTCTTTCTTTCACTTCATCTAGTCTATTTATGAAATAGAGTTTTTTTATTTCCAAGATTTATGTTGGGTTCTTTTTCAGAATCTCTACCTCTTTTTGTTGAATTGATCTTTCATCGCCTGTATTATGTACCTTAATTCATTCAGCTGTTTATTTGTATCCTCTTTGAAGTCATTGATCATTTTAAAAATCAATCCTTTGAATTCTTTGGAATTTTATTCACTTTGAATATCTTTGGGTTCAGTTACTGAAGAGGTATTAACCTTTGGAGAAATCATGTTGTTTTGTTTTTCACATTTTTTTGTTTCTCTGTATAAAAGATTTGTACATCTGTTAGAATGAATATTTCTTCCTCTCTCTATTTTTTTTTTTTGGGGGGGTATGGGGGATTGAACTCAGTGGCATTCGACCACTGGGCTACATCCCCAGCCCTTTTTTTGTATTTTATTAGAGACAGGATCTTACTGAATTGCTAAGTGCCTCGCCATTGCTGAGCCTGGCTTTGAACCTCGTGCTTCAGCCTCCCAATATTTCTTCCATTTTTATGTAAGGGTCTTCTTAGTGAGCAGAATTTTCTGGAGGGTTCAATACCCAGTACTATTCAGATAAAACAAACCATGATAACAACAACACTACAAAGACATCTTGTAATTGCACCATTGGGTTCCCTTTCCCCTGAATACTTGAAGTCGGAGTTGTAGGCTCCTTTGTAATTTTCTCTGAATTGTCTTTCTGCTTCTATGTGCTTCTTTTTCCTATCATCCTTTCTTAATTCCTTTCTTCCTATCCTTGGAATATAGTTTCTCTCTCTCTCTCTTTTTCCTTGACCCTTCTTTCTCACCACAGACAAATGGGAAGGATACTTCTATTCTACCATTTTACCCTGATCCCCCAACCATAGTAGTTTTTAAATCTCTGTGGATAACTCCATTAGCAGTCTGGGTTTGTTTCTATTGTTTGTTTTTTTCTCTTGGTTTTCTATTATGTTTTCTGTTTCTCAATTTGTTTATGATCAAGTGTGAGGCATTGAGTTTTGAAAAATATAGAAATAATGCAAAGATAGACACATGTACTCTTCATCCAGGTAAGATTCATTTTGATTTTGCCATAAAAATTATTAATAGTCTAAAATTCTTGTTAACCTTAATCTAAACAAGGACTGGGATTGCTGAATGATCAAGTCTGTTTGTTTCTAGTGCACCCTTACTTCTTCCCTGTAGCTCTTCAGAATTCGAATCACAGCTTGGGCCTGGGGAAAGGTTTCTAAGACACCCTCCTTGCTCCACACCAAGGCAGCTTTTTTCCTTTGAGCTTATGAGTCTAGCAGAAGGCTCAATTTCTCAAGTGACTTTTCTAAAGTTAACAGCCGTACCTCATGAAAATGTGCTTTCAAATGCCCTCTACTTATTTCTCCAAGTCTTAACCAGTCACATAATTTCTCCCTGTCTTATAAGCTCTGTAATACTTTTGAATGCATGTATTTTTGCAGTTCAGCCTATTTTTTAAAATCTTTTTTTATTTAAATGACTGTTAATAGTTTAGTATGCCACTGTGGGATTTATATATCTGTTAACAGTTTTCATATTTTATTTTTTCTTTGTAAGCTATTTTCTTTATAAGTTCTTCAGTTTTACCTTCTAATTCATGGGTTGATAAACTATGGCATGTGTTCCAGTCATCTTTTATTTTATTTTTTTTGTACCAGGAATTGAACTGAGGGGTGCTTACTACTGAGCCACATCTTCAGCCCCTCTTTCGTTTTGAGACAGGGTCTCACTAAGTTGCTTAGGGCCTCACTAAATTCCTGAGTCTGGCTTTGAACTTGCAAACCTCCTGCCTCAGCCTCCTGAGCCTCTGGGATTATAGTGTGCACCACCACACTTGACCAGCCATCTGTTTTTGTAGTGAAAGTTTTATTGGAACATGACCATGTTTATTTTTTAAAATGTTGTATTAGTCTGATTTTTTTTTTTTTTTACTATAACAAAATGCCAGAGACTGGTTAACTTTATAAAGAAAAGTGGCTAATTTAGCTCACAGTTCTAGAAATTTAAGTATATGATGCTGTCATTTACTTGGCTCTGGTGAGGGTTTTCTTGGCTGTATTACATCCACCTTATGTGGACTAAACATTGTGAGAATGTATGTGTAAAAAAAAAAAAAAAAAAGATCACATTGCTAAACAGGAAGTCAAAAGAACTGAATGGGGCCAGCTCAGGCTTTTCTAACAACCCTTTCATGAGATGTAGCCAAGTTCCCATGAAAAAATTCCTTAATCTTTATGAGGGCATGGTCCCAATTGACCTATCAATATCTCACTACACCCCACCTCTTGAAGGTTCCATTTGCTAACGTCACCACATTGAGGTTGGAACTTCAATGCATAAACCTCAAGACAAATCACATCCAATCTTAGCACACATTGTCTGTGATTGCTTTTGTTGTAGAGTGGCAATGTTGAGTAGTGGCAGAGACTATATGACTCACAAAGCCTAAAGTATTTGCTACCTAGTTCATTAAGAAGAAGTTTGTAGTATTGTATGAAAGGAAATAATGTTAGCACTCCCCTTGACAAGATGGAAGAGTCCCTTGGACCTGACAAAATGCATGCATTTAATGTATTGCCACCTACTTCGTGGCATCTAAACATTTTTATTTGACCCAGTTATCCCACACCTCAGCATATACCCAAAGAACTTAAAATCAGCATACTATAGTGACATGGCCACATCAATGTTTGTAGCTAAGCTATGGAATGAACTTAGATGCCTTTCAACAGATGAATGGGTGAAAAAAAATGTGGTACATATAAACAATGGAATATTACTCAGCAATAAAGAGGAATAAAATTATGGCATTTGCCAGTAAATGGATGGAACTGGAAATTATCATGCTAAGTGAAATAAGAAAATCCCAAAAAACAAAAGGCCAAATATTCTCTCTGATATGTGGATACTAACACACAATATGGGGAGAGAATACAAGTTCATTGGATTAGACAAAGGCGAAGGAAGAGAAGGGAGGGGAGACAAGAACAGAAAAGACAGTAGAATGAATAAGACATAACTTTCCTGTTTTCAAATACATGACATGAATATATGAGCAGTGTAACTCCACAAGATATACAATTGCAAGGATAGGGAGTTATACTCCATGTATGTATAATATGTCAAAATAAATTCTACTGTCATGTATATCTAAAACGAAGATAACTGGGTCAAATAAAAATGTTTAGATGCCACGAAGTAGGTGGCAATACATTAAATGTATGCATTTTGTCAGGTCCAAGGGACTCTTCCATCTTGTCAAGGGGAGTGCTAATTTTTTGGTATTAGGGATTCAACTCAGGGGCACTTGACCGCTGAGCCACATCCCCAGCCCTTTTTTTTTGTATTTTGTTAGAGACAGGGTCTTACTGAGTTGCTTAGTACCTTGCTTTTGCTAAGGCTGGTTTTGAATTCTCGATCTTCCTGCCTCAGCCTCCTAGGTGGCTGGGATCACAGGCGTTTGCCACCATGCCCAGCTTTAATTATTTTTTACATTGATCTATTATATTTTATCTATATGGTTTTGCCTGTGGTATGAATAGTATGTTTTAATTTGGTCAGAGAAAAAAAGAACTCACTGTAATTAAAATAGAAATCTCATTATCCTAAATGCATAATTGAAGACCTGAATGGTACAAATATACTTTGTATACAAACAGTTGTATGTAAAAAGATGCTATACGTGTGCACTATGAATTGTAATTATTATAAATAAAAAATAAATAAACAACAACAACAAAAAAATCTGTGCTTTAAACCTCTGTGGTATGCTAGCCTTGTAACCTATAATTTTTTTCCCCTTTAGATACAAGACAATGGCAGTGACACTCAGAATGACACCCAGATTGACCTGGCTTGAGGAAAGGAGTTTACGGAATCTACTTGGAAATGCTTCTTTGAGTTTTCTTTATAAGTACAGTGGTTATGACTGTAGCATTAAAGATATGGTTCAGAGGTGCAGTCAACAGGGGTCCACTATAACAATGATTTACCTTCCAGAAAATATTGTTGGGGTTTTACTGCTTGATGATATTCCTGAAATAGCTGATGATTCTGAAAAGCCATGTATTTCCTTCTGTTTTTCATTGCAAAGGAAGGATAATATAACTGAAATGTCAACTTCATTTTTAAATCGACTGAAAGTTACTAGTGATTACCTGAAATTTTATTCACCTGGTAGGAATAGTTTTTTTATATCTCTAAAGAAATGTCACGTTAGTCTAGGTCGTTTGTTAGCGAAAGAATTAGGACTACAATCTTCTATCAACTCTCAATTATGGGAACGGGATATTTTTCGAGTTGAAGGTATGTTATATTAGATAATTCTACATCCTACATTCTGGTTCTAGTCTTTTTTTTCCCCCCATAGGTTATAATTGATCTAGAAGAAGGAAAAATGTGAGGAATAATCTGATTTTGAGTTTATTATTCAGAGAGTATACATTGCTTTGAAAAATTTTAAATATGTATGTGGAGACAAAGATAAAGACAGAAATGTAGGTAGAAGTGGAGGAGAAGATAGAGAAGTGGCGGGGATGACTATTAGAGCAGGTCTGTTTTGACATATGACCTGACCTGAAGATCAGCCTTAGGACCTTAGGCATAGTTATGGAAGAGTTTTCAGAGAGATTCAACATGCAGAGAGAATTACTTTTGCTTGTCTTCTCATTATGCTGTCAGGCCTAATTCCTAACTGAAAAGCTCAGGGTTACACAGCAGATTCAGTGTCCTATTTAGGAAAGAGACATGGGCACATATGAACATTAAGTTAAAAGCTTATGCTCTGCTTCTTTCCCATAGGAATCAAGAGGTTTCCAGGCTACGTAAAGAAGATGATGGCAGCCATACAGTATGTTATGTTCTTAGTCGATCTATTGCTTATTTTATTTAGACTAATTGTATAAAGGGTACTGACAATGAAATAGTAAGAATATAAAATTATATCACTTCAAATGACAAAAAATGCATTATAATGTTATTGACATAAAGTAGTCAAGGTAGTTTAGAACATCAATAACCAAACCATTACCAACCATGAAACTTAAAATCTGCTTGATGACAGTTGACCAATTTGACTTCATGTTTCACTCTGCACCTATCAGATTCAAAGTTTTCCAAGTAAAATCTGGATAATCACTTTAGGTAATGCTTCTGAATCTGCTCCTTATAAAAATAGTTTTGGGGGAACCTTAGTTAATAGTAAAAACTAAGCTCTATTTCTCCAATTTTTATAGACAGCTACATTACATATATTTTATTTTGATTTCTCTTTAATAGGACATATTTTACTGAAAATAATAACCTGTCTTCAGTGTTTTTGATATCTCTCATTAGATTTTTGTGATCTCAGGCTAATAGTGTAACAAGGGTTTGGTTGCTGGTTAATGTGTGTGTTAGAGATAAATGCATTTTTTAAAGCATAAAATACCTAGTCATAGATATTTAATATCATTTTATTGAATATCATTTTATTGAAGGTATTGCTATCAAATAATAAGTAAGCAACTAAAAAATCCTTAGAAAGGAAGAAAAGAGAAGCTGTTCTTTATGTAAAGTTTGGCTGTTGTTTTTAATTACCATACTTTAATAGGCACAGAAATAAGCTCCTAGCAGACCTCAGAGCCTACAAGCCCCATGCTGACTTGGTTTCAAAAATTCGTATTCTCCTTCTGGGTCCAGTTGGTTCTGGAAAGTCCAGTTTTTTCAATTCAGTGAAGTCTCTTTTCTATGGTCACACAACTCGCCAAGCCACAGTGGGGTCTGATAACACTAGTATTACTGAACAGGTAAGTTATTTCTGAATTCCCTAAGGATTTTGTTTATTGGTTATAGTTAATAGATCTATTCATTTGTTTGCTGTTTTCTCCTATAGCATAAGTCTCTTCCTAATCAACCAATAGTTACATGCTGAATCAAATGTGAAATAGGAATAAAAATTGAATAAGAATTGTTTCCATTAAATATTGTTATCCAGAGAAGCTTTTGGCTTTTTAGGGATACAAGAAGAAATTATAAGAAAAATGCCTTTTTGGTGTTGTAAAGACCAAATTTTAAAAAATATGGAAACATTTGTCTATTATTTTTGATGTCCATTTTTACTCCTGTGCACCACATGATTTTACAAGGCTTGAAATGCTTTTCTACTTTTTTGCAATAAAATAATGACATACAATACTATGCAATACAATATAATACAATAATTTTTTAGTATGTAAATCCAGTCCTTAAGAAATGGTCATGAAAACAAAATAATTCACTTTGGTAAGTCATGCGTCCAGGGATAAATCTATCTATGCTTCCCCAAATGATATTATTTACAAACAAATATATTTAAGGAAATATGTATTCATGTAGGTATCTTTAGTGTTGCCCTAAGGATATATAAATTAGGGTATGACATGTACCTAGAAACTTCTTTATTATGCTTATTGAGTCATAAAATCAAACAAAAAAGTAATAAAGGGAATGAATAGAAAATTTCATAATAGGGTGTGTTTTTCTACGTTTACAATAATATTATTTGATGGGAAATATGTTGTGCATAGTCAATGCAGATTTAGCACAGGACAGCAAGAGTTCCATTCAGCTTTCGTGTTTCACTTAATAAATTAAAGCATTTTCTAGGATTTTCATGAATCACATCTATTTTTTTGATGATGACTAGATTGTTTATGAGTAGATTTATTTTAACATATCAGCCTTGTTTCAGAATCTAAGATACTTCGGCAAAAATTCAATTCATTAAGCATTAATTGAAATGTTTCTATTTGCTAAATATTGAGATGGCATTAGAGAACTAAATATAAAAGAATATTTGGTCTCTTTGCTCAAGTATCTCAGAATGCAGAAGGTAATAAATAAGTAGTATTAGTCAGTGTGATAGATGCTCTGATAGTGGTTTTATTCAGAAAATAATTTTTCTTCCTTCTTTATAAGTCAAAAACCCCAAAGGTATTATTTCGAGAGAAGATTTAGATCCCACACTCTAAGTAAAATCGAAATACTAAATAAACTGAAAGAATATAAGGCAGAATTTTTGTGAGGGAAACAGTATTTTATTGCTTGGAAACCCTTCTCTTTGCATACTGAAGTGGTAAAGGAACCAAATTAATGGTTAATAAAATTATGAAAGTGCATATTGGTATTCCTGAAGTTTTACAATATACTTTAATGCTTTATGTAATGCCTTTAATGAGTAAGACTCATTCTCCACAATCATAATCTCAGTGAGATTATTCCTAAGTATTTAATGGGCCAATGGGAGCTTTTGACTTCATGGTGGACTACAGTCTACCATAGATGGGTTCTGTACTTTCTGGTTTGGAAGTAATTTTATACCAGTGCTGTCTCCACTAATGGAAAACTTGTGATTAAAGTGTCTGGAGTCTCTAAGAAACCTTTTTCCCCCACCCCTTTTTAAGTTCTTTCCAAGTCCTTCATATCTATGCCTATGTTGGAAGTATAGCTATCCAAAAAAATAAATAATAAAACTTTTTCAGAGGTCTTCTGAAAAACATTCTTGTGAACACATTGAGTGTGTTTATCTAGGAAGAAGATTTGGTTAAAGTTGTTCTTAAAGTGAACTTTTTGAATGTATGGGTGTCCCTGAGATACTTTAAGGATATCCATGAGTTCAGAAATATTTTGAGAATAATTAATTCTAAGATGATTTTTGCTTTTTATAGTATATCAACACTTGAACTGATTATACAAACATAGTTTCACCTCTTGGCACCTTGGTACAAATCAAGCTGTGGCTCCCAACACTGTAATTTTCTCTACTACTGTGCTTACAGGGAAAAAAAAAATCCCCCAAATGTCAGCTTTACTTAATGATGTTCTTGAAGAATCACTAACAATTATTGATTTTTTAATTGTTTTTTAACTTTTGAGTACGCATCAGTTAATGCTCTGTGATGCAATGAGAAGAGCATGTAAGGTGCTTCTAAAGCATATTGAGATACAGTGGCTGTCTTTAGGAAAAGAACTGTAGAAATATAGTTTTGAACTAAACTGTTTTTGAATGACATCAATTTTACAAGGCAAGACAGATGATTGGCCTGCTTATTCATACTTGGATATTTTACACTTTTTTTTTAAACTGTACAAAGTGAGATTACCACTCCAAGGGAAAAAATAAGACAGTGTTTGCTGCCAATAATAAAATTTGAGCTTTTAAGAAAATTAGAGCATTGTATCTACCACTCTGATCTTGACAGATTCTCAACACCCAGAGACATATCTGGTGGGATTAGTGGTGGTATATGCAAATGCATTGTTTCAATATTGTATGACATATGCTGTCAATACTTAGAAAATCAGGATAATGCAGTGAATAAGTGTTCACAAATGACCAAAGTATCAAGTTAAAACTCATTCTTGGAGCTGGGCCTGTAGCTCAGTGGCAGAGCTCTTGCCTTGCATATGTGAGGCACTGGGTTTGATCCTTAGCACCACATAAAAATAAACAAATGAAACAAAGTTATGCTGTCCATCTACAACTACAATAAATAAATAAATAAATAAAAATCATTCCTGGACACAAGGTATATTCAAAGTTTAAGATTGACCAGTGGATTTAATGTGACAGAGGATGAGATCATCACAGATTCCGCATTGCAACAAATATTTAAGAATTTGTCACTTTTGGAACTTTGATATATTGTTAAAGAAGGATATCCATGATTATCTGAAATCTATTGAGTTACTCCCTCACCCAGGAGGCTACATGAGGCTAGATTTTCTTACATACAGACATGTGTCACCTAATGATAGGGACATTAGGTGAAAGATGTATCCTTAGGTGATTTTGTCACTGTTTAAACAGCATAGAGTGTACTTATATAAACCTAGATTGTATAGTCTACTAATCAACAAAAATATGTGTGATTGCCTATGGCTCCTAGGCTATAAACCTATACAGCATGCTATTGTACTGAATGCTGTAGGCAATCATAACACAATGGTAAGTATTTGTGTATCTAAACATAGAAACTACATAGCAAAAATATGCCATATTGATAAAAAATTATTGTGTAACTTACAGGGCATTTACCATGAGTGGTGCTTAGGATTAGAACTTACTGTGGGTGAATTAGTGAGCAAGCAGTGAGTGAATGTGAAGGCTTAGGATACCACTATATACCACTGTAGACTTTATAAACTGTACGTTTAGGCTACACTAAATTTATAAAACAATTTTTTGGGGCTGGGGATGTAGTTCAGTGGTAGAATGCTTGGCTAGCATGCATGTGGGCCTGTGTTCAATCCCTAGCACCACACACAATTTTTTTCTTCAATAATAAATTCAGTCAGCTCTTTTACTGCTGTAACTAAAAGACCTGACCAGAACAATTATAGAGGAGGAAAAGTTTATTTGAGAGTTCATGGTTTCAGAGGTCTTAGTCCATAGAAGGCTGGCTCTATTTCTTAGGGCTCAAGATGAGGAAGAATATCATGGTGGAAGAGTGTGTCAAAGAGAAGCAGCTCACATGTCGATCAGGAAGTAAAGGGAGAGGTCTCCATTTGCCAGATACAAATATATACACCCAAACCATGCCCCAATTCCCACCTCCTCCAGCCACCCCTATCACTTCAGTTACCACTCAGTTAATTCCTATCAGAGGACTAATTCACTGATTAAGTTAAGACTCTCTCACAACCCAATCAGTTCTCCTCTGAACCTTCTTGCATTGTCTCACATGTGAGCTTTGGGGGGGACACCTCACACCCAAACCAAGAAAATGAAACATTTTTTTTTTTCAAGAAAATGTTATTCAGTTTACTCAACATTTTAATTTACAAGCTTAAATTTTTAAACTTTTGACATTTTTGCAAAAATATTCAGTTTAAAACACAAACACATCATACAGTTATACCAAAATATTATCTTTCTTAATATCCTTTCTCCATCAGTTTTTCTGTCTTTAATTCTTTATTATTTAAATTTTTGTCGAAAACTAACACATGCATTAGCTTAAGCCATCACAGGTCAGAATAATCTGATATTTTCTTTTTCACTTACACATCTTGTTCCACTGGAAGATCTTCAGGGGGCAATAACCTACATGGAGTTGTTATTTCCTTATGATAATAATGCTTTTTTCTGAATTGTTTCCTGAAGGACCTGCTTTGAGGCTGTTTACATTTAACATTTTTTGTAATAAGTAGAAGAAATACATTCTAAAATAATGATAAAAATAGTATGGTAAATACATAAACTAGTAGCCTAGGCACTTATTGAGTATCAAGTATTGCATACTATACATAATTATATTGCTATATTTTTAATTACCAACAATATGGTTAGTTTTTTTAATATCAAGAGTACCACAAATGCATGAGTAATGCATTGTGCTATGATTTAATGGCTATGATGTCAGTAGGCCAAGGGAAAATTTTAGCTCCATTATAATTATAGTAATTATTTGTATTATAAAATTATACTTAAATTATACAGAAGTTGTATACAGTCTCTTGCTGACTAAAATATCATTATATGATGCCTGATGTGACTTCAGCTAAAACAATTTGACACCACAGATTGAATCAGAAACAGATATGAGAATCCGGCTATTGTCTATTAATTCAGACACTAAATAGATTGGAAAAACTAAGACAATGTCATTCTGTTCTAAAATTGCTTTTGGAAAATACATTGATTTTTTTTTCAAGAAAATGTTATTCAGCTTAACATTTAGAAGATTCAGAATTTTATTTTTTAAGATGCATAAGAAAAAAGATAGATAGACATATAAGAAAAGGAAGATAGAATGGGCTGGCAGAGTAAGCCCTTCCAGTAATCATCCCCCTACAGAAACATCAATTTTTAACAATTATCCATTTATGAAAACACATTTACAAGAGCTAAGAAAACCAGGTGAGATATTACAGTAGCTAGGGGTAGCACATAATAAGATAATAAGATAAGACATACTGAAGAACAGTTTTACATTATCCTTAATCCTTCACCCCAATCTCAGAAGTACAGCATGGAGAAAGATATTATATACTACAGGAAAAGAGAGGGAAATGGTCACAAGATTTTCCCTTGGACTCTAGCACTGAGACTAACATGATACTAGCAAAAAAACCAACACATAGACCAATGGAACAGAATAGAGAGCCCCGTAAAAAGCACACCACACACACACACACACACACACACACACACACACGATTTTTAAGAAAGGTGTCATAAGCACACAACAGAAAAAGGACAGTCTCTTCAATAATTAATGAAACTGTATAGACAATGCAGAAAATTGAAGTTTGGCCATTTTCACACATCATATACAAAATTGAACTTTAACTGGGTTAAATATTTAAATGTTTAATCACAAGCTATGAAACTACTAGAGTAATACATGGGGAGAAACTTTCATGATATTGGTTTGGATAGCCGTTTTTTTGGATGTGACACCAAAAGCACAGGCAACAGAAAAAAAACTGACAAATGGAATTGCATCAAATTAAAAAAAAAATCTGTACAGCAAAGGCAACATTCAACAGAGTGAAGACATGATCTACAGAATGGGAGAACTATTTGCCCATTATACTTTTGAAAAGGAGTTAATATACAAATTATGCCAGAAACTCAAATAACTCAAAGGTAAGTAAACACTGTTTTATAAAATGGGCAAGGGACCTGAATCAGTATTTCTTAAAAAAGAAAGAAGACACAAATGGCTCTCAGGTATATGAAAAAGTGCTCAGCATCACTAATCATCAGGGAAACACAAATTAAAAGCATAATGAGATATTACCTCACAAATATTGGAATGGTTATTTTCAAAACAGACCAAAAAAAAAAAAAAAAAAAAAAAAAGGGTTGGTAAAGATGAGAAAAAGAAACACTTGTGCATTTTTGATGGGAATGTCCAGCCACTTTGACAACAATGTGGAGTTTCCTCAAAATAAATTGATTAATTAACTAAAAATTGGACTACGAAGTGATCCAGCAAATCCACTACTGTGTGTACAGTCAAAAGAAATGAAATCAATATCTTAAAGAGACATCTATATTCCCTTATTTTTTACAGCATTATTCATAATAGGCAAGATGTGGAATCAACTTAAGTGTACATCAGTGGATGAATGAAGAAAGAAAATGTAGTATACATATGCAATGGAATATTGTTCAGGGATAAAAAAGGAGGAAATCTGTCATTTGTGACAGTGTAGGTAAACTTAGAAGACATTATGTTAAGTGAAAGACAGGAACAGAAAAATACTGTATGATCTCACTCAGATATGGAATATAAAAAAGTTGATTTCATGGAAGTAGATAGTAGAATGTTGATTCCCAGGGGCCAAGGTTGGTTTGACAGGGTTGAGGGATGTGTGTGTTGGTCAAAGGATGTAAGGTTTAAGTTAGGAGAAATAAGTTCAAGAGATCTGTTGTACAGCATGGTGACTACAGTCAATAACATTTTATTCTTAAAAATGTTAAGAGAGGGGATGTAAAATTTCTCACCACAAAAATAATGGTATGAGGCTATGTATATGTCAATAAGTTATTCTACAATGTATATATGCTTCAAAACATCATGTTGTACAGGATAAGTACTTACAATTTTATCTTCTTTTTTTAAAAGAAACTTTAACTTTTTTCAATTTTAATTCATAGTATGTCCAACATCTATAGATAGAACCTCATATTTGAGATATTCAGTATTTCTTGAAGAATCTGAAAGGGTCCTGAGACCAAAATATTTGAAGGCCACTGTGTTACAACATTTAGCACTATCTGTTCTTCCTGTTGTTCTGTCTTGAATATTAGTTAAAAATGAACTTTAATGTGATTTTTTACAGTATAGGATATATTCTGTTAAAGATGGAAAAGATGGACAATATCTACCATTTATGTTGTGTGATTCAATGGGATTGGATGAGACAGATGGTGTAGGATTGTGCATGGATGACATACCCTTCATCTTAAAAGGCTGTGTTCCAGACAGATATCGAGTAAGATTTCTTCAATTATGAGACATTTCAAACCATTTTCATTACTACTAGTCATTGAACTTTTACCCCATAAGACAATTTCAACTGTCACAATGTGATCCCAATAGCAATTTTTGATCACTTTACATGAATAAGAACTCATGTAAGAAAAGCAGGGTGACTGCTGTTCTTATCTATACCATTGAGTAATAAAGCCAAAAGGTAAGATTCTATTCCTCTTGATTCAAGGAAAAGGTCATGGGGATATTGTTTATATCACTCTTTATAACCATGTAAATCAACAGTAAAGTTGTAGTTTAATTTCTTATTCTTTTTTTATCTTATAGGCAATATATTAACCATGTTGAAATATTATACCATAAGTGCTTAGAATTTACTAGTACAAACCTAGATATAAAGGTTGGCTCTGCTGCTAGTTAGATATGTATCCACAAGCAAGTTACAGACTTGTTTATCCACATTTTACTTTTTTAAGTGTATGAAATAGTGTCCACCTTAAAGGGTGGCTGATAATATTGGGTGAGTTTATACATTGTGAACACTCTAAAAGTTAACCTTTATTGTATTTCTTTTTAGTATTGGGTATGATAGAATCAGCCTCAATTTCTAAACAGTGACCTCTGTTGCCTCCAAGTTGTTCTTGATTGGGAATTTTATCTTCTCATTTAGTTATTCAAAAATTACTTATTAAAATTCTAATTTTTGCCAGACATGAAGACAGCTACTGAAACAAGCATAGTTAAATAAACACAATTCATTTGCTAAAGGAGCTCTCAATCTAGTCAGGGAAAAGGAGATCTAAAGATTCAGGGAAGAGAACAGAGAAGGGAGATGAGAGAAAGCATGAGCATGCTAACTAATTTTGTGTAGCAGTGAATCAGTCAGTTCAGTCTAGTATTGAAATATAATCACAACCCGACATAGTTCCAAACTTTTATGATTTGTAATGCATTTTCTTAATATTAGAAAGATTACTGTCTTGTGGTAAGGAGTCATTAATTTGAAAGTTTCCATTTCTTTTGTTTCACTTCAATTTATTTTCCTTCTGAAAAATTTGAAGAAATTATAGCAAATATAGCATTTTAGTTAAAGTGACATTTTTAGTATAAATTTTCTCTTTTTATTTGTAACCTTTAGTCCATTTCACCATGTTAAATGTTTAAAGAGGAGTCTTAAGTAGTATACAACAAATGTTAATGGCATTCTTTGTATTTTCCTGCAATATATACAGTGGATAATAATCATTTTTTAACAAAGGAATGAAGTTCTTTTTCTATAAGAAAGAATTAGTGACATTATGTTCACAGTGGAAAGGAGGAATGAAAGGGGAATGATTGATGTGGGGAAGGAGTAGCTGGGGTGGCAGAAGGATAGTTTCAGGTTGGAGGTTAGTGGTGGTGATTTTTGATGGTGGAGGCTGAATTTTGAATGTTATTTTATGTTTCCATAACAGTTCAATCCCTGTAATCCAATCACACCCAAGCATCCTACTTTTATCACCTCTCCATCACTGAATGACAAGATTCACTGTGTGGCTTATGTTTTAGACATCAACTCTATGACGAGTATCTCCTCTGAAATGGTAGCAAAGCTCAAACAAATTCACGAAAAAGTATTAAATTGTGGTGAGTCTCATTCTATCAAAAGCTTTTCATTTTGGAACAACTTATATGTCCAGAAAGTTGCAAAAGGAGTACAGAGAGGTCCCACGTACCCTTTTTCAAGTTTCCTGAGCCCTGGGTTTGGTGGCAATAGTAGGTAGAGCTCATTCAAAGTCTTGACCTAAAGAAAGCCCTAAATGTAAGTCTTAAGAACTTAAAGACTAGACTGGCTATAGTTGTTTCTGATATGTTATTTTCCTGTGGCTTGATTGGGGGGTCACCTTCCCATGCTATGTGACTATAGATAAGGAAGATCTAAACCAGGAAACTGACATTATTATAATGTACATGCATGGTTCTATGTCATTTTATCACATATATAGATTCATATAATTATCACTATAATCAGGATACAGAACTATTCCATCACTATAAAGATTTCCCTCAGCTGGGCACGTGGGTATGCATGTAATCCAAGTGGCTTGGGAGGCTGAAGCAGGAGGATCGGGAGTTCAAATCCAGCCTCAGCAACTTAGTGAGGCCCTAAATAACTTGACAAGACCCTGTCTCAAATTAAAAATAAAGGGAGGAGGTGCACAGGGTATGTGTCTCACTGGTAAAGAACCCCTGGGTTCAATCCTCGGTACCAAAAACAAACAAACAAACAAACATTTTCTTCATAGTACCCTCTCTTCTTTACCATGCTTAACTATTAGTAACCACTATTATCTCTTGTCTTTGAGTCTGTTGTGTAAATGAAATCATACAGTCAGTCAGTCTTTTTGACTAGGCTTAATATTCTTTGAAGTCCATCAAATGTTGCCTGTATCAATTGTTCACTCTTTTTATTGTTGACTAATATTTCATTGTATATATACCAAATATATATATGTATATATATATATACATGTGTACATATATATATATACATATATATATATTTAACCATTGTCTATCAAAAGATATTTTGATGGCTTCCAGTTTTACGTTTTGCAAATATAAGTTCCATAAATATTAGCATACATGTATGTTGTAAATATACATTTTCATTTATCTGGCATGGATCCCTGGGGGTATTACTGCTGAGTAAAATATAGTAAGTGTATGTTTAGCTTTTAAAAAGTTACCAAATTACTCTCAGGATAAACTGTACCAATATATATTCCCAGTAGTATAATAATAGTATTATTTGCATTCTTTCTTTCTTTTTGTACCAGGGATTGAACTCAGGGGCACTCAACCACTGGGCCACATCCCCAGCCTTTTTTTTAGTATTTTATTAGAGACAGGGTCTCACTGAGTTGCTAAGTGCTTCGCCATTGCTGAGGCTGGCTTTGAACTCAGGATCCTCCTGCCTCAGCCTCCCAAGTGCTGGGATTACAGGTGTGCGCCACTGCACCCGGCTTTATTTGCATTCTTTCTAATATTTGATATTGTTTCTAATTTTTAAAACAATGTTAACTTTTTTAATAGGTATATAGTAATAACTCATTCTAATTTGTCTTATGGCATTGAATATCTTTTTTTTTTTTTTTTTTTTTTTTTTGGTACCAGGGATTGAACTCAGGGGCACTTGACCACTGGGCCACATCCCCAGCCCTTTTTTGTATTTTATTAGAGACAGGGTCTCACTGAGTTGCTAAGTGCCTCACCATTGCTGAGGCTGGCTTTGAACTCGTGATCCTCCTGCCTCAGCCTCCCAAAGTGCTGGGATTACAGGCGTGCGCCACCGCGCCTGGCTGAATATCTTTTTATGTGCTTATTTCTTTTGTATATCTTGTTCAGTAAAGTGTTTCTTCATAGCTTTTCCTTTATTTATTTATTTATTGGTACTGGAGACTGAACTCAGGGGAACTCAGCCACTGAGCCACATCTCCAGCCCTATTTTGTATTTTATTTAAAAGACAGGGTCTCACTGAGTTGTTTAGCACCTCACCATTGCTGAGGCTGGCTTTGAACTCTTGATTCTCCTGTCTCAGCCTCCTGAGCCACTGGGATTACAGGTATGCACCACCGCAATGGGCTGCTTGCTTATTTTTAGATAGAATTATTTGTTGAGTTTTGTTTTTGTTTTTCTTACTGTTGAGTTTGAAGAGATCTCTCAGTTCTAGATATGAGTTCATTGTCAGACATATGGTTTGCAAATAATTTCTCCCAGCCAATTTTTTTTTTCATCATCATTATTTTCAGCTGTTCCATCTCTCTTCTTCTGGGACTCTGAAAACATGAATTTTAGACCCTTTTTCACAATCCTACTGTGTATTTATTTGTTTCTATTGGCTCTTTTATTAGAGTGGGTAACTTCTATCAATGTAGCTTCATATTCTCTGATTCTTTGTCTTCTGTATTCTGCTTTTGACCATATCCATTGTGTTCTTTCATTTTGGTTGTATATTTTTTATGTCTATAATTTTCATTGGGTTCTTTTCCATATATTTTATTTCTTTGTTGAGACTTTCTATTTTTCACTGGTTTTAAGTGCATTCCTATTTGGTTGTGAAGTATGTCTATGATTGTGCCTTAAAATTCTAGCCAAATAATTAAAAAATCTTTTTCATCTGATTAGTGTCAGGATCTTCTGATTAGTTTTTCTCATTCAAATGGAAATTTTCCTGGTTTATGATATAAGAAATGATTCTTACTTTTATTTTGGATACTTAGGAAATTATGTTACCTGGCTCTGGATCTTACTTAGACCTTGTGTTTTAGCAGACCTTCTTGACACCAGTGGAGTGGGGAGTACCCATGAGGCTTTTTGTGGGGGTAGGGCACTTTGTTACTTCTGCCTATATAGCCTCCATCACAGAAGCTTGTCAATTGGCCTCCCCCAACACTGCCAGAAAAAGAGGGGAGGGTGACTCATTATTGCTAGTGTGGTGGATGTTCAAAATCCCCAGTACCCTTCATTGACACCACGAAAGTGGTTGCATGGGGTAGGGCTGAGGTTATTTCTGCAGTACTTAGCTGGAGTAGTGTGGCCATTGTAAGAAAGTATTCATCTTGCTAGTTTGCCCTTTTTTAAAGCTCTGGTTAGAGAGGCCAGATTTTTGTTTTCTTTTTTCTTTTTTTTCTCCCCCCTTCCCCCCCCAGTACTCATTGACCTTTCCTGGTCGTGGGTTTCTCTAGCAGGGAATTTGGGATGTGTTAGGTGAAAAGAAAACCTATGGAAGCCACCTCTGTAATGTTTCTTTGTTCCCAACCTTTCTAGCTGTTGTGTCTTCTCTCCACCTTTCAGTTTTTGTCTTTGATTTATGTATAATGCCCTGAATTTTTAGATGAATTTGATGGAAAGAATTTGCTAACTTTGCTAGTTGTTTATCTGGGACTTACATAAAGAGACTATAGTGAAGACAGTTATTTTAAAAATGGGAATTAGAAACACAACATTTCTAAAAGCTCTGGTAAAGGAGTCTTAGGATATCCTGAGATTGGTATTGGAAAACCTCAATTTTATCTTTTTTTTCCTTGGAAGCAGTTGCTAGCGAACAGAACTTTGATAAGTTTAGAAGCCAAGTGTGAATTATTTCTCCAGCCTCTGGTCTGGGGCAGAATGTAGTGGGGTCCTTAGTGGAGCTGTGACATCAGGGCATTTCGTTTGATATATGCTCACACAGTATTTCTCACTTTCTCTTTCTTGTGTTTGTTTGTTTGGTTTTTAATTCTCAGAGTACAGCCACCACTTTTACTCCCTTGATCACCTTAGAACACAGTTTGAATGGGAGAGTAGATTTTTGCAATAATTGGATCTTTCATGTTGGAAGAAAAAGCATTTCTCCTTCAGAAAAAATTCAGGCTCCATAGTGAGATTGACTGGGAATATTTCATTCTCCAGTTCTTAAAATCACCATACATAGAGTGGCTTTCACACAATTTAATTACCTTGTTGACATATTGCTGTCTATGATATAAAATAACTGACTTATCTGTTTGATACAGGTGTAGCAAATGTAGCCTTGCTTACTAAAGTGAATAACTGTGATGAAGTTCTTCAAGACAACTTTTTAAATATGACAAGAAAGATGACTTCTCAGAACCAGGTGAAGAATGCTGCTTGTAATTGGATATTATAGTAATAGTATCAGAATCATACTCTCTGCGTGTGTGTTTTCACACAACATATTCAGAGGCAAAGGATTGGAACAATTGCTTGGCTCATTCAACTTTATATTTCTTTAAAACAATAATTATCTGAATTATAATGACATTCTAAAGAGAATTTATCAAGCTACGGCTTTTTCAGTTTCTTGGATTTTATTTAAAATTCAGTCAAAGCCGGGCGCGGTGGCGCACGCCTGTAATCCCAGCACTTTGGGAGGCTGAGGCAGGAGGATCGCGAGTTCAAAGCCAGCCTCAGCAATGGCGAGGCACTTAGTAACTCAGTGAGACCCTGTCTCTAATAAAATACAAAAAAAGGGCTGGGGATGTGATCCAGTGGTCGAGTGCCCCTGAGTTCAATCCCCAGTACCCCCCCCCAAAAAAAAAAAAAAATTCAGTCAAATTTCAAATATGACATGTTTCTTAAAAATGTTTTTCCACAGGTAATATTTATCAACAAAATGCTAGGCATTCCTCTTTCTAACATCTTGATGGTTGGAAAGTATGCTTCAGAGCGGGAGCCGGTCCCTATGAAGGATGTTCTGATCCTCTCTGCACTGAGGCAGATGCTGCGGGCTGCAGATGACTTCTTGGACGACTTGCCTCTTGAGGAAATTGGTAAGATGCCTCTTTCTGTACCTCTTATAAGGCACTGGTGTTCTTTGAAAAACCCTCAGCTATACTTCAGTTGGGTGAATGGAGCTTATCTGACTAGTCCTAACAGTTGTATTTGAATAGATGCTTCATTTCTGCTCCTTTGTTTTGTTTTCAGATGAAAGTTCATAGTTGTTAAAATTCTCCTAGTGAAATTAGCTGTCTGGATTCTGACTCTTGGCACAAATCTGGACTGGGATGCCCTAGTTCATCTGTTCATGTCCTGCTTCAGAGTCTGCTTTTGCTCCTGATTTGCCTACTGCCCTCGACAACATCTGACTGATGGCTGCTAGGATCAGTCACTCCACCAACCCAAAGGTCAACCCTTGAGAAGTGGTGGCCCAAGATATGTCCTGCCACAAACTACCCTCCATGTTTCTGAACCATTTACAATTTAGTATCTGTGACACTTTCTTCAACCTTTTCAGGAAAAATCCTTACTTATTTATCTACAGCACTTTCTGTAACTCTATATGATCACATTGAATACTGTTTATAAAATGATTAGATAGATATCTGCTTTCCTGTATAGATTGTGAGTTCTTTGAGAAACAGGGTTTGGGTTTGGTCTGTCTTTGTATTCACAGAGTTTAGCACAGTACCCGATAATACACAAGCATAACCATGATAACTCTTCTCTCTAGAGTAACATTTACTTAAAATATTTCTCCATATAGAAAGGAAGGCCAAGAGAATGAAAGGCTGAAGAGAGCAAATGGAAATATCAAAGGGAAAGCATTTCACTTGTCTCTGGATGAAAATATCAAAGGGAAAATATTTCACTTGTCTCTGGATGAAAATATGAATGTCTAAATAATTGAATGTAAATTAAAAAGAACCTGTATTTCTTAACAAGTTAGCATTTTATTTCTGTGAAAAAAATAAAGTTTCTTCATCAAATAATACCATGCCTGATTTCAATTGAATTCCAAACCATCCTAGTCATGTGTCTAAAATGGAATGATCAAATAAGTTTACCATTGTAAGTTAATAAGAAGGTTGTCGTATGTAAGTGCCCCAAATAATTGTGAAGTCCTCTTGGTAGTTGTCAAATTCGGGACTATCAATAAAGAAAAACAAATCCCAAAAATAGTTTTCAGTTAGTTTTTTTTTTTTTTTTTTTTAAAACCCGTAAAGGCTTCATAATTCTCTTCTTCAAATTTTTCTTATAAAAAATGTTTTGGTTCAATGGTTACTTACATTCTAATAAACTAATTCACTTTTAATCAAAATCAGTCTTTCCTTCTGGGTAGTTCTAGGTATTAAGAGTGTCAGAATTTCTTAGATCTAGGCAAGGGAAAATAAATGTTCTTAAAGTACAGCTGCAGGTGAAGCTAGGGGAACCATGATCCAAAGGAAGAGTTGGGGTCTTTAAACAAGGTCTAGAAGTAGGATGGTCATAGAAATTGAGGAATAGAGCCAGAAGTAAGTTTTGAGAACAAAAGCAGAGGGCAACCTGAATAGTTATATGTGTATGTAGTAAGAACAGATCTAAAATGCAAGGCGTGTTTGTCTCCCTATGATGCAGAGAAAAAAACAAGCCATACATAGCCTTTTGTTTGGGAGAGACTGAAGGTGTTTGAAGATTAACCATTGTTTCACAATGTGAATGAGGCAGTCCAGGAAAACATCTGGATAGAAGGTGGGGCTTCTTTATTCTGTATTAAGGGTTGTGGAGCAATTTTATTTTATTTTTATTTATTTTTTTGTGGTACTGGGGATTGAACTCAGGGGCACTCGACCACTGTGTCATATCCCCAGCCCTTTTTTGTATTTTATTTAGAGACAGGGTCTCACTAAATTGCTAAGTGCCTCGCCATTACTGAGACTGGCTTTGAACTCCTGATCCTCCTGCCTCAGCCTCTCAAAGTGCTGGGATTACAGGCGTGCGCCACCACGCCTGGCTTGGAGCAATTTTATGTAGGAGATAGGGATCCTGAAGAGCAGGAAGTACTTTAGAGGTGAAGAGGAAGAAACATAGAGGCACTGTCCTCATGAACCACAGTATCTGGGAACGTGAATGTCAAGACTTAAGTTCCCTTTTTGTGCTAAAGAGGAAATGGTAGCAAAATGATGCTCTATAATGCTTTAGGAATGTAAGCATGTAGTGGAATTAAATGTCCATTTGGAATTTAAGATGGAAAAGTTTGGTGAGAGAGGGCTTTAAATAGGGAGAAACTTCTCTTTTATCTGGGAGGGGACCTTTCGTAATTTTGTGGATCCTCTAATCTTTGTCTACCACCCTCAGGGATGATGGGACTTGTCACCTGGCCACATTGTTGTAGGGAACAGATAAGGCATGGTACCAAAGATAGCAGGAAACAGTTTTATTTGGCTGCAGCCACATTCAGAGGGTACAGTTTTTGCTGTAATCAATTAATCCTCTCAACCTTGAGTTCAGGTATTTTCAGAACTTTATACTCAGCATGTAAGGGGAGGGGCTTAGAAGTTCACAGCCTGTAGAAGTTCACATAAAAGCAGCTTTTTCTTTCTCTGTTCTGGGCAAGTTAACCCTTCAAGGACAACACCTGAGAAGTGGAGAGTTTCTTCTCCCCTTTCTTTCCTCTCCCTGCCAGCCGTTACCATGGAGCTCAATTGGCAACTTCTTTTATCTTAGAAATGTAGAGACATCTCTGTGAAGCTCCAGCTCAAGGTCAGAAGCCTTGTTAAAGGATCTTTCTTTCTTTCTTTCTTTCTTTCTTTTTTCTTTCTTTCTCCTTTCTTTTTAAATCACATTTTGCGTTTGAAAACACACTTCTGCAAACTACTATACTGGATAAATGTTTATGAAAAACTAGTAAAGGGGCATTCACACATGGAGTTCTGATTTCTTCCAGGCCAGTGGCCAAGTAAGATAAAACAACAGGAAAATAGGAAGTTTATGTACCTTGAACTCTTTTGTAGAGACTCTTTTGCTGATGGTCCTAAAATCAATTATGGTGAAGATTTCTGGAGTAGCTTAGTTAAGATTCTCTGTGGAGGAGGGGGCACCACTATAATATTTTAGAGGCTACCCAGGAGTGTTGAAATTTTATAAAATTTAACATCAGAATGAATATATAGCTCCGTCAACGTCACTAAACTCCTTAAAATAGTGCTAAGTGACATAGCAGATAAAACAGAAGTATGGTGCAAGGTAGAATATTATCCTGAAACTAGGGGGATGATGTGGAAACCGCTTAAGCATCAGTGCCCACGCCTTTGAGGTGTGGCTGGATAGGCCAGGTTGCTGTGTTAAAAAGTTATTGTTTCTGATAGAAGTTCATGTCTTTGTGCAAACTCACCCAACCTCTACCTCAATAAAATAGCAAGAGGAGTTATACTGGATGACACATAAGTTGACATCTTCTTTAGAAGAAAAAATTTTAAGGATTATCATGCTTACTCATTGAAGGGCAGAACATCACACCAGGGACAGCCTAGCAGCCAAGAGATTTATTCAACAGCCTTCGTGGTTGGTAGCAAAACCAGAGAAGAGGTGCTCTGGTCGAAGGTTGAAGAGGTGCTGGGAGAGGGGAGTCAGGGAGAAGGGAGTGTGCAAGCTCTGGTGGGAGAGGGGAGTCAGGGAGAGGGGAGTGTGCAAGCTCTGGACAGAAGGTGGGTGCTTGGTCGCACCAGCTAGGATCTCTGGAGCTGTCAGCTAAAGCAGCTGCTGTCTGGCTGGAGGCTGGAGCTGTCAGCTGGGAGCGGTTGTCGGGCTGAAGGCGATGGGTCTGGAGCTGTCGGCTGGGGCAGCTGCCATTGGCTGGGTCTGGTGATGGGTCTGGAGCTGCTGCAGTGGCTTCCTCCTCTCTGCAGAGTCGAGCTGCTGTGTCTGAGTGGCTCCCTCCTCTCAGCAGCGACGAGCTGATGTTGTCTGTCCCTGTGTCTGTGTCTCAAATCCCTTATATAGGGATTTCTGATGGGAGGTGCACCAGAGCAACCCCAACGCCATTGGCTCTTTGCCCATAGAACAGGGTGACCTTTAAGCCTATTGGCTCTTGCCCGGGAAAAAGAAGCATCTTGCCTGGGGAAGAAACATCCTGCCCAGGGGAAGAAAACATCCTGCCCGGGGGAAAAACATCCTGCCGAGAATGAAACAAGGTTGCTTCTCTCAGGATGTGGAAAACTCTGGGGCAGGGGAGGGGGGAGGGTAACCCATCTATCACTCATAGAAAAAGGTAGGTCCATAGTTAGATAATAATAAAAAAATTGATGGAGGGACCCAAGTGAGCCCCAGATACTTCATAGATGAGTTGGGAAGGGAAAAGGAAGAAAAATTGGAGACAATTATGGATAGGAACAGAACTGGGGAGCCAAGGGGCTGGAGGTAGTCAACAGAGGGAGATTGCTGAGGAATATAAGACAGGGCCAGGGTCAGCCACCACGTACCCAGTCTAATAGTAAACTATCTTGGCTTTTTCTTGCTTAAAAAGATCCCGAATAATACCAGTTTTCCCTACTTTCATCACTGTCGCTCTGGTGAGCATCTATTACTTTTATCTCTCATCTGATATTGCAATAGGCTTGTATCTCTCCTGTCCTTTCTTTTCATGGTCTATTTTCCACAGAGTGGTCACAGTATTCACTGCCATTATTTCTCTCCAAACCTACTCTGCTCAAATCAAAATGATTTATTTTTTGCAATGGCCTACCATCCACGGGCATTCAGACTCACCTTTCTTTCTGTCTTTGATGCTTTTCCCCTAGATATTTCCATGGTCCCCGCATTTATCCCATTCAGCACTCTTCTCCTGTGTCATCTCCTGGGAAGAACTTCCTTGACTGTGTTATCTAAAGCAGCAGATTATTCTCTCTTGTCACTCCATTTCCTCTTCTTTTCTCCATAGCAATTAGATAACATTTGTTTGCTGATTGCCTGCTTCCCAGAGAAGAATCTAGCTTCTTGAGAGCAAGAACTTTATTGGCATCTGTAGTCGGCATTTAATAAGTATTTACTGAAAGACAGATTCAGAGTTGGGAATACAAATAACAGCTTATTTTTCAAACTGAAGATATTGGAGGTATCAGTGACTTTTGGGAAGGGGCATCTACTCAAGTGGAAGGATGGTGATCTCTTAGATGTCATTTTCTTATTAATGGAATACATTTAAAAAATATATTTATGGATGCCATTGCCTTTAAACTCTGGCCAAGTAGTTTAATTGTATTACAAAATTCCTTACGATACAGGGAAACAATACATTGTTTGAAGAGTGTGGAGTTTTTTATTTTTTCTTTTTAAAGCTGTAGTAATGTATAACCGACATGCACTAAACTGTACACTTTAAAAGTGTATAATTAAATGTCTTGACAATGTAAATCCATTATACTTCTGTGAAGGAGCCTATAATCAAGGAGATAGCTAAAGATTGCGGTTAGCTGAGAGCCATAAAAGATGTTCTAGTTTCCACCTGATGTTGATACATTATTCAAAGAATCTTTGTATGCCCATGAACACTGCGTGACGCACCTGTAAGCTCGAGCTGTAAGCACGTGTCCTTGTTAAAGCTATATGTATATAACTGGGTGAGGTTCGTTAGTGTGTGTGGGGAAGAAGAAGGTGGTGGTTGGAGTTAGAGCATTTGGAGTGATTGCTGGAGCTGGAGAGAGGAGAAGAATAAAAGACCTTTTTTCATTTTCATCCTGCCTCCGAATTTTCCTGTGGCGTTCGCTGCTCCAAGCGACTTCCGCTTCAGGCAGCGACAGGTGGCGGCCTGTACGGGGAATTCGGCGGCAAGGTAAGAAAAAAGAAAATTTAAAAAGATGGGAGCAAATATAACAAAAAGTCGGTTTATAAAAGCCATGAATGAAATTTTTGATATTGAGAACTCAGAGGATAGTGAGAAAAGTGAACAAGAAAGCATATCCTCTGACTCAGTGGAGACCAGCAAGGAGAGTAGGAATGTAAATTCAAAAGTAAGATCTGCAAAAGCCATCAGAAGCTTAATAAAATTAGCTGAGGAGTATGTACTCTCCTTAGAAACTGAAACTCAGGATACTAGTGAAAGTAATAATAGTAACAAGGAGCCAAACCATGAAAGTACAGTCTCCTCTACTGAGCCGGTTAGGAATTATGAAGCTAGTAGTGAAGAGGAATCAAAAAGCGATTCGGAGAGCACAGTCTCCAATAAAAAGAACAAAAAGAAATTAAAAAAGAGAAAAGACCGTCAAATAGAGGAACCACTAGCGCCCTCTGCTCCTTCATGGATAGAATCCCTAACAGAAACAATAAAGAGTATTGATCAGAGTGTACGTGCCCTTGAGGTAGAAATTGGCGGCCTTTCAGAGCGCTTATACGCTCTCGAACAACATAGACCGCAGGAGCACCTAGAACTGCCAGTATTTCAAAATGAACAGGGACAAAGATATCACGAGTTCCTAGACTTTAAAACAATAAAGAATTTTAAAGAGGCGGTAATGACCTATGGGCCTCAAGCTCCGTTCACATTAAGTATGATAGAGTCACTTAACACCCTAACCTTAGCCCCCTCAGATTGGAAAAGTCTATGCAGAGCGGTACTAAGTGGGGGGGACAATACCTAATCTGGAAAACTCAATTCCAGGAACTTTGTTCAGAAATAGCAAAGAGAAATGCTGCAGCAGGTTTCCCTCAACGCAATATAGATATGCTCACAGGGGAGGGTGAGTTCGCCGAACTACAAAATCAGCTACAATACGATCCAGGTGTGTATGCCCAGGTACACACTGCAGCTGTGAAAGCCTGGAAGACAATCTCAGGCACAGGGGATCTGCAAGGCAGCCTATCAAAAGTTATACAAGGGCCTAACGAACCTTACGCTGATTTTGTAGATAGGCTCTTAAAAACAACATCTAGAGTTTTTGGAGAAGTCGAGCAAGCTATGCCCCTAGTTATCCAATTAGCATACGAGAACGCTAATAAATATTGCCAGGATGCAATAAGGCCATGGAGAAGTAAAAAAGACTTATCAATTTATATCAGACTGTGCAAAGACATTAACGAGGCTGTTATCACAGGCAACGTAATTGCTGCAGTGATGAAAAATTCCTCCCCTCAAAATTCCCAAAGGTTTCAACCTAGAACAGGATATTCCAGACAAAATTATTATAATCAACCAAGATATGCTAAGCAATATCCCCCAAGGGTAATAAAATCAAATTCATACCGTGCTCCAGGCCGATGCCCCAGATGCAAAAAAGGTATACATTGGGCCAATCAATGCCATTCTAGATATGATATATATGGAAATGATTTATCAAGGATTTCAAAAAACGGGGCACGGGGCCCAATGCCCCGGGGCCCACAAATGTACGAGGCACTAGAGGAGGAAGGCCCTCAGATTCAAATGATTCCTCGTCACAGTCCCTCCTACCCATTAACTCCCTTATCAGAGGGACAAGAGGAAGTGCAGGATTAGATCTCTGTTCTACTGCCCGGATGGTCCTGACACCTGAAATGGGGGTTCAGCTGATTCCTACGGGAATCAGGGGACCTCTCCCTTCAGGAACTGTGGGACTAATCCTTGGGCGTAGTTCCAAAAGTTTATTAGGCTTTAATGTTATACCAGGGGTTATTGATTCAGATTATAATGGAGAGATTAAAATAATGCTAAGTACACACAGGGGCATCATCTCCGTAAATCAAGGAGACAGAATCGCACAGCTGCTCCTCATTCCCAGTCTCCATAATTCTTTTAAAAGCATGCCACAAAATAGAAATAGCAGAGCATTCGGTTCCACTGGTTCAGGACCTATGGCTTTCTGGGTCCAGGACTGTTCACGGAGGCCTATGTGCAAATTAAAAATTCAAGGTATAGAGATGGAGGGGCTGATTGATACAGGATCTGACTCTTCCATCATAAATCTACAACAATGGCCTAAGCACTGGCCTCTACAGAAAGCCTCAACCAGTTTAAGAGGCTTGGGATACAGTAATACCCCAGCTCAAAGTGCTGTAATCTTAAATTGGCAAGACAATGAAGGCCATACAGGAACATTCAAACCCTATGTTTTAAACAGCTTGCCAGTTACCCTATGGGGAAGAGATATCTTACATCAAATGGGGCTACACCTAGCGACCAAGCCTGCAGGTGTTAAGAATAAAAATCCTACTCATAATAAAAAAGGCAAAGGACATTTTTTCTAGGGGCCACTGAGAAAACAATTTTAAAAATACCATGGCTCTCTAATAAGCCAGTTTGGGTCCCTCAGTGGCCCCTATCCAAAGAAAAATTGCAAGCGGCCCACCAATTAATTAAAGAACAATTAGAAGCAGGACACATAGAACCTTCCACCTCTCCCTGGAATTCTCCCATATTTGTAATTAAGAAAAAATCAGGAAAATGGAGACTATTACAAGATCTAAGACAAATTAACAAAACAATGCAAATTATGGGCCCTACTCAACCTGGACTTCCTAATCCTGTAGCTATTCCAAAAAACTATTACCTTATAACCCTTGATATAAAGGACTGTTTCTTTTCCATTCCCCTACATCCTCTGGATGCCCCCAGGTTTGCTTTTTCAATTCCTTCTATTAATAATAATGGCCCTGATAAAAGATATCAATGGAAAGTATTGCCGCAGGGAATGGCAAATAGCCCTACACTGTGCCAACTATATGTGGACAGAGCTATACAGCCCATTAAAAACAAATATCAAGACCTTATGTGTCTACACTACATGGACGATGTTTTATTAGCTCACCCTAATCAACAAATCTTATTTAATATATTTAGTGAAATAACAAAAAATCTAAAAAAATATGGATTATATATAGCAGAAGAAAAAGTTCAAAGCAGATCACCTATACTATATTTAGGCTTTAAAATCATGGATACTTTTGTTAAACCCCAAAAAATTCTAATAAGTAAAGAACATTTGACCACCCTCAATGATTTCCAAAAATTACTGGGTGACATTAATTGGCTTCGCCCTACACTAAGCCTCACTACTGGACAATTAAAACCCTTATTTGACATCCTTCGTGGGAACCCTGACCCATCCTCACCTCGAACATTAACTCCTGAGGCCAGGAGAGCTCTAAAATTAGTAGAACAGGCCATTGAAAGATCCCATTGCGATAGATTTGATTTTGCACAACCACTAATATTGATTATTATTCCTTCACAATATACTCCAACAGGAGTATTTTGGCAACAGGGACCTATATTATGGATACATTTGCCTGTCTCTCTCCTAAAAGTACAATTGAGTCTTACACCTCCATGGTGGCTAAACTTTTTCTCCAAGGACTTAAGTCTTCTATTAAAATATTTGGCATTCACCCCGCTACTATTATTACTCCCTACTCATCGTCACAGGTTGAATATTTGTGCTTCAATGATAATGATTGGGCTATAGCTAGATGCTCTACTTCTGCAAATTTTGACAATCATATTCCTAAATCTCCTATACTGTCCTTTTGTATCAATCATCCTATCATATTCCCACAGGTAATAAAAAATCAACCCATTCCTAAATAATTTAATGTATTTACAGATGGATCCTCTAACGGTACTGCTGCAGTAGTCACTCAAAATGAAAAAATGATTCATATCACTAATCAAAAAATCAGCTCAATTAGTGGAACTCGAAGCTATAATAATAGCTCTGGAAAATTTTAAAGAACAGCCTATGAATATTTTTTCAGACAGCCATTATATTGTACATGCTGTCCCAAAATTGGAGCTAGCAGGTCCAATAGCACCACATACTCCAGCTTTTAAATTGTTTTCTCAAATCCAAAATCTCCTATGGCAACGAAAAGAACCTTTATTTATAGGTCACATAAGAGCTCACACTAATCTGCCTGGTCCTCTCCATGAAGGTAATCAAAAAGCTGACGCCCTCACTAAAACAATATTTATATTTACTACAGTACAACAAGCTACTTTATTTCATTCCCAGTTCCACGTTAACAGCACTACCTTAAGACAAAAATTTAAAATCACAAAAGAACAAGCTCGTAGAATTGTAAAAGAATGTCCATCTTGTGTAACACTCTTGCCCAATCCACATTATGGGGTTAACCCACGAGGTTTGATGCCCAATCATTTGTGGCAGATGGATGTCACACATGAGCCAAGTTTTGGAAAATTACGATTTATTCATGTCACCATAGATACATGCTCAGGCATGATTTTTGCTTCTTTACATTCCGGAGAAAAAGTTAAAGATACTATATCTCATTGTCTGCAAGCTTTTGCTGCATTGGGCATCCCCAAAATGCTTAAAACAGATAATGGCCCTGCATATACATCCACATCCTTCAAACAATTTTGTACAAAGTTCAATATTATCCACAAAACAGGTATTGCTTATAATCCTCAGGGACAAGGAATAATTGAAAGAGCAAATCGGACACTTAAAAATATGTTACTAAAGCAAAAAGATGGAAACTGGAAAAATCCTAAGGACAGATTGGCAGTTGCCCTGTTTACCCTAAATTTCTTAACTTTAGATTCTAATGGACATTCGGCTGGAGATAGACACTGGAACCCACACCAACAACATAAACCTTTGGTTTACTGGAAGGATGTTCTCTCAGGTACATGGAAGGGTCCAGACCCAGTATTAATTTGGGGGAGAGGATCTGTTTGTGTTTTTCCAAAGCACGAATCCTCTCCAATATGGATACCATCTAGATTGATAAAGCAGGTACAAAGTCAAAGGGATCAAGACGAAGTTATTGAGGAGTCTAGATTGAATAAACAAGTGCAAGGTCAAGAGGACCAAAATGAAGGTATGGAGTGATTCCCTTAAAAGAGTTCTCCATTAAATTTACAACTTAAATTTCATTCTTCCCGGCCGGGACAAGAAGATCTCTCTTCAGTGTATACACAATTGTAATTTTTTTTTTCTCTTTTATATATGTCTTTATGTCTGTGCATTTGTCTAAATTTCATGTTAATGTGATGTCACAAATATGTTTATATGTGCGTCTGTCTAGTGTGACGTCACAAATAATTAAGCGCTTAAAAAGAAAAAAAAAAAAAAAGGTAGATAGATATAGATCCAAATAACAAATAACGTTAATTCATTTAAGCTTAGAATATTCTAATTTGATAATCAATAGATAGATAGATAAATAGATATTTATATAAGTTCAGAATATTTTTAGATAATCAATTATAATGATAATCAATTTTGATTTATAGTTGTCTCCGGGACTTCTCTTCAGCTGTGAATATGTTTAATGTTATATAACCTGATATTTTGGTGTTCCGACAGAGGATCATTTATTTGTTATTGACTTCATTTGTTTAGTAGCTGATTAATTTGAATTATTTCAACAGGTATAGGATTGCTGTGTATATAGAGACTCGAGGATTCCAGCTAACAAATTATTTTTCCAAAATGCCTTTAGCTTTTCTTTATCTTTAATGCAGTAAACACCCTCAGTTTCTCTTTGATTATTTCTGAATGTGATATTTTGCCAGCTTATGTTTGTGGGAGCTTGAGCAGCAATGTGTGTGAGCAGAGATCAACTTTTATTTTCTACTCTAATAGTTCTTTTTTTTTAGTTTGACAGCTCACCTTTTGATCTCAGTGCTGGAATAGCACTGCCTTTCCCTTAATAATGGATGCTTGAGTTTTTAGGTAGCGGGCCCTGAAGATTTGCCGGTGGAAATGTCTGGACATAAAAAAGACGGCTGCTGCTACAACTGCAGGGACCGCGGTCGCTGCAAGCATCCCTGCTGCTCAAGCATCAACAACCTCACCAGCAGTGTGGCCTCTGCTCTGCATGCATGGGGCCTCCTGAATCTATGTGTTATAACTTATGGACATTTTGATTTTCCATTATTTTGGGACATTGCGGGACAATGCCTTGCGGGTATTTGTCTAAGAGAACTCAGTGCGTTACTTGATGAAACTAAGGGCAGCTGATTGGCTTAAAGAACTTGATACGCTATGGAAACTTGGCTCGTCAGCAGTAGGCTTGCCGCCTTAAAGCCGCAGCATCTCCTAAAAATTGGACGGCTGTTAGTCAACACACAGTCGATCCTGAAGGGCTCTATTGGATGGCTGGTTAGCCTATGACGGGTAAGATCCCCAGAGGGGGACAACCTAAGACACGGCACAGTCGCACGGGACAGTCTAATGTGGCCGGCATGTCAACCTAAGCCAGGAGTCAGGACAGCCTAGACTCCCATGACGGGTAAGAATGTCGGTTGCACATGGACGTCCTAGAACATCCCCTCTTTTAAAACTAAAAGGGGGAAATGAAGGAGCCTATAATCAAGGAGATAGCTAAAGATTGCGGTTAGCTGAGAGCCATAAAAGATGTTCTAGTTTCCACCTGATGTTGATACATTATTCAAAGAATCTTTGTATGCCCGTGAACACTGCGTGACGCACCTGTAAGCTCGAGCTGTAAGCACGTGTCCTTGTTAAAGCTATATGTATATAACTGGGTGAGGTTCGTTAGTGTGTGTGGGGAAGAAGAAGGTGGTGGTTGGAGTTAGAGCATTTGGAGTGATTGCTGGAGCTGGAGAGAGGAGAAGAATAAAAGACCTTTTTTCATTTTCATCCTGCCTCCGAATTTTCCTGTGGCGTTCGCTGCTCCAAGCGACTTCTGCTTCAGGCAGCGACACTTCTGTTCAAATCTTGACCATGAAATTTAGTAACTGAGTGATCTTTAGCTAATCATTTAACCTAAGATTCTGTTTATTTACTTGAAAACTGGCAACAATGTTGGTATCTTACTCATAGGTTATTGAAATATAAGGAAGATACATGCAAAGTGCCTGGCAAATAAGAAGCATCTAACAAGTTATGGTATTTTTTAAGCTATGTAAATAATGCCCACACGTTGATTAAAATATATATTTTTGATATTGCGATTCTTTTTAGTATGGTCAAGACCTTATATGTTTTTCTGAGCATAAGTAAATATACCAGTCAGATATAAAGCAATAGAGGATCTGTGCAACAGGGAAGACAACAAGGAACTTCAGAGTGGCCACCCAACAATGTAAAGCACACACATTTTAATTTTTTAAAAGGGATTTTTGGTCCTACAGAACATATCTGCAGGTTGCATTGTGCCTATATGTGACAAATTTGTGACTCTCAGCAACTTGAAGTTAGGACTTCAGTGTGAAATTGACAGGATTTGGTTTATGTCTTACAAATCTGCTGTGGGGAAGAAAATGAATTGGAGAGGGGATAAGCAGAAAAGCAGAGGATTGAATTAGGGGGCTACTGTAGTAATCTACAGAAGTAAATATGCTAATCCTGGAATAAAGAAAAGTAAATGAATTTGAGATGTATTTTGGAGGTAGAACAGTTGGCTTTTACAAGTCCCTATGCAGAAACTAGTTGAATTTCCTTTAAAAAATTCTTAGATTAGTGAACTGATATGTTTCCCCCACCTCTTACATCAATGTCTAGGTTTTTCCTAACATTATTTTTAGCTAACTTTACTGTCTAAATTCACTGGATCAGTAACAATCCTTTGCCTAGAGGGCTGTGGGCACACTGCCAGTTGGGCGGGGCTTGCCGAGTTTCGGTTTCCTTTCCTGAGTCTCCAAAACTGCGAAGCTGCCCAAGCTTTTACTCCTCTCATTTTGTGCCTGCTTTGCTTTCTGGACAGAGTACCAAGCTTCAGTTCCAGTCCTCATACAGACTCTTTAAACAGGTAAATTACTACTTTACAATTAAACAAAAGTTTTCTTTTTCTAATTTCTAAAAATAATCATTTAGAATGAAAAGCTAAGTATTTGTTTTTCTTGCTACCTGCTCACCTTGTGTTTGCTCCTTTCCCTTGTTATGTTAATAAGAAAAACAAATGTGAGCCTTGTGAGCTTTTGGAAGTACATGGATCTATTTTCGATATTTAATGGAAACTATATTGTATTTTTCACCAGATTGAGAAGTATGGCAGTGAGAACTCGTTTGAAGTGGTTTCAAGAAAAGAGACTGCAAAATCATTTTGGAGGAAAGCAGTTTAGCCTTCTTTATAAGGCTAGTGTTCATGAATTCTCTTATGAAAATTTGTTTCAGAAATGCTGTAACCAAGGACCTACAATAATAGTGATTTACAATAAAAATTATGTTGTTGGAGCATACATTCAAGACATTTTCCAGGAAGAAAAGGAAGTTCCTGTCACTCTTTTTGCCCTTCAAGAGACTAATGTTTCAGAATATAAAATAAGATCACAAAGACCAGTGGCATTGTTCTATGACAGGTGCAGGACACAATCAGTCTATGCTGGATTCTGGATATATCTAAGAGAAAAAACAGGTGCTTATCAGCTCAGAAATAAGTAAAGAACTTGGACTACCTCAAGGTACCTCTTCCTTTCAGGAATGTGAAGTTTTTCGATGTAAAGGTAGGTTTAATCAGATAATCTAATTCTATATAGATTTCTTCTCTTTATATTTGTAGGTTTCCAAGTTGATGTGTCTCCTTAAGGAGAAGTGACCTCTTTACTTGCCCTTTTCTCTGGAGAGATAGTCCACAATTAAATCTGGCTACAAATTTCTTGCTGAAACACAACCATTAAAAACAAACAAACAAACAAAAAATATATATATATGAGACTCATATATATATACGACTCAACCATGTTGATATATATGTATGTGTGTGTGTTTATAAAGATGTATCCTCTTAACAAATTTTTAAGTATACTGTACAGTATCATTAACTATTATGCTGTGTATTAAATAGTTTGTATAACTAAACTATCTTTTGGTCTACACCTCTTGCTTTTCTCTGTGGGCCCTGACAGCCATTATTATTAGCTTTTATGAATTTGACTATTTTAGATTCCTCATATAAATGAGATCATGAGTATTTGTCCTGCTATTTGGCTTATACTTTGCATAATAACCTTCAGGTCTATACATGCTATCACTAATGTCAAGATTTCCTTCTTTTTTAAGGTTAGATAATATTCTGTTGTGGGTATATACCACATTTTAAAACTGATTCATCCAATGATGGACATTTAGATTGCTTCTCAGCTGGAGTTTTCCATCATATCCAAAAACAATTATTAATTTACTTACTTTTCCACTAAAGAATATTTAAGTTGTTTCCACTTTTCGTTGTTGTAAACAATGCTCCTCCTGTACTATCTTTATGCAGATAACTTTGTGCTCAAAAAAATACACGGTAGCTTTCCAGAAGTGCAGTTTCTGTTTAAGGACTATGCACATTTGCATTTGGACAATTGCTTTCAAAAGTTTCATTTGTCAATACCATCCCCAATAGTTTTATGAAAATGACAATTTCCTTGTATCTTTACCAATCTTTGATATTATCAAACTTCAGAATATTTGCTGATTTGATAGTAAAAGGATGGTTTCTCATTTTCATTTTTGTTTATCCTGTTCACTAACAAGTCTATGTGCATTGGCCATTTACATTTATTCCATGAAATATTTATATCTACCCACTTAAAAGAAGGTACAATGGGGATGATATTTCCTGAGTGCATGTTCCAAAATAATTGCCTGTGTTGATTGTATTTGAATGACTATATGAGAATACATAATTCTTTCATCACATTTTATTTGTAGGGTGGGTAATTGTAATATTTCCACTGCACTGATGTTGCGATGGAAAACCTAGGGTCAAATTTATCTGTTATTACTTTTTTTATTTCCCTACGAATGATTCAATCTTTCTTCCTGACTGCTCCAAACATTTAAATTTTTAAAAATCTGCTAAATTGACTTGGATGTATTATGATATTGGTCCTCTTGGATCATTAAATAAACTTTTTATTGAAATACAGCATATAAAAAAGAAATGCTAAATTGATAAGTACAGCAACTGACAAACCTACAAATAGAACTCCCTCCTATAACCACTACTCAGATGAAGAAATAGATTATTACCATTAGTTCAGACTATTCCTTTAGGACCTCTTCCATTTATTCCCTAAGGCAAACGTTATTCTGTCATATTAACATTAATTGATATTTCTTATTTTTTAATGTTAGGTATACAGAACTCTACCAGATTATGTGCTGTTCTGTTTCTGGCCCCTTCAGTTGAAATTATATTTGTGAGATTGAGCTAATATAGGGGATTGTATTGAAAAAACATGACTTGAAAATCAGATATCTTACCTAGTATAAAGCTGTACTAGTAATTCCAAATATAATGGCAATCAAAAATCTCAAAGAAGGAAGAAACAGTACTGGTATATTCTGGTGCCTATCTAGATCCTTCCTTCCCAAATGGGACATGAGTTTTTTGGACATGCAGCAGCAGAGTTGTAAAGTGAAGATTATGGGCCACCTTATGCATGGGAAGGTGGGAAGATTGTGGAACCCATATACATAAGTTTACATGGCACTGTCCAGGAAAGTATGCCCTGTAAATGCATGAGATCCACGTTTATTTACTGTATGTAATTCTTTGCCATCCTTTAAGGATACTGAAAGGATGAGTACTCTTTCCTAGTAGTAAATATCATTAGTTTATTTACCAGGATATAAAATTATAAGTATGCTTATAAGGAAATTGGTCCAGGCCACTTGTCTTTTTTCTTTCCCTGAGAGTGCACCCTAGCACAGTACGTGAAGGTATCATAATTCAGCTGCTCTAACTCTGCATAGTGTATCATTCTTATTATATGCAACATTCATTTATTCCCTTTCATTTTCACAAAGTACATTGTTATGGATCCATCAGTCTTTTTATGCAATTGTTGCTAATAAACATTTGAGTTTTCCAGTTCAAGGCTATAAATACTCTTGTACATGGTTCATATATATATATATTTTTCAAAGAATGTAAGAATGAAATTACAGGGTTATAGCATATGCTTATGTTCAGCTTCAGTGGATACTGACAAAGTTTTTCAATGTAGTTGTACCTGTTTCTCTTATGACAAGTAGTATATGAGAGTTTCTATCGACTTCAAATCTTCTCCAATGCTTTGTATTAACAGTTTTAAAACATGTACTATTCTGATATGTGGGTGGTGATACAAAATCTAGTGAATTTGTCTTTCTTTGATTACATTAGCAATTTATTTCACATTTTAAAATAATTTATCCTCATATTAACAATTGTCCCTTTTCAAGTTTTAAAATTAATTTTTATTAATTATTCATTTTTATATTCCTAAGATTTGTTCCCTTGTCTTTTCTATTCTTATGTTTTATTTTCAAAACTTTTCTTCTTTCTTGTCATTAATAAAATGGGCTTTTATCACAAGGTTGACAAGGTGTTCATATTGTGAATTGGTATGTATTTATAATTTTGGTTTTTACATTTCTTTTTGGTTATTATATTTATTTGTATTTATTTGGGAAAATGCTTTGTAAAATCCCAAGAAGTTGCTTTTCTGTTTGTCAACAGTTATTTATTTCCAGTTTTTATAGTCATTGAATGAAGTCAATGATTTCTACTTTTGGTAATTTAATGAAGTTTATGTTATTACTTTACATGGAGCCATATTTATGTTTTCATAAAATTCTTTTTCTATAGTTTAGAGGATTGCCAGTATCTGTAACCTAATTCTTCTAGTTTTAAGTTCACAACAAAAAGAATGTCTCTTCACCAGAAGCAAAAACTTCTGCATTTGAAACTCATGTGTTTGAATGAAGTCCTCTGCTTGCCCCAACCACTCACTGTGCTCTGATTGCCACATCATTGGTTCTATCATCTCTTCTGCTAGAGCGAGGGGAAAAAAATGGTCCTAGAGCTCCAATTGTTGATAACAGATTTTGAAGAAAATCTGATTTTTTTCCCCATTTGAGTGTCTCTGACATTATCTTCTCAGACCTGTTGGATTTTTTTTTCAGGGAAAAGACTCTGGAGCAATCCCAGTCTGTCTTTTGCCTCTATATTCCTCTAGCTCCAGCTTCAGAATGCACCCCCACCCTCAAGTCCCATGTTAGAGTGAATGAGCAGTTAGGTGAAGAAAGATCTAGGACACCAGTCTTCCGGTGTCCATCTTTTTCTTTTTTGTCCATCTTGCCCTAAGATTTCTTCTTTGCAAATAAGATGATATTAATGAGATTTGCCAGCATTTCCTCAACCTACTTTTTACTGTACTTCATTAATCTCATGGCAAGGCTGTTTATAAATTTGTTCTTAGTGAATTCATTCATATTCATTCAGACAATCAATCATTTAACAATTCATAATCTGCATTATTATTTATTTCCTCTAGATTTATTGGACGAAAGAAAGAAAGAAGGAGTCGCTATGTAAGTTAATGTTTTTAACAGTATACTATTCTGTTCATTATTTTTATATATGTGTGTTTATATATATATGTACATATATATACATATACATACACACATAAATTGTAGATGGACACAATACCTTTATTTTATTCATTTATTTTTATGTGGTGCTGAGAATTGAGCCCAGCACCTCCCACGTGCTAGGTGAGCGCTCTGCCACTGAGCCACAACCCCAGCCCTATTCTGTTCATTATTTTTGACTTATTTGATGATAGGTTCCATCAATAAAAAAAAATGGCAACATGAATTTCACAGATAATTTGCAGATTATCAAGAATAAATTAAAAGTATAATTGTAAAACTTTTTTTTTAGTATTGTTAAAACAGAAAGAACACTGGGTAGACAGAATAAATTCTAATGTTATTATATACTTGAAAAAAATATTTGATGGAATGTCTGTGTTTTTGCTTACTTCGGAGAACTACTGTGGAAGAAATGACTGTCAGGTAGAGAAAATCTATTAATGATGTACAAGGTCATGTTAGAAATGCTTTATTTCTATAAACTTCAAATTTTATATATTATATTGTGATTTTTGAAGTTTTTTATTGACTTATTTATCTCCATGTTTAACAGCTGATGTTTATTCCTAAAAATGTGTGGTCTTTTAGCTTGAGTCTGAAAAGTTTTATGTCTGACTTTAATTTCAAGTGTTATTTTTGCTTTCCCTTCTTTTACAATAGGATTTAAAATAGGTCAGTCACATGTCTTTGTGCAAGAAGAAAAACTGCTAATAATAAAATAAAAAAATTACACATAGGAAAAGAAATAAATTCTGTGAAATTTTATGGTAAAGTCCTGTGATCTAACCTCAGTCATTTGTAAAAAAAAAAATGTGTTTAAATAGGCTCAAGAGGACCTTGCTGTCTGCCATTAGTAGTCATGAGCCATATGAAGACATGGTTCACCAAAGAAGAATTCTGCTGCTGGGTCCAATTGGAGCTGGGAAATCTAGCTTTATCAACTCAGTGAAATCTATTTTTCGAGGCCATGTGACAAATCAGGCTCTGGTGGGCTGTGACAAAACTGGGATATCTAAGAAGGTTAGTATATTCTAGGGTACCCAACCTTTTCTTCTTTGTTCAAGGCAGTTATTTTAGAAAAGCCTTTTGCTGATTAGCTTCATCCTATGTAGACTTTATCCCAGTTTATAACAAAAAATGTACTTTTGAAGTTTGTTTATTCCCTTTTTAGTACCGGACATATCCCATTAAGGATGGGAATGATGGCCAATGCCTGCCCTTTATTCTCTGTGACTCACTGGGGCTGAGTGAGAAGGAAGGCCTGTGTGTGGAAGACATAGTTTCCATCTTGAAAGGCCACATTCCTGACAGATATCAGGTAAGATTAAGCTAATTATTAAGACATTATAATTGATTTGTAAAATGTGTATTTCTGCCCATTATCCACAACATCAGAGTCTCGTTTAATTTAGTGTATCAGCACTTATCTTTTTAAAATATACTTGTTGAAATTCCTGTGTTCATTTTTGGTGGTGAATTTCACAATGAATAAAAAATTTCAAGGACTTTCTGTCATGGCTTTCATAACAGCCATAAATCCTGTTCAACTTTCCACAAGGTAATTTTTCTTACGTAACAGAATTCTGAAGGTAGGTAGCCTGGGGCCAGTGTAGAGGCTTGTAAGTTGAGTAATTTCAGAAATCCTTGTGACCCTTTGAGCACCACAGCACTGGGTGCTGAGGATTTAATGTTTGTGTCCTCCACCACCCCCGAAGTTCATATGTTAAAGCCCTAGTCACCAAAAAGTGATGTTTTGAAGGTGGGGCCTTTGAGAGGCAATCTCCTCTGCTTTCAAGGATATAGCCAGAGATAGCTGTCTGTGAACCAGGAAGAGGAAACTCAACAGACACCAAATCTTCCAGTACCTTGCTCTTGGACTTCACCATCTCCAGAATTGTGAGAAATAAATATTTGTTGTCAAAGCCACCACTCTATAGTAATTTTATTATTAACCGCACCTAAATAAGGCACATATTTTTAATCCTTGTGTTTTCAGGGTGTTCATGCTGAGTACTATCAGCGTACGAGGTCAGAGGAAGAGTTAGACTACGGAATCATGTTAGGTCTTTATTTTTTAAAAAATTTCAAGTTCATCTCTTCATTTTTAAAATTTATTTTTATTCTAATTTGTTATACATGTTTGCAGAGTGCAATTCATTTCATATTACATATGAAGAACACAATTTTTCAAGTTTCTGGTTTTACATAAAGTATTTTTACAACAAGATCTTGAATAAATTGTTAATCTTCCCTGAACCAAATGCACAATTTTGCCAACATCTTTCATTGAATGTCTTTTGTATCTTTTCTTTATCAAATATGTATAAGGATCTGTTCATTTATTCTCTGGTTTGTTTCAGTGATATATTTTTCTATTTCTTTATGAAATCATTTTAATTTTCCATATTGCTTAAATTTTTTTTTTTTTTTTTGTGGGTACCAGGGATTGAACTCAGGGGCACTCGACCACTGGGTCACATCCCCAGCCCTTTTTTGTATTTTATTTAGAGACAGGGTCTCACTGAGTTGCTAAGTGCCTCGCCATTGCTGAGGCTGGCTTTGAACTCGCGATCCTCCTGCCTCAGCCTCCCAAAGTGCTGGGATTACAGGCGTGCGCCACCGCGCCGGCTCATATTGCTTAATTTTTAAATTACCATAGCAGTCAATAATTTCTCAATAAATGATTGGATAAGTCACATTTATTATTTATTTATGACTTATTTTTCTTGACAATTTTCACATGTATCCTTTTTGAAGTAAGCTTTCTTGTGTTATGTTTGATTGTGCTTGATTTGTTGTTATTTTGATTGACATTATTAACATTTTCATGTTGAAAGTTTATTCATATTTTTACATATCCAGTGTTTCTATTCAAAAATAGAGACTTAATTTTCTGTTCATGTAAATTTATTTCATTCTTTAAAATAGGGTTAACTTGTAGATGCTATTTAGTGTGCTCTTAAATATTCTTAAAAAATAAAACCTTTTATTATAGAGCATTTTAAACTGAGATGAAAGTAGACAAAATGGATTAATGAATTCCCATGGACTTAGCTTCAAAAAAATTTGACTCTGTTTTATCTGTATTTACTCATCTTTTTCTCTCCTGTATTATATTGAAGCAATTCAAGAAATTCTAATAATTCATCCATAGTTGAGTATACAATTATAAGTATAAAAATAAATACACAGGTGCATATATCTTTCCTTAAACATAGCCAGAGTACCCTTATCACATCTAACATGTTCACTTGTTCCTCATCAAATACTGCTCAATATTGAAATCTCTGATTGTCTTATAAAAGTATCAGGCATTTTAAACAGTTTTTCAGAAAAATAAATCAAATATATTTCATCCCTTTTAGCCTATATATTCTGTCTTTATATGTTTTATTTTTCCTTAAAATTTGTTTTAAGATATTTGGTTGGATGTTCTGTAGACTTCCATGCAGTCTGTACTCTACTTTTTGTATCCCTCTGTGTAGTTTTACGTGGTCCTCTGTTTGCTGTAGATCCTGACCATTGGTAGTTGAATATGGAGACATATTCTAAATCAGATTCTACTTCATAGATGGCGTTGTTTTCTTTCATGAGGATGTGAATGTTTTGGGTTTTCTTGCTTCTCTAATGTTATTATTTATTCCTGTTCAATTCTTATGTCCATATATTAAAGAGGGTGTAAAGAGAGGGGCTATTCTATTTTTATCACTCCTCATCATTTCACATATGAAGAAAAAACTTCCCCTCATCTACCTATTGCATAGTTGTACAAAGGAAAAGTCAGAAATATACTTGAATTTTTGTCTATTTTATGAACTTTTGAAATAACAAGTTGTTTCTTTAGTATTTCTTTAGGAATCTATCTTCTTTCCCTGACCCTTCAAATAATTTCCTTCCAACTTTCTGTAAGTAACCCTGCAAGTTTACAGTTTACTTCTTTAATATATAAGAAAATATATATAGATTTGTGCTTCTCCTTTTCTTAGAGAAGTGGTAGAACACTATATTTTATGGATATATCAGATTTTTAGTGCTACAAATAGTCCTATGGTGATCAGCCTTGTCTTCTCTATATAGCATTTTGCTACTCTATCTGTGGGACAGATCCCAGCAGAGCAATTGCTAGTTTAAGAGTAAAGACATCCATTTCATCTTGAAGCATTCCCCTTCCCCACCCTCTGCCTGATGATACTATATTTCTATGAATTCTTTTCCATCTATCTTTCTCCACTGTTGTGGCATTTTCTATAAAGCCCTCTCCTTTTTCATGAAAGATATGGTGTTGAAAGAGTTAACTTTGACTTCTACTTGCTGCTGTTCAGTTTTTTATTTACATATATGGCCACCAGGTATCCCTATTTCAATTATTTAGATCCAGACTAACTCTATACATTTATCTTTTCTTGAAAAGAGTAACACAAACCTTTATTTATAAGTACTTAATTTCTAGTTAATAAGCTTTAAGAGTCTTTTTGTGATTAAAATAAATTTCTCTTACTTTTAAAGTAGATATAAATCTCTTAGAGCAAAAAAAGTCCTTCAGCCTTGCCTCCCTCTTTTCCCTGCTTCTAGATTTTATAAACAACTGCTATAAAAGAAAAACAATAGTGCTGTGGAATCCCAGACAAAGAAGGTTGACTTTTATCAGACAGCCTAAATAGTATGCAGAGAAAAACAGTTTCAGTCACGTACAGGGCCTTGAAAAGGTGCAAGTGACCTCAAAACCTTGAAATATATGAAATAAGAAATTTAATATGTCTAAAATGTAATCTAAAAATTAAGTCATGTCTGTAATAAAATCATCAAAGAAAATGTAAACATTCTGTGCTGCCAAAAAATATGCTTAAAACCTATAACAAAGAAAAAGTAAAGAGAGAAGATTCCACAGCCTGACTCGCGTGTCGGTGTGTTATTTTCCCCATCGCTGCTTCTCTGCCTCCGTACTTCACTGAGCGCTCACGTTGTACCCCCTGACTGGGTCTGGCCCCCAGCACTCCACATTGCTTCTTTTATCTAGAATACTTTTTCTAGACTAACTCTGCCTCTTTCTAGCCCTCCTCTTGTGTGTCCTTGCTCACAGAAGCCTTATCTGACTATGTAAAAGGGCAGCTACCTACTTATATAATGACGATCTTCTCTACCATATTGTTAGCCTTGTAATGTTAGAGATTTGTCTTTTGTTCACTTGTACAGTGCCTGGTGCACAGCATATGCTCATAAATATTTGTTGATTATTATATTGTTTTCTTTCTACCTTACAGTTTAATTCTATGGAACCAATCACATCAAGGCATAGTAACTATATTCATTCCCCATCATTGAAGGACAGAATCCACTGTGTGGCATTTGTGTTTGATGCTAACTCTGTTGAACAACTCTCTAGTGAGATGGTGGCAAAGATCAAGAGAATACGAAGGGAAGTGATAAAATGTGGTGAGTCTCAACCCACTTTGCTACTAAGGGTAATTGACTAAACTTTATTGTAGAATGTTTTGGGGGTAGGGGAAGATGAAGGACTTAAGTAATTGCAAATTTGAATCCTTCCTGCCTCAATGGCATGACCTTTCTATGCCTCAATTTTTTAATGAATAAAATTAGTGCATTTGGGTCCCCCTTCTGTGCTCTTTGCCAATCAGGTGTTTAAATCTTCCTGAATACCAGGCCATGGAGGTTTTTTTTTTTTTTAATATTTATTTATTTGCTTTAGTTGTACACAATGTGTTTATCTGTACGTGGTGCTGAGGATCGAACCTGGGCCGCACACGTGCTAGGCGAGCGCTCTACCGCTAAGCCACAATCCCAGCCCATGGAGGTTTTTATTTTTTAATTTAATTTTTATTTTAAAATATGTTTAGTTGTAGATGGACTCAATATCTTTATTTTGTTTATTTATTTTTTATGTGGGTGCTGAGAATTGAATCCAGTGCCACACACATGCCAGGCAAGTGCTCTACCACTGAGTCACAACCCCAGCCCCTAGGCCATGGAGTTTTGAACACTACTTTGTCCTTTGTGGAACTGTCATGGTGCCCATTCTACTCAGGGGATCTTCATCTATAGTTGATCCTATGTTAATGTGGGTGCTGGGGTCAGTGGCTGTGTAGGATTTACCTAATTTGTCTGTGTTACTGAAGAAATCTCCCTTATGAAATATACGGAGACACCCATGGCCATAATGGCTAGTTTTACCCTGACCTCAGTGTGCCCTGTCAAGAGTTAGTCCCACTAATCTTTCTTTCTTGATACATTTCCCCAATTAGCTCTCCAATTAGCTCCTTTTGCTTCTGTTTGCTTATTCTCAAGATCTGCATCTGATGTTTTTCTACAAGTTATCTGCTACAAGTTATTTACACATCTGCCTTGGAAACAATTTATAGAAATTTGAAAAGTAGCTTAAAGGGGTTGGGGATGTGGCTCAGTGGTAGACTGCTTTCCTAACATGTGTAAGGCCCTGAGTTTGATCCCTCGAATCGGACCAAAAAAAAAAAAAAAGCAATTAAAAAAAACACCTGTGGCTTTGCTATTCACCTCACTGTTTGTTACTAACTATACTTAACAGCAAGAAAAAGACAAAGAAGCAGAAAAGTAAGATGTTTTATAGGGAGAGGCAGCAGAAAGGATTTGGAGAAATAAGAAAGGATGAGGAAGTTAAGATGCCCCACTTTGACTTTTCTTGGCCTTACCTGTTTTGAGTGTGAATGAGCCAGTTTGTCACAAATTTGATCAATTTAGAAGCAGGAAATGATGGATTTACCTGCTCACTGAAATTTAAAATCTTGCAACAGTGGTGTATAAAGGAGGTACCTGCTAAAATTGTGAAGTAGGAGCAATATATTTGTGAAGTCCAGATGCATTCTGTCTCCTTGATGTCTCTTCTCCCCATCATCTTCATTAGAGCTCTTTGGTCTTTTCTCTATAATATCAGTTAGCAATATTGTAGCATAAATTTTACTTACCTTTCCCAAGATGTGGTTTTATTTTTATCTTCATTTCTTACCATGGAATGCAGTGAAGGGGACTCACCATGTCAGAGAAATTCTAGATACTGTGAATAGTCCAGGAGGATTTTTTTCTCTTGAGAGGTGGATGTGGGGGAACTTACCAAATCTAAAATTATTCCATGGGGAACCTATGGCCTGGTTGACAGTTAATTAACTTAAAAATACTGATGCTGTGTGTGATGATAAGAATAATATATATCTGTTTGACATAGGCGTTGTACATCTGGCTTTGCTCACTCATGTGGATACCATGGATCTGATTACAGTAGGTGACTTTCCAGACATCTATAGCTGTGTGCCTGTGAAATACAAGGTAATGAATTATGCTTTATGTAAACACATTTTTTGGATATGTCATTATGATCACATGACATTGCTGTGTATAAAAACAAAATAGACATATACTGAATTTAAGAAGAATTAAAATAACTTCTTAGATAATTAGGACTAATTTCCCAATTTTTAAAAATTAAGTGTACACAAAGACATGCGTGTTTTTATCTATATATATATATATTTATAATCTTTACAATGACACTATGAATAATTCCATTTATTACAATTTAATTCAGTTAAGTCTATTATTGATTACCTTTAAGATCAAGCTGGTGTGATAGTCTGTAATTAGATTCCAGATAATTAGAACAGTTCCCCTGCACTAAAAAGTTTTATCATTTCATAGGTAGGGTGAGAGGAATGGGGAAGTGGGATAAGAAAAAAATTGACAAAATAATATGATATGTTTAATTAAGTATGATAGATAACATAAAATGACTAAAAACAAAGTGCCTTCTTAGAGAAGGAAAATGTCATATGGGAAGATTTCACTAATGAAATAGCACTGGGAAATGGCTTTCAAGGAGAAGTATTGTAGGAAGTGAAAAGACAAATAGGGGGAAAGTCAATATTTAATTTAGGTCAATTTAAGGGAGGAGAAAGCAGCCTGCCTGGAGGCATGCAGTTGCTCAATTTAGTGGACGACAGGGTCTTTGCAGAGGGAGCTGAAATGAGAAAGGAATATTTGCATGAGATAATGTTGCTTAATTTGTGCATTGTGGGGAATCAGCAATTTTTTGAAAGGGTAGCAATATGTTCAAAGTTAAGTTTCACAGAAACTAATCTGTTTGCCACTGTGGGCAGGATACATTAGAGTCAAAAGGGATGTAGCAATAGGGGACACCAGTTGCAAAATGTAATAATAGTTAATATTTATTAAGCACTAAATATGTGATGGCTTTTCTCATTCAGTGCTAATAACAATCCTCTGAAATGCATCCCATCATTACTACATTTTATAGATAAGAAAGCAAAGGCACACAGAATACAGCATTTTCAATGTTTTTTGACAGTGCTAAGAAGTGGCAGAGCCACACTGTGAACCCAGGCAGATCGGCTCCAGAGACCAACTAGTCTAAGCCAGAATTAAGCATTAGTCTAGTCAACTCTACTTATTCTGAGAATAATTTGTAAAGAGAGACAGGAAAATCATGGACTCTAGTGTATGTGAAAAATACTTCAATTTCATAGAAGTTTTTCTATTAGAAACTATACTTTTTGTTTTTAATTTATAATGAATCTATTACATGTATTCTAAATGAAAATTATCAGTGATATTAGAACCTGACAAATGAGGTTCTTCCAGAAAATACTTTATGGGGTCAGATGTTCAGTTTTGTAACAATAGTAAAATTATTGCCAAGCCCCTACTTTTTGTTATTATTTTCATAATTTACATTGCCATATGTATTTTACTATTTCAAGATTCCTGTGTTTTCATTTCTGTATGACAGCTAGAGGCAGTCCACAGAAAACTTGGATTTACTCTTTCTGACATCTTGGTGGTCAGCAATTATGTCTCTGAGTGGGAGCTGAACCCTGTGAAGGATATTCTGATCCTTTCTGCACTGAGACAGATGCTGTGGGCTTCAGATGACTTCTTAGAGGATTTGCCTCTTGAATAAACAGGTAGATGCTTTTGGTGGTATAGAAGTTTGAAAGTATCTATTTGGCTACTTCCTGCCTGGGCCTATTGTGTACCTGGCAATTCTCTGTCTCCCTGTGGGTCTTGCCCTGTGATTAGACCTTGCCTTTAACCCACTAGCTGGATGCACTGTCCTGCCTCCCCTTTTTACCTCCTTCAATATATTCTGGAGAATTCATACTAGTTCTCTTCCTCCCTGTCTTGTTTTAAGACAAAATTTTTGAAATGATCCATCTCTGTCATTCCCACAGTCTGAACATCCCTTGTTTTATCCTTGGCCTCCTGTCTCAGAATATGTTTCTTTGCTTGGGAAATAGAACTGGATTGGATAGTTTGACCTGTATGTTACCTGATGGCAGCAACAAATAGAGTCACTTCAAGAGACAATTGTCCTTGACAATAGCTCCCACCATTGAATGGAATCCAAGTAGTAAGAGACCTGAAACACTAATTATGTTTGGGTAATGTCAGAGAGATACTCCAGTAATAATGGATCCAATGGTGGAAAAAATGGAAAGGGAATAGTAACTGAAGGGTGTCTTTGGGAAAATGTATCCATAAGCAGGTTGCAGCCCTGCCTTTGAGGCAGGTGATACAATCACCGTCATTGCCAGTTTCTATTACCAAAAATCTGAACCTATGGTTTTCATCCTACTAAAGCAACATAAGCTTCCTGGTTTCCTGAAGGGAATCCCCTAACTGAGAGAAATGATGTGTGTTGGAAGCCTAATCTCTCTCACCCTGTTGATGATAAAAAGTTGGTTAAAAAAGGCAAAGTTATGTCCATACAATGTGTAGAACTGAAGGCAGCATATCTGAGAATGCAGGAAATTTGGATTTTCATCTGGGGTAATGTCTGTATCTTTACTGACTCATGCTGTGGTCATTGTCTTTGTATTCTCTGAAGATAGGATCTACATGATTATATAATTAAAATGCACAGTGAATGGAATTAAATCATGGAAATTTGCAGGATTCTGTGAAAGACTTCAAATGGAACATATCAGTGACCACCAGATAAAAAGTGGTTGTTGGCTCATAAAGGTTAGAATCCAAAGGCTGATGCACTTGCCCATTCTTTGGATGCATCTATTTGTGTGCATAAACTGAAAAAGGACATTGGTACTCAAGTTATAAATATCAGGTGGAATCGTGACAGACTTCTTTATGGAATCTGCTAACATGGCAACAAAACATCCAGCAGGCTAGCAGGAAGAGAATTTCCAAAAGAAGATTTTGGGTAAGATTCTCTGAGGACAAAGGCCAGCAGATAAAATATCTTGGACCTTTAGTGGTTAACTGAGTGGCTTCCATGAGGTCCTGATTAGAATAAATACATGTTAGATGTTGACTTTGCTTATCTTTTGTTATAGCAGTGGCTTAGGACACCATTAAAAATTTGGAACAACAAAATGTGAACAAATTTGGTCTTCTATACTATATACATCATCATATCAGAATATACATATCCAATTTCTATATGTACAAAAATGAGCTAAGAGACATAGCATCAAATATACTTAGAACTGGATTGGATCAGCACTGTTTCTTATCAGGTGTAATCTTTGATTATTTGTCCCTTCCTTAGGATCTTAAACTTCTGCTGCATTTTTGACTTGCATTTTTGGACTACTCTCTCTCATCTTCCTCTCTTCATAGGCAATATGGACTGTGCTAGGAAGAGAATATGCCTTTTATGTTTATGGTCTCAGATTTGGCATTACCTGTGTTCTCTTAGCATCAGCCTGCACATAGCATACGTTGTGCTGTTACAATCAAAGATTAAGACAGAAGTTTCAACTTATTTTATTAAGATGTTATTTTAGTTCTTGGAAAATAAAATTAGAATATCATATTCTCTCCAATTCTCTCTTACTCTCAAACTGTAGAGAAAGTCTCATACACTAACGTTGCTGGCCCGACTCTGCTATTTGGGCTGTCCATCTCCATGGTGCACATGCTTCTAAAGTCAAGAGTGTTTAGACCTCCAGTTATCCAATGCCCCCTTCCCTCCAGTTTCTTTTCACCATATAATCCACAGGAAACATTTTGTTTATCTTTTTTTCAGTGCCCAGAAGAAGTGAATTATCAAGTGTGCAAAGAAGAACATAAATATGTGAATCCTCCACAAATTGAAAATTTTGCCACATCATAGAAGATTAAAACTGAGAAAGGAGAAAACAGGAAAGAGAGCAGTAACTGAGAGTAAAAATGTGGATTTTATTTATGTGTAGGATGAATAGTATCTGCAAAATCATAGTCTCTGCAATAACTAGGAACAGCAAGATTTTATCACTAATTGTGAAAAATAGTCATAATTTTTCTTGGATTTATATTGTATGAGAAATAAAATATCATATTGAAGGAGCCTATAATCAAGGAGATAGCTAAAGATTGCGGTTAGCTGAGAGCCATAAAAGATGTTCTAGTTTCCACCTGATAGTAATACATAATCCAAAGAATCTTTGTATGCCCATGAACACTGCGTGACGCACCTGTAAGCTCGAGCTGTAAGCACGTGTCCTTGTTAAAGCGATATGTATATAACTGGGTGAGTTTGGTTAGTGTGTGTGAGAAGAAGAAGAAGGTGGTGGTTGGAGTTAGAGCGTTTGGAGTGATTGCTGGAGCCAGAGAGAGAAGAAGAATAAAAGACCTTTTTTCATTTTCATCCTGCCTCTGAATTTTCCTGCGGCGTTCGTTGCTTCAAGCGGTTTCCGCTTCAGGCAGCAACATCATATAATCTAGGTCTAACTTGGGTATGTGCGATTTTTAGGAAAAGTTTATTTTAATAAGTTTTGTCAACATCTTCTAATCTTCACCTTGTTCATCTTAATTTTGCCTCATTATTTTATTTATTTTATTTGTATTTGTGTATTTATTTATTTTTAGTGCTGAATATTGTACCTGGTCTATGTTATCTCATTTACTAAGTATTTAATTTTATTCTCTTTGGGTCCCCACTTAATGTTATATATTTTGCTTTAAAGTTGTTTCTTGTTTAATATCTGAACCAGGATATATCTTTTAATATCTTTTCCACATCCTGGAAAAGATATTAAAAGATACTGATATTAATGAGGGTTCCACAACACTAATACTGACAAAGACTGTAGCTTGATCACTCCTTATGACTACTTTAGTTACAAGTGAAAAACTGCAACTTGAAGTATATGAATATAAATAGGATTGTCAGTCAAACCATGGAGAAAATTCTGGGATTCAACTGGCCTCAAGGTTGACTGATTCTAGAGATTCACAGACTCTTCTCTCTATATATGTATATCTGCCTGTATCTTTGTCTCCCTCTCTCAAACACCCCTTTTCATTCCTTAATTTTATGTGTTGCTGTCATTCTCTCAGGCTAGCATTCTTGATAAATATTAAGCCTTCTGTATGAAACCTTCAGGCTCGCATTTATTCTATGTTGTGACCAGAAAAGAAAGAGCACTTATCTTTCCTAGTTTCATTATGGAATACTGTACAAAAGAACTGTAGTTGACCTCCCCTGAGTCATGTGTCTCCACCCAGGAACAATCACTTAGTCCAGGAAGCAAGACCAAAAAAATGATCATCCTGTTTCAGGTCGTGTCTTGCCAAGGAGGGTGATTTATTATTGGAAGAGTTAATTGTGGATATGGCCACTGTTGGATTAACTGAGCTAGAAAGGAACAATAGTATGTATTGGGATTTTTTGCATCTAGTTTCTCTCAAAGATGATAGGGTTTGTGACAAAAAAGTCTTGTAAATATGTCAACAGTAAAATTCAATTAAAAAATTATGTAGGATTTCAAAGTTGCATAATTTTCTTCTTAAGCTTTGTTCTTCATTTTAGTATCAAAAGAAAGCCAGGCTTAATCTACTTTCTCATGGGAAGAGTCACAGTATACATTGTACATCCTACTATCTTCCATCCTAGTAAACCCTAGTGTGCTAACATATAAACTAGAAAGATGAACTTTTACTTGACCACCTGTTTACACTAAATTGATTCATTATAATGATACTACCATGATAAATTCCTCATCAGAAAAGGAAGCTGGGGCAGAAATAAGTACTGTGACAATGAATTCAGTTCAATTTTGAAGGGAAGAGTTGGGAGAGTATCATAGAAAACTTTCAGCAGACAGTATTGAAGATATGTACTTCTTGGTATATATATATATACTATGTCTTTGCCAGGACCTACTAATAAGAAAGGCACAATGGTTTGTAGGGCTAGTTGGATTTTGAAGGATACATTTATTGCACCCAAGACATTATTGACCTTTATATATGAAGCAATCTAAAGAAAGTACGAGTTCTAGTGGGGTCTGCAACAAAAGAGGTGTTAAGAGATTTACAAAGGAAGAGCTGTAGCTGAAGTAGCACAATTAGAAACATGCTGGTGCACAAATTATTCAGGAAGTACCATGCAGACATGTGCAGACTAAATTCTGGAAGATGTCTGTTACTTACATGTTAGATGTTGACAATTAAAGATTTGGAACAACATAATGTGAGCAAATTTAGTCTTCTAGGCTATATTTCATCAAGTCAGATACATATGTACAAAAATAAGGTAAGAGACATGGCATCATAAAAACTTACCAATTTCCATATCCTTCATTTAGTAACAGTTTGATTAAAACCTGGAATGAGTCCTTCTATACACACAGTCAAGAAAGGCAAACCAGAGCTCAGAAAAAAGGTACATTTGGCCTTGGTAATTTGACAATGAAAGTCATAAGAGAAAATATGGTATTTTTTTTACTTGAATATAACTTCATAGGGATCATAGGAAACAATAAATATGGGGTAAAAAGTCCTTTCATCATAGGTTCTGTCATCCGGTCATAGAACCAGTCGTAAAAGAGTGTGTACCCAGGATTACATCCAATAGGGGCAACATTGCCTGATTCTCCCATGTGTTTATAAAAATGAAAATAAAGTTAAAAGCCCATTCATTAAAAAGTATTTGATCCAACTCCCCTCCCCACAAAGAAGAACTAGATTGGGTAATTAAAATATTTATTGATAAGCACATGAAGGATTGACAGGCTTGATTGGGTGAATGTAAAAGAGGAAAACCACTGGAAGGGTTTTGGGCATATGCTTATAGAGAAAGTTAACAATGAGGCACTAACACACATTAATCTTTCCAACAGAAATTTTCTTTGACCTTTCCAGTTCTAGTTGTGTTGTCTGGCATATCCCAACAAGAGAAGGCATCTCTATTGAGGATTCTATTTCATTTCCTCTGAATTTGACTTGCATACTGGTAAGCAAGTGAAAGACTGGATAGAAACTCACCTCATGTGTCTACACTAAGACTGATTAATTGCCTAGAAGTGTGTGTGTGTGTGTGTGTGTGTGTGTGTGTGTGTAAATCATTACTTACCTTTCTTCTCTTTCTTCCCAGGAAAGGAGAGAAGAGGAGCCCAGGCAGGGTTATTCCCGCTATTTTCAATGTAGCTAAGCAGTAGAGACACATCTGAGTAAAAAAATCTGGTAATAAATAGGTAAAAAATGGCAGATAGAAATGTGGAATGAAGCTGGAATGCATCACTCTTTTCCTAAAAATATGTCTCAGAGCAGGAGAAAAACACTCAATTATTTCAGATACAAGGCCAACTAATTGCCAACTCAGGAAGAAGATCCTGGATTTTTTTTCCATCTCTGAGAAGGAGATCAACATTGAAGCTAAACTACAAGGGAACTCTGGTTTTATTATTTACCAAAAAAGATATCTGGTATATTTGATGCCTCACTTCAATATTAGCTGGTTGGAATTTTCATTTGGGTCCCATTTTATTGCTTATACTTATCATATTGATTCTATTAGTTCTGGAGCGAAATCCTACCCCGGAGCCAAAGTGAGTGTTTTTTGTGACTCAGCTGAGTAAAAGTAAGGAAAAAATGTGTCACCAACTATGTTTCTCATAGGGTGGACTTTGCTCTTTTGACTAAACCACATCTAATGTGGAAGGAACCTTAAACCAGTAATGATATTCAGGATGACAGAACTGTATCTAAGAATATGAACTGTTGCCTGATATAATAATTGAATATCACTGATGGATTTGCCTCTGAAACTTTGAAAAAGACCATGTGGAAATCTGATGCATCAAGGCTTTAACTGCACCAAGGAATCAACTGAAAGTCTCCTGGAGTACCAATATTATAAGTGCTAAATGTATACTTGAGTAGCATCCATGGCACAAGCAGTCAGTGGCAATTATATTTATAGAGTATTAACTAATAGTGACTTCAACATGCCAAGAGGAATTTGAGAGCCTTAGGAATTGGACTTGATGTGGTAAATCAAGTGTGAGATATTCTTTCTAGAGGCTTACCATCATTTCAAGAAAGAATTTTAACTCAGGTAAGGGATGTTAGAGGGGGGGTTCCGTTACTAGAAAGGCCGATTAGAAAGATAGTGGAGCTATCCAAAGTTTAAGAAGGAAGGAGGGAATAGAAAAAGGAAGGAAGGAAGGAAGGGGAGGGAGGGAGGGAGAAAGGGAGAATGAGGGAAAGAAAGAGGGTGGAGAGAGAGTAAGAGCATGCAAACATGGCTGAATGAATCAGAGGCTTAGGCTATGGAAACTTGAGGACCAGCGTACTACACAAAGCCATTACTGGAAAAGCAATCCTATTGCACTTTCTCAGAAATAGCACACCTAACTTTAAAAGGTCATAATTGTGGGTTCATTTTGACATAATCATCTATGCATAGAATATAATTTGCTCCACTTCTGTCACCCAAACTTCCTCTTTCCCTCCCATTTTTCCTCTTCCTCTTTTCTACTGGTCTTCCTTTTATTTATTGAGTCATTGTTTTTTAAATTGATGCTCTATAGATATAAAAAGGCAGAATTTACTGTGGTATATTCATATACGTATGGAGTATAATTTGGTGGATTTCATTCTGTAGGATTCTAGGGACGTTTGCCAACTTGCCCCCATGTTCATCTGTGACTTCAAAGACAATTTCAATATAATTGTCTTTGGGGGGAGAGAGAGTATATATTCTGAAATGCTTCTTTAAAAAAAATTCTATACACATATAAGATAATCTTGTACAAGGAAAACAATCAGAAAATAAAATAAATCTTGCTTTAAATGTTAAAATAAACAAAGAGATGGCCATGTTCTCCATGGTTAAATTGGGTAAGATTGGGTAGATCAACACTGTTTCCTCCTTTTGGGAAGCAGATGCTATGGAGAAGCCCGTATCAGTAAAAACTCATTTTGTGGTGGCTGGCATATGTTTTTCTCCCTCACCAGATGGTACTCAGAATTTACTCAGCTAACTATCCCAGTTACAGAAATGTATATAACACACTGAACATGGCAGTTTTATTGAGATGGGTAATAAAATGACATGTACTATTATTGATTTGTGGTGCCTTAAGGATCATTTAAAAATCTCATACTGTATAGTGAAATAGAGGATATGTAGGTTCATTTACAACCATCAATGAAATTAAAACATAGTTAATGAAGTTCCAGAATGAAAAGGTTTCCCATTTGATGCATCATTGATAGAAACTGATTGGTAAAGGAAAAAGTTAAGTTCATTTTAAAAAAGTTGTGCTTGCAGTTGAATGTCTCTATCAATACTTATAAAATGTGCAAATAATGGTGAATAAAATAGTCCATCTGATAAGGGAATATCAAAACACTTGTAAGGCGGATGTTCACAGCAAACATACTTTACTGAGGAAATTCCAGCTCTAGTTAATGATGTTGGGTTTGGTGGTCTTCAGTGTTTTAGTATTTCCATTGTCTGCATATTCAGTATTATTGAAATTGTTTTAATAAGAATTATGAGAACTTATCCTAGGAATAGGTGACAATGGTATATTGAGAAGTTTCAGGAAAGCCAAGTGGAATAGCTGGGGCCTTTCCTTTAATTTTTGCCTCAATGGGGGAATTGACCATTCGTCAATTTTCTTTGTAAGGAATATGGAGTCCAAGATCTGTTCAAAAACTTGGAAGCAGACTAGGCACAAGCTATTGTGTAATAAGTAACAAAATCAATTGAAATGTAACTTTGTCAGAGACTGTGTGTGTAGGCTACATAACCAGCTGTGTATTAAAGATAAAAGACATTCCAGGGATAATGGCTTTCTTGACCTTAGATTATCCACAGGTAATCAGCCTCATCTTTCATGACATTCACATCTTGAATGTGGAATGACAATAAACAAACAAACAAAACAAACAACAGTTTCTGAACAAATTCTAATTGGCTGAATTTGGCTCTCTAATACAGTCAAATTCTAATACAGAACAAATTCTAATTGGCTGAATTTGGCTCTCTAATACAGTCCTTCTCCATGACTAAGTATAGCAAACACAGAATCTGGTGGGCATATCAAGGTTCAAGCATTCACTGCTATGAAGCATCAGGAATAACTGGAATACTAATGTACACTTATGATCTGATGTCATTTTATTATTCTGATGTAAATAGGTAGGTTTATTACTTTCCTTATTGCTCAACTATTGCATCAAACTTTTTTTTTCCTGGTTTATAACTGTATGAAAAATATGATGTTTTTAAATTTGGTTGCTTAATTTTGAATAATAATAAAAATAATAATAAACATTCTGTGATAGAAATATATTGTATGTCAATTTTCAAATATAGTTTGAAAATGAGAAGTGGCATTATGAAGTTATTTTTTTCTTAAATTATGCAGAATAGCATAATGGGCTCTAAATAATCAAGACATTTTTGAAGAAGAACAAAGTAGGAAAATGGATGTATAGAGAAATTAATTGAGAGAATGTTGACTTACTTGAGGCTTACTGACAAATCAGTGGAACAAAACAGGGAATCCAGAAGTAGACTCAAACATGTATGAACATTTGCAATATTATAGGGGTCGCTTTCCCGATAAGTGGAAAAAAAAAAAAAAAGATTTGATAAGTGGTCCTAAGTCAATTGACCATTAATATGAAGAAATAACCTGAATTCATTCCTCTCAGTATCCACAAAAGTCAATTGCAGGTGGACTAACTACATAAACACTGCAAGGTTTTTAGAAAGAATAGAAGTATACCTACATAACTTGGGGATAAAGACATCTTTATTAAATCATGTTTTATTAAGTAGGACACAAAAAGCTAACCAAGAAATAGATCAATTTTCAACTACAAAGAAACCACTAACTTTTATATTAAAATATTCTATTAAGAGACTGAAAAGAAAAAGAAAAGGTAGAACATATTTGCAACATGTATAACTGGCAAAGAACTAATAAAGGGATATATAAAGAACTCCTACAAGTCTAGAAGAAAAAATCACTTATAAAAGAAAAATGGACAAAAAGATTAAGAAATCACTCTATGTAGGAAGATATCCAAATGTTCATTAACAGAACAAAAATGTTATATACCATTAGTAATAAAAATGTCCAAATTAAAATAATTTCGTTCTTTTATATCTTCATAGAGATTTAATTGACATATTGTAAGCTGCACATAAAGAACGTGTCAAATTTAATGAGTTTTTTAAATATATATATTGTTAGTTGTAGGTGGACACAATACCTTTATTTTGCTGAGGATCAAACCCAGAGCCTCACACATGTGAGATGAGCACTCTATCGCAGAGTCGTAGCCCCAGCCCCCAATTTAATGAGTTTTGACATATGAGTACATCTGTATTTTAGTCAAGAAAATGAATGTTTTCCTCTCTCCTCAAAATTTCACGGTGTCTTTCATGTAATCTGCTCTCTCTATTCCTCCTACTATCCTAGTCTTCAGGCAAACACTGGTCTGCATTCTGTCACTCTAAGCTAGTGTGTACTTTGGGAATTTATATAAACTGAGTCATACAGAACGTGGTTTTTGTGTTTGGTCTTCTTTACTCAGCATGAAGATTTGAAATTCATCTATGTTGTTGCATGTATTGATAGTTGTTCCAAATTTACCAGCTTATTTATCCATTCACCTGTCAGCTGACACTCAACAGACTTGAGCAACAGACCTGATGGGTTAGCAATTTGACTTTTTGTCATATATATTAGGGAAACTTTTTACATGCGCATCGAAATACATGTATAAGCACCCTTGCAGTAGCATTGTTCATGATAGTTCTAAACTAGAAATAACTCACATGTTTATCAATAGAAGAATAGATAAGGAAATGTGTTATCTTACCTAGCCCATTTCATTGTACACAGCATTGAACACTAAAGAATTATAACTATGTACTATAGTATAGCTGAATTTCACAAATATTATGACGACCAAAAGGAGAAAGATAGAGCGAATCAATGCATTTTGAATAGATTTGTAGAAATTTCACAAAGTTTTAAATAGAGGGAAATGATTCATAAAAATGAAGGTGGTGATTACTTTTCAAGCGGGTGGGTGGTTGTGAACAGTGAATCTGGTACTTCTGAAAGGACAAAATATTTTGAACAGGGTAGTAGTGAAATGGTTATTTGCTTTACAATTATTTTTAAGTTATGCATATTTATGTACTTTTCTGCATGGTATGGTAAATTTCATGATTAATATATTGAAAATGGGAGATAATATCACACACAAAATTTGGAACTAGATGAAAATAAGTCTGAATCTCTATTCTGCCTCACAATCTATGACCTTTTAAGTCTCTAATTTCCCCACCTTGCAGATGAGTATGATACCAGTACTTAATTCACAGGTGAACTATGAAAATGAAATTAGATAATATACCTATCTAGATATCAGTACCTGCACGTAGAAACACAATGCCCATTGCTAATGGGCATTGCTAATTCTATATAACAACAAAATGATAACTTATTAAGTCTCTTCACTGTAATTTTAACTTTATTGTAACAGGAAAAAAAAAAAAGACTCCGTAGTTCATAGGAAAATGATAGACTGAAAGTTCAGTTATCTGTTGAAATATCAGATATTTTCTTGGGTGTATAATTTTAAAGAAAATAAGGCTTCGGCTTTAAGAAAGCACTAATTTCAAAGATTCGAAATTTGAGTACAAACTTAGTAAATGTCTTGGTCACATCTGCCCCCTAGTGGTCAGTGCTCTGCAAAATGGAGAGATGAAGATGGAATTTTATAGTTTGAGTAAAAATGGCTAAGGTTTCTAATTTTTGACAAAATGCTATCACAACACAAAAACTATAATGCTATAAAATATATACAGTGTTTAAGTGGAAGATAATTTGCTCGTAGCATGCAGTATGTGAAAGTATTTGGAAATGCCGTTTCTGTGTTATATTTTGTTATTTCTGGTATTGTATCAACCTTATTATTCATATACATTTACACTTTAAGTTAACAGTGCATCCTGTTTTAGCAGATTCATCAACCTGATATACCAGTGTCAGATATAAATGTGAATGCACAATCCTCAGGGTTTATGGTGATCAACAAATATATAAAATGAATACTTTTTTCTTTTATAAATGTAATCCCCGGTTACAAACTTTTGGATAAAGAAATTTTATGGACACTTATACATGAGTGTAATCTGAAGAGACATTATGAAGCAGGAGACACATGCTTCAACTACCACCTTCCCTTAATTTTACTTTATAGTTGACTTGGGATTGTTCTGTAGAAACAAAGAGTTTTCAAATTGGTTACTATAATAAAATGCTATAAACATATGATAGTACATCCTTATTTATGCCAACAATTTATCCATAAAGATTTACAATGTATTTTTTCAGCTATAGAACATTAAGTCTAGATTTCTCAGCATGAAGGGTTAGGGTTCTCCAGAGAGACAGAACCAAAGAGGTCTATAAATATAAGATAGATAGATGAGAGATGGACTTTTAGAGGAATTGGCTCATGTGATTTGAAGGCTAAATCTCAGAATAGGCTTCTGCATGCTGGAAAACCAGGAGACTGTTGGTGTGGCTGTATGTCTCGGGGCCTCAGTCCCAGGGGGTTGAATGGTATAACTCTCAGTCCGAGGATGAAGGCCTGAGAAATCCAGAAGACTTCTAGTGCAAGTTGCAGAGCCCCAAAGTAAGAAAGCCTGGAGCTCTGATATCCAAGGGCAGAAGAAAAAGCTTTTTCGAGCTGTAGGACACACTTACCTGCGCATGGTGATGGAGTTGGGGGGAGAGTGTTCATCTTTCCTCTGCCTTTTGCTCTATCCAGGTCCCCTTTGCCCACATTGAGGACAGACCTTCCCCATCCAATCCACCAACTCACGTACCAATTTCATGTGGAAACGCTTTCACAGATACACCCTGAAATTAGCTTTACCAGCTATCTAGATATCACCTAATCCCGCCAAACTGACACCTTAAACTATTATCATATATGGTGTTGCTAATCTGGATGTATTTAATCTCAATAAAGTAAGATCCTCACTGAGTGACCTTCCTTTCTTAACCATTTTATGTGTTCTCTCGTCTCCATACTTTTGTTCATATCATTGCTTCAAATCAGAAAAACCTTCCTCCTCTACTCATCTAACCAAACTTCATAGTCTTGGTTAAAATAACTCTGGGTATGTGAAGCCATGAGGTACTAAAAAGTTATGGAAAGTATTTGGTTGCTAGATTCAGATTATAGGATGATTTGAAGTTAGGTTCCACTCTGGAGCAATTATTTAATCCTTATTTACCTTGTTTTCTCATCCGGTAAGTGGGGATAATTACAGTATCTAACTCAGAGAGTTGTTTTGGTGATCAAATGAGAGAGTTCATGTAAAGCACTTTATGCAAATTTTCAGAAACATAATATGAACTAAATAAGTGCTTATTATTATTTTATTTTCCCTTGACCTTTTTTACTGTAATGTTCTCCCTACTCTTCTCTACCACCCACCAATCAGGAATTAATTTCTCTATGATACGCATTCTCTTGACTCCTTATGGATGCTGTTCAAGCATTATTGTATCATAGTGTGATTCTTTGGATGTGTGGCTTTAAGCATTATCTCATTATTTAGCAACATGGAGTTGATTAATAGTTTATGCACATATAGATGTTAGATGATGATTGAGGAGATTATTATATAAAGTGATTAGAAAGCATATAAAGGCTGATAGGATGAGACCCTGATTCATTAAAAACCAATTGAGAACAACAACAAAAGCAAATATTTTTAAATGTAAAAGGACCGAGGTGGGAAATGGCAAAGAAAGGTGGAACTGAAGGTAGGACCCCTTTTGTTAGTCAGTCTTAATGACCAGCTGTATTCATCAGACTTCAGGCAGAAATTAGAAGCAACCCCAGGTCTTTTTCAGCAAAGGTAATTTAAGATAGAAATTTGACTATGCAAATGATGGAAAAGCAAAGCAGGCAAATCAAAGATAGAAAATCAAGACACAGGCTAGCCCAATTGAAAGCTGCCAGCAGCCTTGTAGCTGGAAGAAAGATGTGAGGAGGAGGTGTTACCAGAACCAAGAAGCTCTAGCTCTTTGGAGGGAACTATAACCATGGGGGCTTCTTAATGCAGAGTGAAACTGCAGAGATAGAGGCTTCCCTGTGGAAAGGGCACAGTGTGCTAGACCTTGTGTTCCAGGGAGTGAGAGAGGAATAGACATACCCTAGGATCTCCATCCACCCTCCTGCCCTTGATCTCTATCCAGTATCTTTTTAAATTTATTTTTTTTTATTTTTAAGTGTTCTTTTTAGATATACATGAGAGTAGAGTGTATTTTGACTAATTATACATACACAGAGTCTAACTTATTCTAACTAGAATCTTCTTATTGTGGTTGTACATGATGTGGATTTACCCTGTTTGTATATTCATATGCAAGGATAAGAAAGTTATGTCCGATTAATTCTACTGTCTTTCCTATTCCCCTCCTGCTCCCTTCCCTTCATTCCCCAGTGTCTAATCCAATGAACTTCTACTCTTCCCCTCTCCACCCTCCCTTTTGTGTGTTAGCATCCATGTATCAGAGAGAATATTTGGCCTTTGTTTTGGGGGGACTTCTATCCAGTATCTTCCACAGTGGAACTCAGGCATAAACCAGCTGAAGTGGGAGCCTGGAAAAAGTGGTCTGTAGGGGAGGACTTTCCTGGGACAGGCAGGAATTGTAGAAGCCTGAGGACTGGATCTGGGAATAGAAGTGCTTCTCAACATCTTGCACCCTCTCTTCTTTCCCACATCTTACATTCAAACCTCTCTGGTTTTTTCTCCATTCCTTAACATGGGAGGAATGTTCATGCCCCTGAAACTCTCATTATAATGCCCCTATACCCTAGAATGCAATCTCTATTTTTTTCCTATTAGAATTCAACAAATTGTTCAAAACACAATTTCAATGTTACTTTGATACTTTTTAATGCAGCTTTCCTGGCACTGTAAGTTAAAATAGTCCATCTGTGTTTCTGTACTTTAAAGTACTTTGATGATATTTCTCTTGTAGCCATAATTTTTGCTTATAATATATTAATTTATGCTCATGTCATTCTTTGCTAATATTAAAAATAGTTTTTGCTATTGTTTGACTAGAACCCCCCCAAAACTCAATATTAGTTTTAGTGCCAAAATGTGTGGAGTTCTTGTATTATTATAACAAAAAGTGGGGTTCCAAGAAAGAACAAAGATCACTAATATCATAGGAGTTAAACATGGATCCAGAGGGTAGAGACTGTTTCATTAGCACAGATTTTAAGTTTGGTCTGTTCTGCACATATAACTTCAAATATTTGCCAGTGTGCTAAATGAAACATTTTCCAGAATTTCTATTCAGCATTGTTATTGAACACCCATGGGCCTGGTCTGTGCAAATACCTTAGAAAGGACAGTTCTGTACAAGGTATGGCTGCAATGACCACTGGTTTGGTGAGGTAGTTCTTTTCAGGGATATGGATTGGGTTATCAAAGGCCCAGCTGGGATGAGAATGAAACAAACTAATTGCATCTAACAGAACGTCAGGAACACACATGTCAACATACAGGATGTTCCAAGATCATGATTTGTGTTTAGAAAAACTGGAAATTACTCTGTAGTCTTTGTAAAATTGAGTTTCAGACTCTGGGTTTTTCAGACACACTACTTTCTTTTTTTAATTTTAATTTTGTTTTTCTCCAGGCATTTTTTTCTTTTTAAAACATTTAGCACTCATCTGGCCTACATTTTCTTTTTTTTTTTCTTTACATAAGCCTGGAAAATATGCTTACCCTGAAAATCATATAGATGGCAAGTTACAAGAATAGACTTTTATTTGCATTTGAGGAAATGGATTCCTTCTGTTTCTCATCATTATAGTTCATAAAATTGCCCACTATATAGGACACGTCTCTAGATTCTAGAGTCTGAGTGAGGTAGCATTAAAATGGGATTCTGGATGTTGGATTCAACATTTTATTATTAAGGAGCCCTGGTTGTTCCAAGTATCTTTATTTACTTTTAGGTTTGTTTGCTTGTTTGTTTTAACTTGTGAAACAAGGAGCTTGGACTTCAGAAAATTAATTCTAAGCCCTTTTCCAGGTTGATATTCTGTATTATAAACACTAAAATTTTGATGCAAATATATTTGCAGGCAAGGGGTAGGCTGTTAAAACTCTGTTAAGTATAAATTTCTAAATGAGGTTTATACCTCATGAGGTTCTAAGTGATGTAACTTGATTTTGAAAATATCTTTGATGAGCTGGTGGTAGAAGTATTTTAAAAAGGACACTGGCAACCTGTAAGTTACAAGCTCTCTTTCTGTGACTTTTATCTCAACTTCTAGTTTTCTATTCAAAGCAAAATTTTATCACAATTTGCAACCAAATAGAATCAAAGTAGAATACAAAAATCAATTATCTTTTTTCTGTTTTTGGATATCATTTAAAATTACCAAATGTGCCAAATATCTGTGATTAGTTTTATTTGTGGATTAAAATTATAAAACCGTGTGTCCAGAGAAGTGAGAATACCATTTTGTTTCTTCAACCTGTTAAAGTCTGTGTGGCAAGCATCAGTAAGCTCACAACTTATGTGCCCTGGGATATGGGGACAGGGAGGAAGGAAAGGAGAACAATGGGCAGAGCAGAAAGTAGGAAGGAAGGAAGGAAGAGCAGTGTGAGAGAGAAGAAAACGGATAGGCTGGGAACTCCACTGCACTGTGGTAGAATCATCTTAGTGCAGGTCTGGAGTGTTGTATCTTCTCTTTGTTGATCAGGGTGATGTCTAGGTGGCTTTGTTCAGCTGCTAATTTCAGGTTCTTTCTCTCTCTTTGTCTATTAGTCACAAAATGAATTGGCTGCATTAAGAACCCTTGTAAGTCATAAGACCACAACATATTTACTATGTAATTTTCCCTGCATAACGTTTATTAGTGTTTGTTTCTCTCAATGTTAGTTATTATGAATACATGGCAGAAATTTAGAATGATATTTAGGATCATAAGACAAAGACCCACAAAGGCTAATTGTAATTCATGCATTCTTTCAGTTGTCGTGTACTAATTTCTATGACACTTTTAAGTGGTAAAAAAAAAACCCTCCAAAATCAAAACACCAGGAAATCCATCATTGTACAGTAAAAGTAAATCTAAACTATCTAAGGAAATATATTTGAACACATTTCAGTTTTCCTAAGTGGCTTTCAGTAGGTTATCTGGAAAATCAAACAGGTAGAGAATCAGGTAGAATATTGAATGAACAAGTCACCAGTGAAAACAGGCTTCATCTTTGGGACTTCTTCCTAAAAATGATCCTCAAGAGGAGTTCCACTGAGGCTCCAAAGAGAGCCCTGCTGTCCCAGTGCAAAGCTTCTTCACAGAGCTACCTCTGTAAAGGCCTGATCAAGGCAAAGCAGAAGTCAAGTGAGACCATTCTTTGAAATCTTTCCATCTCATAATTTCTCATCTTTCTTCTTTCTTCCTGTTATGTCTACCTTTTAACACCCAACACTTACACCATACCTTTCCTTTTACATCCTTCAAAATAATAACACATATTTTAGCTCTTTGGCATCTGGTATGGTCATCACATGATTTTTCTCCCTCAATCTGTACTGAATGATATTAATTAGTTTTCTTTCTTCCTTCCTTTTTCCTTCCTTCCTTCCTTCCTTCCTTCCTTCCTTCCTTCCTTCCTTCCTTCCTTCCTCCTTCTTTCCTTCCTTCCTTCCTCTCAGGGGCATTCTAGCACTGTACTACATTCCAGCCCTTTTAAAAACTTCATTTTGAGACAGGATCTGGTTAAGTTGCCCAGGCTGGCCTCAAATTTGTGATCCTCCTACCTCAGCCTTCCAAGAAGTTACCATTATAGGTGTGTGCCATAGCCCAGCCCAGTCATTGATTCATTTCAGTTGGTAAAGTAAACTGGCATTTCTGCAATAAACTCAACTTGATCATAATATATTTTTTGTATGTATGTAGAAAAAAATACTGAATTTAACTTGTTAACTATTGCTCAGAATTTTTGGCCAATGTTCATGAGGAACATTGTCCTTTCATTTTCATTTATTGTTTTGTTGTTGACAGATTTTGATATTAAATTTGTGACAGGCTCATAATATAGTTTGGAAGAGTTTCTGTTTTTATTCATTTGTTCTATAAAATTATGGAAAATATTTTGGAAAATTCATCTGGGAGTAGAGCTTTTTTGGTAGATGAATTTTTTTCCCTCCAAAATTTAAATTCTTAATAGCTTTATTATGATATTATTTATATACCATACATTAATTCTTTCGGTTCCACAGTTTGATGAACATATTTGCATACTATTATGGAACCTCCACCAAAATTATTAGTTTAAACACATGTGTTAGCTTTCTGTCACTGTAACCAATACTTGAGATAAATCAACTTATAAGGAGAAAGGTTAATTTTGACTAACAGTTTTGGAGGTTTCTGGTTGGCTTCACTGCTGTGGGTTTGTGTTGAGGCAGCACATCATCAGGAAAGCAATTGGAGGAGCAAAACTGCACAAGAGAGGGAAGAGGGACAGAGTGGAGTCTCACAATCCTTCTTGAGGACACACCTCCAGGGACCAAAACACCTCCCACTGGGCCCCACCTCTTATAGATTCCACCACTGCCCAAGGTCACCAAGCCAGGACCAAGTCTTTTTTTTTTTTTTTTTTTTTTTTTTTTTAGTACTGGGGATTGAACTCAGGGGCACTTGACCACTGGGCCACATCCCCAGCCCTTTTTTGTATTTTATTAGAGACAGGGTCTCACTGAGTTGCTAAGTGCCTCGCCATTGCTGAGGCTGGCTTTGAACTCGTGATCCTCCTGCCTCAGCCTCCCAAGTGCTGGGATTACAGGTGTGTGCCACGCGCCGGCTGCCAGGACCAAGTCTTTAACACAAGTGTCCTTGAGGAACACCTACACACCCTCCATGGCAGTTTTTCATGCTTCATTGAAGTCATTTCTCTACTAACCAATAATCCAATTGTCTTCTAACCCAAGGCAAAAATTGATCTATTTTATATAATTACAGTTTGCTTTTCAAGAATTTAAAATGGAAGAATTTGCTATTTTTTATGTCTTCTTTACTTTTCCTGCAAAAATCAGAGTTAGTGTTTTGTTGTTTTGATTTTCTCTATTATATGTTTTTTGTTATTCTTCATGGACTTCTCTTATCTTTGTTATTTCTTACCTTTTTATTTTTTTTGGGGCTTAATTAGCTGCTATTTTTCTGGCTTCTTATGGTGGACACTTAGATTGTTGTTTTTCAGGCTGTTAATTTTTTAATGCATTCACTGAAAGCTATAATTTTCCTTCATATCATGTTCTTAAACTGAATCCCAGAAATTTAATATGTCATGCTTGTCTTTTAGTCACAAGTATATTTTAATATCTATTGTGATTGCTTCATTGATCACTGATTTGGAAATTTGCAATTTCCAAGTTTATTAATGTATTAAAAGTAAGTGTATTAGTGTATTAAAATCTCCAAGTATGCATGTGACTTTCTCTGTTTTTTTTTTTTTGAGAGTTTGCCAGATTTTGCTTCATATAATTTGAGACAGTAGAAACTTAGTATAAATTTAAGATTACTATGTTATCTTGTAAGTCTTTCATCATTATTAAATATCTGTCTTAAGTTTTAATGTGTTTCTTGACTTAAAATCCACTCTCTGATGTTAGTACAGTTATCCACATTATTTTGGTTAGTGTTCATAATATATTATGTTCAACTTTCTATATTTTTATGTTTAAGACATGTTTCTTTTAAACATAATATAATAGAGCTTAAAAATCCCATTTGACAAAATTTTTTTCTTATTATTATTGTATTTCATCTGCAGACACTTACTACAATTATTATATGTATGCTTCATCTGTTGTTCCTACTACTTGATATTTATTTGTTCCATATTCCCCAAGGGATTATTATAATTAATTCATTTCTCCTTGGTTAGCTGTTTAGTGCATATGTTTATGTTCTTTCTATACGGTAATCTTAAAGATCATATGCACTGTTGGTTAGAGTCTACCACAAATGAATACTCTATCAACTTCAAGGAGTTGTTCAACCCCAGACCTGCAATGCCATAGTGTACAGTTTTCCAATCCCAAAGAAAGAACTTGGAGGACTCAATGGAGAGGATTTGGATATTTTATTGCTTATTCTTCTGGGGCAGCAGCGGTGGTACATGGAGGGTTGCGCTGTGCCTCTAAGGAGGGGGAATACCTAAGATAGGTTACATGCTCATGGTGCAGGTGGATTTCTTCAGATGCTTTGAGTACATTCCTTTACAACCAAGGTCACTGTTTAGATCTTCTCCTAAATACTGGAGATGAAGGAAGTAGGCAGTTCTCCTTCTCCATTTCCTTCGGTATCACACTATTTAGAGAACTTCTCATCTCACTGCAAACTTTCCTAGGCACTGATGAGTATTTAACCCAACAATAATGCTTGAACTTCATTTAGCCCTCTTTCTCCCTGCCCCCCTATATTTTTGGTCTACAACTGTCATATATTGTAATTCTATTTTTGTAAAGCCCATGTAACATTATACAATTATTATTCATTGAGATTTGTCCTAAGTACTCTGTCCATTGCTTCCTTATTCCAAGAAAAGTCCTTCCACATAGGGAGGGACCTCATCCTTTGTAATATCCTATCAATGGTACCCCATCTTTCTGTACATTTAATTGATCTTATGGGAGGTAGGATTCTACTTATTCTTTTAAAAAATATTTATTTATTTTTTAGTTGTAGGTGGGCACAATACCTTTATTTTAATTATCTATTTTTATGTGGTGCTGAGGATCAAACCCAGGGTCTCACACATGCTAGAGGATCCTACTTATTCTTAAGAAGTAATTATTGTATTAATTCAAATGACTGGAGTAAAAGACTATCAGGAGAGGAAGGATAAAATAAGTAGTGAGGGCACATTGGAAAGAGAAAGCCTCAGCTGTGAAATGAAGAAACAGCACCTGGGTTCTCAGCATCTAGGGCAGATTTCTCTTGTTTATACTCTCAATTTTGCCCATGTTCCACATACACATTTGTTCACTATGTTCTGAAAGGTTTTGTTTGAAGACCTTTTTTTCCCCATAAATCACCAAAACCTCGCTAAATTGCCCTTTGTGTTGTATTAGCAATTCTCTTCTGGGTGACTCCCTTACCTTAATATTCTAAAGAAGGTTCAGCCTTGATTTCTTTAAAAAAAATCACCAAGTATAAGCCTGTTTCTCTATTGAAATATTGCCAACTCCATTTTATAGATGAAAGTATTATTTTTTGTAGAGTCTGTTTCAAGTTAGCAGCCTTTCTATGAGTTTAGAGTTTCTTGTTTTACTATACTCATGAATCAAAACTGCACTGCCTACCTTGCAGCTTGGCCTGCTTTTTAGAGATCTTCTAATCTAACACTCAAGTATGTCACTTCCAAATTTGATAGAACTAACATCCTATGGTTACAAAAAAAAAAAAAAAAAAAAAAAAAAAAAAAAAAAAAAGCAGAAAACAATAGTGAAAAGGGAAAGATGAATGTGACTAGTTTCGAGTGATTTGTGTCCAAGCTCAGTATCTACATTGAAGAATGATAGACAGGAAAATGGAGGACATCCAAGACAATTCTGACCCAAGTAGTTATCATAGATTCATGATTCTCTCCACAGCATTTCACCTCCTAAAGGTCTCCTTGGGACAAAATTCTGTTCTTATGTAGGTCGTAGTTTGACTCTTCCATGGCATACAATTGTATTCTTTCTATTACTGTAAAATGACAGTAACAACTCAGCAACACTCAGTGAAAATTCACGTTATACTATAAAGACATTTCCCAGGAGCTCCACTCTCATGTCACTTTTTGTTGGGTATGGCAGACAGATTTATCATTTGGCAATCCTAGTAGAAAAAGACTTGAGACTCTTTTAGAAAGAGAATGAAAATATCTCTCCTGATTTTGAGGGAATAGCAAAACATCCGAACAAACTTCCTGTCTTGGAACAAACAATAAAAAATGGCTACATTTTTTTAAAAGAAGAAATGAAAACATCTATTTGAAGCATTGAAGAAGAACAAAGGCAACCAGAAATAAGAAAAAATACACTAACAAGGTGACCTCCTCTTTCTCTGTAACTTTTACCCCTTGAGGCGCTTGCTGATTAACAGTTTTGAAAGTCAAAAGCTAAACAAAAGCAGAAGCTTAGAGCTTGCTATAGTCTCACTGGGCTAGTGATATAAAATTAGGAATTCAGAGCTAGCAAGAAACTCATGACTTCAAGGGGAAGGTCCTGAGAAAAGGGAGCCATGGAGAGGTGAACCTACCTTTCCACTAGGCTTCTGTCCTTCTTCTACATTATAAAATTAATAAGGATTAAACTTTGAAGAATCCCAGCTTGTGTTCTGTGGATATACTTAGAGAATTCCAACAGAATTAGCTTTCACAGACCACAATAAATTAGTCAAGATTTGCACGGAAGTATCTAGTATAAGACCTTCCTTTCTTTTTTGTGAAGTTCAAGGTGAGTTTTGGAAACAGCAAGAATGAGAACGAACCTCAAGATTCTTTAGACCAGGGTGATGAAAGGATTCAATGCATGGGAAGTGAGATCAATGAATTTTCAGGAATGAAGTGTTGCACTTCTTTGTTTTCCCAGGAAACTCATTTACTGGGGTGTCTGACTGTAGATTGTACCAAAGATTTCTTAAAGTAACACTTTTCCTCTCTTTCATCAGTTTTGACTTTAAGGTAGAAATTAGAAAAAAATTTTTTTTTCTGTAGTGGGCCAGGTAGTAAATACTTCTAGTTTGGAGGGGAGGGGTCCACCTAGTATCTGTTGGGTCCGTTCAACTTTGCTATTGTAGTATGAAAACAGATACAAAGAGTAAATGAATGGGCATGGCTGGGTTCCAATAAAAATGTGATTTATGGGCACTGAAATATAAATTTCATATAATTTTCATGCATCATGAAATAATATTCTTTTGATTTGTTTTATCATTTAAAATGTAAAAAAAAAAAAAAACCTTTCTTTCTCATTGGCTGTACAAAAACAGGGGAAAGGATAGACTTGGCCCATGGCTATAGTTTTCTGACCCCTGCCTTATAGCCTCCAGTCCCCCCTGACATTTGGAGGACTCAGTAGATTCAGTACTCTTTGCCTGTAACAAAAGTATTATGATCATATGGGATTTGGGAAATATTCTGAGGCAATCTGTTCCTGGAATTAACTTCAGCTGTGTAATAGCCACATCATCAAGGGAGCGAAGATGGCTTGTCAGTTTAGTGGTTATTCTCAGTGTTTGCTCCAGAAATAACTTGCTTGATTTTTCTCCTTCATAGTAATAGAGTCTAAATATGAATGAGAAATAATTCAATATTACTCAATGTTGTGTGAAGAAAGGAAAGTGGAATGAAACAAAATTTTTTTGTTGTTGAAATTTTACATTTGCTAATGAATGACTTCTCATTTGTGAATAGGTATAAGACATGACTAGATTCCTGTACAAGTTTAGGGGTGTGTTAGCTTTTTGTCACTGAGACCAAAATACCTGACAAAAACAACTTAAGAGGAGGCAAAGTTTATTTTGGGTTCAAGGTTTCAGAGGTCTCTGTCCATGATTGGCTTTGTTGCTCTTTGTCTGAGGTGGGGCAGACCACCATGGTGGAAGGGTGTGGTGGAGGAAAGCTGCTCAGTTGATGATAGCTGCAAAGTAGAGAGAGGTGGGGGCAGTATGGGGGTGGGAAGGACCTGGGGACAGATATAGTCCTTAAGGGTACTCCCCTAATGACCTCTTTCTTCTAGCCATTACCCACTTGCCTACAATTATCACCCAGTAGTCCATTCAAAGTATTAATTCATCAAGTGAATTAATCCACTGATGAAGTTACATCCCTAAAGATCCAAGCATGACCTAAAAGCCCCACCTCTGAGCCTTGCTGCATTGGGGACCATGCTTTCAACACTTGAGCTTTTTGGGGGGACATTCCAGTTCCAAACCATAAAAGGGAGGAATTGTCAGTATTGAAGCAGGTGATTGGCTGTCTGACTGAAATTGCATTAAAAATACTGACACTTACATTCTTGATGAGTCAAACCAGAGAATACTTTGATAAATGAAGAAATTAACAAGAAACTGAACATGTCAATGAAATAATAAGGGCACCCAGAGTTTGATAGTTGTGGCTCAGAAATTTACACTAAAATTAAAGTAAAAGGCCTAGAAATTTTTCCCCAAGATAATAATCAATTCATACAAATGTTTTAAATTCAAATGAAAAAGTGTTGCAAATTCATTTTTGGGGGAACAGAGGACACCTCCAATCTAGAGCTGGTTTCCAGCTTTGGAAAAGCAAATTTTGAAGTGGTTTTCTTGCCTCTATAAGAAACCACATTCTCTTTTTCCCTGAAAGACTACTTCAAACAAAAGAATTAATTCTGCAGACTTTCACTAAAAAAGAAACAGTTTAGAATATGCTTGTATGGGGCAAGAGGTTGCTTCAGAGAAGATACTTTTAGTAAGAAATCAAGTACTTGAGTAAAACATCTCTCAGTGTTTGCTCCTAAAAGACTGTAAAATTGTCCCAAGTCAAACAGCAAGAATAAATTTTGGAAAGACAAGTAATTGAAAGGACCAGTAGATGGCATAAATAAGTCAGGATAGACTCAGAGGCTCAGTGAAAGAAAAAAGGACAATTTGGCAGCTCCTTATTTTTGCATTTACCCTGTCTGTCTAAGCTGGTACTATTTGCATCTCTGATCCTAGGACCCTGTGCTCCTACTGTGACTTCATCCACACACAAGAAAGATCCCATGAGCACAAGGATCTAAACCTCAAGGGAATGATGAGGCCACGAGACAGTTATATTTGCCATCATTATTTTCCTTTTTCTGTTACCATATTTATCTTCCTCCCTCCCTCCCTCCCTCCCTCCCTCTCTTCCTTCCTCCCTTTCTCCTTTCCTCCCTCCCTCCCTCCCTCTTTTCTTTCCATTCTACCACAGATGCAAATATCAGAACTACGTAAACTCCTAGATTGCCATAAGCATTGGTTGCAGACCCATCTCTACTTTTGTTTATTTCTCCCCTTTCCCTGGACCTCCAAATTTATTTCCCCATAGATATACATCCTCTTGTATTTGGTATCTACCCGTGAAAGTGTATGTGCACTTATAAAATATGTAGTGTTTCTGCATGTATACATTTTCACTTTTCATAAACAGTGTTATGTTGTTGATATCTTTGTTATTTTTTCACTTAATGCCAGGCTTCTGAGAAACATTCAAGAGGCTGTTGCTTCTAACAGCTATCTATTATTATTCTATAGTACATATATACTGCATCTTAATTGTTCATTTGGTCATGAATAAGACTTGGCCTTGATTATTTGAAGGTAATCTTTTATTTTTTTATATCCATTTCTTAGAGCATGTCAGACTAGAAAAAGGCACATTTGAAAATGGCTTCTACAAATGTGATAAACAGTGAATATGACTAAAAAAAAAAAAAAAAAAAAAAAAACAAGGAGTGTGTGTGTGTGTGTGTGTGTGTATGTGTGTGTGTGTGTTTTTGACCTGCTCTATTCCTTTACGCCTTCTACAGGGCTTTCTGATTCTTATTACTATTAATTTTTACATTTTTACCAAGCAGAAATATGGAAACTAAGAAGATACTTCCATTTATTTCACCTTTAGATTTTCTTTTCTTGTTCTAGCAATGTATTTTGAAGGAAGAATAAAAGTAAAAATGTTACAAAATTAAAATTACTGGCTAGTGGTCTATGATAACATCATGGTTATAATGAATCTGACTCATCTCCCCATCAAGAAGCATCTGCATAGGTGGAGGTGCTCTTTGGTTCATCTTGACTAATGTCCTGATAAGTACATCATAATTTAAAATGTGAGCATTTAGCACACCTAACCTCCTGAACATCACAGCTTAGCAACACGGCACACTGCAGAGTATTGGTTGCTCACCTTCATGACCATGTGGCTGACTGTGAGCTGTGGTTCTCTACTTCCAGTGGAATCAAGATAAACTATTATATTGCATATTGCTAGCCCAGGCAGAGGTCAAAATTTAAAATTTGACATATCATTTCTATTAAATGCACATGGCTTTCACACCATTGTGAAGTAAAAAATGTGAAAAATTGTAAGGTGATACATTTCATGGAAAATCAATATGTACTTTGCAGCATTAAACATCAGTAAAAAATATTTGTGTCAGATAGATGGGCAATGTGGTGGAGTGGAAGACCAGGAGTAGTAGGCTTTTTCTATAAAGGCTGCTATGGACTGCATTGTGTCCTCTCAAAGTTCATTTTGAAGTTCTAACTTCTCATGTAATTGACCACACTGGAGATAGGGCCTTTAAAATAGTGATTCAGTGTGGAATTTTTTTTAAATTAAATTATTTATTTATTCTAATTTGTTATTCGTGCTTGCAGAGTACAATTCATTTCATATTACATATAAAGAGCACAGTTTTTCAAGTCACTGGTTTTACATAAAGTATTTTCACACCATTTGTGTTTTTATGTATGTACTTAGTGTATTGGTGTCTAACTCATAATCACTTATATGTAGTTATCTCATTTTATGCTAATATTTTATTGTGATGAGTATGTTTAAACTATAATTACATGTGTGTATGTATACTTTTAATACAAGTAATCATTTTATGTAATCAACTAATATGGATTAAAATTACATGTTGTAAAAAAAATAAAAAAAAAAAATAGTGATTCAGGCTGTGTGCAGTGGTGCAGGCCTATAATCCCAATGACTGAGGAGGTTGAGGCAGGAGGATAGCAAGTCTGAGGCCATCTTCAGCAATTTAGTGAGACCCTGTTTCAAAAATAGAGAGCCATGTGTGGCATACATCCCTGTAATCCCAGTGGCTTGGGAGGCTGAGGCAGGAGGATTGCAAGTTCAAAGACAGCTTCAGCAATTTAGCAAGGCCCTAAGCAACACGGCAAGACCCTGTTTCAAAATAAAAAATGAAAAGGGCTGGGGATGTGGCTCAGGCTTAAAAGCCCCTCCATTCAATCCCCAGTACCAAACAAACAAACAACAAACAAACACTCCAACAAATAAATAAAAAGAACTGGGATATAGCTTACTGGTAAAGCACCCCAGTATTTAATTTAATTTAGTTTAATTTAATCTCAAATAAAAAACAAAACAAAATAAACCACTGTGACTCAGGTGAAATGAAGACACAAGGTTAAAGTCCTTGATTCAACAGAATTGATGCCCTTATAAAAGAATGAAGGGACCTTTGAGTTCTTTCTACAATGTGAGTACACAACAAGAAAGGGTGCATCTGTGAGCCAGGAAGAGAGGTACAACAGAACCTGACCATGCTGGCACCCTGATTTTGGACTTTCAGTCTTCAGAACTATTGGAAAATAAATTTCTATAGTTTAAAGCACTCAGCTTGTGGTGTTTTGTTATGACAATCTGTGCTGACTATTGCAAAGGCTCAGATAATACATATTTTAGACTTGCATTATAACCGGCATTGTAAAGCTTATTCTGGAAAGCCTTTGTAAGAAGTTGAAAGATGGATGAGAAATTAATTACCAGCTAATTGTATAAATCTGAAGGTTTTCTTAGCAGAGTAAACAGCAAGTGCAAGAGCTATGGGGTGGGGGAGGTAGCATCCAGCTTGTGGAGGTTGGGCCAGTGTGTCTGGTGTGGAGTGTGATAGTGTGAGACATATGAGATAAGGAAGGAGATAGAGGAGAGCACATGGTGAAAGCAATGAAAGGAATTTTTGTAAGGGTTATAGGATGACTCTGGTGTTCGTTTGTGGGCATGTTATATGTGCTTAACTCTGTATGTCTCTAGAACATTTTAAAGCCTGGTAGCAACTTGATTTGACTTATGTTTTTCAAAGAAAAATTCTACTCTGTGAAATAGAAGCTAAAGGCCCCAGAAGAGGCAAGTATTGAAAAGAAAAGAAGAGGGCTCAGGATCAGCCTTGGGAAGTTAAGAGGCTGACTGGAGGAGGAGCAACTGACCTTGGAAGGAGGAACCATTCAAGGGCGAGAAGAAGAAGCTGTTAGGGAGTGCAGAGGAATACTCACCTCAGGACAGAGCCTGTGAGGCTGTAAAGATTTCAAGGAGAAGGAGGCCACTTGCTGTGGATGCTGCTGAGGATGAAGACAGAGCAGTGATTAATGGATTTGGCAATGGAGGTTGGTGGTGGTCTTGACAAGAACGGTTTTTCTGGAAGAAGGGGCTGGGAGCCCAAATGAACTGTGTTGAGAAGCAAGGGGAATTAGCACTGGACTTGTCTGATAAAACCTAAGATGGAAGCTGCTCTCTCCTGCTTACTAACTGAACTATTTGGGAAAAAAAGTACTTGATTGTATTTCATTTTTCTTCTCTGTACATTGAGGCTAAAAATAATATATCACCCTCCAGGGTTGTTATGAGGATTAAATGGAATAATGTAGGTAAAGTATATAATGCATGTAATTGACACTTTCCAAGTGCAATTTCCTTTTTTCCTCCCACGTAGTCTTCATTTGATCCACCCTCTTTTCTAGGTAATGAATATTTCCAATGTAAAGAGCCACAGGTGGTCTTTCTATTTGCCAGAAAACTGGTGCAAAAAACACCAGAATTTTGTGTTTTGTTGAGTGAACAAAACAGATTTAAAAAAAAAAATACCACTTTGCTATTCTAGTCCCCTCACCTGTGCATGAGGGCAGTAATCATACTTATTGGTCCCAAGGGGCCATCCACATGGGTGATTAAAAGGACAATTGCAATATAGACGTAACATTCTCTTGAGATCTATCAAAGGTAGTGATCCACAGCCACCATCCACTGTGTACATCCCCACCAATTGTGAGTGATAAAATAACACATATAAACCAAGGATGATACATTGTCACCCCCATAAGGCAAAACTGGCATTGTCAAGTGGGTACTGAGAAATTCCAGGAGCTCATGCTACAATGTTGCCAATTAATTGCACTGCACATACTGTTATCCCCATAAAAGACTGGGTTGAGAAGAGCCAGGGGGTGGCCTTGCCTGAGGCTTCTGCAGTGTTGCTTCTCCAGGAGACTCTGCTTCATAGCAGGCCTCACTGGGGCTCACAATCAAAGGAAGGTGATTTATTCCAATGGAGGGACCTGACACATTCAACTTACCTTCTTTGAAGCATGTTCCTTACTTCTTTCTCCTTCCCTACCCTTGCACCTGTCACTGGGAAAAAATATTCTCTTGGAAACTTGTATTTATAAACTGTTTTACTGATTAAAATATTTGTTTATGTAATAACAATAACTATTTACATCCAACCTGATGAGTTGTATATTATGCTTCAGCCAAGTAGGACTCAAAACAGCTGAGCTATTAAATCCTGATAAGTGATAATAGGAAAGACTGTTCAGCCTTAACTATATTGATGCTACCAGCAGTGCTATAATTATAATTTCCCCTTTCATTAAGGACCATAATTTGCCATTGATTTTTATGTAAAACCCCATTGTCTTCAATAGGAATTCCTTATGCATAGTAAAGGGAAAATAAGGCCTATGAATATTTCTAAAACATTTAAACTTTTGTTCTTTACAAGCACATGCCATATGATTGGGTATCACATCATATATATGATAATCTTGCTCTTTGAATTTCATTTTCTGCTAATATACATAAAATTCCTGCAGGCCTACTTAGAAAATTTATTATTTTTTGGAAAAATTTGGTAAAAATATCATATCCCTAAGAGAAAAAATAACATAGTTTGTGTCTATTTGAAGATGGGTTTAAGAGAACAATTTCCACGGAATCTAGAGAATCATTTTTCCATGACACATTTTCCTGTTTTATTGTTGTTTTTGTTTGTTTGTGTGTGCTTGTGTGTTCGGTTATGTCCAAAGTCTGTAAATGATTGGGAGATGTTGAGACATGGTTGAAAGAAGGTAGATTCCCTTTCATCCCAAATATCCATGCTCACTGTTCCAGCCACCTACCCTTTCATAGTTCCATTCCCTACTCCCCTTACAAATGCAGACATATGTACTTACAAATGCAGAAGTACGTCCTGAAGGGCAAAAACCCACACTGGGACCACTGTGTAGAAAAGGGGGTTTATTAACCAGCCTCTTCCGCTGGAAGAGACACCAAAGGGATGCGTGAAGAGAGAGGGGAACCAGCAGGAGAAGAGTGTGGATGAGGCGAAGAAGGAAAAAAAGGGGGAGAGTTCCTGCCTGGTGAGGGTTTATATAGAGACTGTGTGGGGCAAAGGACCCCTGATTCCATAGGCTGCCGGGGGTTGGAAGTGAAACTAGTACTCTCGGGATTGGCTCAGAAAGGCCCCATGGTGAATTCCCACGAGAGGTGGGTATTCGGGAAGGCAAAGCTCAGACTTACAGGAATACCTAATATGCCTGGGGCGTGGCTAATTTAGAACACCTGGGGGTATGGCCTGTCAGCCTGATTTTATCTAACACCCACCCCTCTTATCACACAGGCCAAGCACATTTACTGTTAGGTGAGCACAGTGCCAGGAAAATCTCATAATGGCTATCTTGTAACCATCATGCTTTTGGTCTGTTATTGCTTGCCATCAAATCACTGCTGTCATCAATTAATGTGATAATATTTATGGACTAGGCAAAGTAGTAGAGGCAGTGCTATTGGAATCCAGAAAGGATAAATGAATGCAAGAAATACAAAGTAGAATCTCTGAGTGAAACATGTCCACCTCATTTTATGTACTTTTTAAAAATCAGAAATAGCAGTATAGCTGAGATTAATATTCATAGAATGAAATCATTTGTGCAAAAATTTAACTTATTTTACCATGATTGGTCATAATTTTTGTGTCAAGTCATGTTACTTTTCTTGATGCCAGGAAAAAGTATTTCTTTTTCCATTTGCTTTTACACATAAATTCAGGTCAATTCAGGGATTAAGATTTTTTTCATTTTGAATTTAAAAGAAAATCAAAGCATTTTCTCTAAATTTTTTTTCTTTTGATTAGAATTTTGCAGTCCTGGGACAATGACCTGAGCTTGTGGTGGGTGACAGTAGATGGAGGAGTCTGCCCTGTGCTGGCATCTTCTGATATTTTCAAACCACATGTTGAGTTCTCAAGTGGTCATCTCTTTATAGCGTCTGAGTTTGGAACTTACCTGTACAATATTAGTTTGTAGATGAATTCTCTCATCCTAACTCTGAGGATCCTTAGTGTGATAGAGTTCATTTATGCAAAGTCATGCCATACAGGAGAATTGAAAAGCAATCAGAAATTTTGGGCAGTTCTCAGTATCCTGTTGGGGACATGCCGGAGTTCCATGAGGGGGCCTCAGACTTTTGTCCTGGGCACTCTATGCAGCTGTTTTATCCATTCCCCTCTGCAATCCCCCAGGTCCCCAGAATGGTAACAAGGCACAGACCTTTCTGCTCATAGATCTCATAATTTTTTCTTGGCGTTAGGTCATTTGTGCACAATGACTCTGAGGCCAGAAGACAGGGCACAGGCTACCTGGTTCAGTCACTGAGGCCCTTTCTCTTTCAGCTCTTTGTTCTCCCACTGCTGCATGGAGGCATGAGAAAACACCTTTCCCCATATTATTTAAATAATTCTGTTCTTATCTGTGGATTTTCCAAAGGAATGAGCTTTCTGACCTTTCAAACCAAGAATTTGACATCTTTCTTCTAGAATATTACTCATCCTTGAGTAGGACAAAAGGATAGGAGAAAAAAATCTTGCAATTAATGTCTTGCCATATACCATGTTTTAGCAGTTTTAGAAGATGAGAAAATCATGTCAGCAACAACAATAGTTTACCATGATAAGACACTTTGTGTTTTCAGGTATTTTTCACATCATCTCATTTAAAACTCACAATGGCCATCTGGGGCTGGGTTCATTTGCAGATGTGGAAGTGTGGATATATTTTATCATTTAACAAGTTGTGTCTCCTGGGACTGTTGCTTTAGCCTGGTTCAGAAATACAGATATACATGCAGCTGGAGCTACCTTGGGGGAAATGCTGCACCTTTTCAAACATAATTTATTTTATTTGTAAATTTGAAATTGCTAAATAGCCGTGAATATTTTTTGAGGCTTTGCCAAATGTACAGAAAATGTTTCTATTCAAAGATATTTAGCCTAGCTCAGAAAACTTCAAGGAATAAACTTAAAAGGCCCAGCTATTTAAGTTCACAAGAATACCATCCTTTCTTCTCTACTTTGTGCTTGCCCACCACATTGGATTATACAATGTGGTGTCTCAGCTGAGCTTAAATCTGGATTTGGAGTTGCTGGTCAACTGACATGCTGGCCCAGGGATCCTCAGCTCCATTTTACATAAGTCAGTATGCAGTAGAGAAGGCAGCAGCCTCTGGGAAAGAATCTCACAAAAGCCTGAGGGGAGAAGTAGCAGAGGCAGGAAAATGGAATAGGAGGAAGCAGTAAAATGAAAAGATTAATTACACGGTAGTGTTTCTATTACCCAGGCTTGCCCCTTGGACTAGTTCTGAGCCTTAGAGAGAGTTACAAATGAAAAACTGGAGATTTCTATCAGGAGGAACATTACAGAGTCTGTTTTAGATCCCAGGTGATAAAATATGCAGACGGGGAAAGGGGGATCCTTTGGTTGCTGCCTGTAGTAGCCAGGCTTCATCTTAGCCAACATTCAAAATGTATGATTTGTCAGGACAGACTAATGGTTTTCATGGAACTACATCCAAGGTTCCACCTCCGGAGTGGATAGAGAGGCTGGAAAAACTGCAGGAAAAATTGAAAGAAAAATTTCTTAAAGCATTGATAAACATTAACAGGGCACAAGTCTGCCAGAGTTTCACAGAAAGGGAAATAAGTCATTGTCTTTTTTTGTCAAGGCTTGTGTTTGATAGACTGGTGTTTGAATTGTCCCTGCAATGTATTAACCAAGTGACCTCAGTGCATTAACCTTGTGACCACTTATTATGGCTCAGTTTACTCATCTTTAAAAGGTTAAAAATAAGGATAACTACCCCATTGTTTTGTTAGTATTCAGTGGATAGCTTTAGGAAATATACAAATATAGGTTTAGAGAAATACAGCCCTATATTGCTTCAGGTGTAAGGAGCTAGAACAATTGCCTCTCTTCTTCCTCCTTCCCTCCCTTCTTTCCTTCCTTAAAGTTACCATCTTCTGCAGTTTTTCTTATCTATTAGGATTGTGTTCATTGGCCAAAAATTCTCTCTCCAACAGTTGGGAAACTGTCTCCTGAGGGATTGAAATGCTGATTCCCTCAGAGCCCTTCTTCCGCCCTTATCAACCTGCCCCAACCTGTTGCCAAGGTAACCCGTCTCAGGAATTGCCCCACCCTACAGGGAGCTACCTCAGATCTTCTGTGGAAACATTTTCTCAGACCCACCCATTCCCCCTTATAATACTCCTATATTGGCGGTTCAGAAGTCCAATGGGTCATATCAGCTAGTCCAAGATCTTCGTCTTATCAATGAGGCTGTCAGGCCGATACACCCTGTGGTCCCAAATCCTTATACCATTCTCTCCTTAATTCCCTCCTTATCGGCCCATTTCTTGGTTATTGACCTCAAAGATGCCTTTTATACTGTTCCTTTAGCTCAGGAATCACAAGACCTCTTTGACTTCACCTGGACTGACCCAGCTACTCAACCGTCCCAACAACTGACCAGGACAGTCCTCCCTCAGGGTTTTCGAGACAGCCCTCATATCTTTGGACAGACACTGGCTGCTGACCTCAAAGACCTTGAATTCTCTGACTCCACTCTCCTGCAGTACGTAGATCACCTTCTCCTCTGCAGCCCCTCCTTTTTCACAGCTCGTGAGGACTCTTGCACTCTTTTAAATTTTCTCTCCTCTCGTGGGTATCGTGTTTCACCATCTAAGGTGCATCTTGCTCAGACCCAGGTGGTTTACCTAGGAGTTCAGATTTCCCATCAGTCGAGGGCCATTACTGTAGACAGAAAGGCTCTCATCAAGACCCTTCCATGTCCCAAGACAAAGGAAGAGATTCTCTCCTTCCTAGGCCTAGAGGGATATTTCCATGCCTAGATTCCCATTTTTACTCTTTATGCAAAGCCCCTATATGAGGCAGCTAAGGGGATTGAGGAAAAGTTCCTCTCCAAAGGCATTCAGGCTGAGTTTAAGCATCTGCAGCAGGCACTGTCACAGGCCCGAGCTCTTCATCTCCCAGACTTTCTTCAGCCATTCACCCTTTATGTCCATGAAATGAAGGGTCTGGCTCTCGGTGTTCTAGGCCAATACAAGGGCCCCACCTTTGCTCCAGTTGCCTATCTCTCTAAACAGCTTGACCCCACGTTCGTGGATGGGCCCCCTGTCTTCGGGATCTATCTGCTGCTTACCTACTTCTACATGAATCAAAGAAGCTGAACTTTGGTGCTCATGTCACTGTTGCCTCTCCTCACCATTTAAAAGATCTACTCACTATAAGAGCCTTCAAACACTCCTGCCCTGTCGCGTTCTCTCTCTCCTTGTTTCTTTTCTGCATGACTCCTCAATCTCTTTCCAACCCTGTTCCTCTTTATACCCAACTTCCCTCCTCCCAGTCTCCTCAGAGCCCCCAGAACATGATTGTATAGAGATGCTTCAGGCTTTAAACTGACTAAAACCTTTTGACTTGGCAGTCACTTAATGGTTAGTTATCAGGCATTGCAACTGTCACCAATATTTCTCAATTTTATATCTGCATTTCAAAAATAAACTTTTGGGGAATAATTTTTAATTTGTAGAAAAGTTGTAAAGATAGTGAACAGAATTTCCCAACACCCTTTATATACTTTATCCTAATTATATTCTACCAAATTAAGGCATATCTATCAAAACTAAGATGTTAACTAACATCAGTATATTATAACCAAACTAAAGACTATTTGGATTCCCAGTTTTCTGATAGTGTTATTTATTTGTTTATTTTTGCTTCAGAATGCCACATTATATGTGGTTATTGCTATCTATAAAAGAAATAACTTGAGAAAATAAAAATTTGCAAAAAACAAAACCAAAATAATTTGTTTACAGCTCAATGATTTTGATACATTAGACAAAGAAGTCAATAAGAAATTAGAAAGTTCAAAAAAAAAAAAGAAATTAGAAAGTTCATATTCCTAAATTGCATTAACTTATTCTATTAATATAATTGTATCCAATGGGTATAGTATCTGGAACCACTTTTATATTTCTAAGATATTAGATGAAATAAGCAGAGAAAGCCCAGAAAATGTAATTGTTTATTCAGTCAGGCTTTTTAAGTTAAACTTCAAGAGAGATATGTTAAACATTATAAATATTATTTATTATGTACTTCCACTTAAGTGTTTAGATTTCAGCTTAATTAGGATAAATGCCACTTATTAGTTTTAATTTATACAACTATGTGAATTCTAAAAAAATACAAATTATCTAATTTGATTATCAAAATTTGGCTTTAATTTCATTTTTTGGTACTAAAATACTGGGTGACATTGGTAAAGTTAGTTAACTTCCATTTGCTTAAATTTGCCCTATAAAAATAAGGCAGTTGATATAGACAGTCTCTAAGGTCCAATTAATTCAAGAAATCCCTTGCTTATGTTTGGTTTTTTATTTTTATTTTTAAATGGTATCTCCTGGTGATAAGTAAAGCCCATGGCCCAGAAAGGTTAAATGATTCATCCAGGTCACTCAGCGAGTATGTGGCAGACTGAGGCAAAATAGTCTTAGGACTGCAAGGCCAGTGTGTTTTCCATCCTGTGGAGCTCTGCTCTGTTACATATTCTAAAAATAGGAAGCACATAGAGATAGCTTATTACAGGTGGAGAAACACATTTACTTAAAAAATCAAAAGGAACTCTGGGTGACTCATTTTATAGTAGCAAGCTTGCTTCATTTTCCTGGAGACCTGAACTATCAAATTGTTTTATTGTTTAAGGTTATTTCTATGACTTCCTTTATTTTTAAAAAAGAATGTTGCATTAAACTCAAATAACTTTTGACAGTTTGTGACCTAGAAAAAACACTATATTATTATTGTTATTACTATTTCTGAAAGGTTGACTAAAGGCTAAAGAATTAAATTCAATGCCTTGGACACTCTCATGTAAGAGACAAGCTCTTCACTTCTGGATAGATGGCAAGTCTCTAGTTCATTCCTGTGAAATCATTAATTTCCCTCTGAGTATGGTTGTTGTCTCAGTACTCTATTTGCAAAATACTCTATAGTTAATTTTTCCTTCCAATACTTTTCCTCAAAGTCACAAACACAATGGTGAAGTTCTATTATTACTGGGAAAATAAGGAATTAGCCATGTTTTCAAATGCCCATGGTCTTGACTCCCATTTTTTCACAAGAGCAAGTGAAAATCCAAATTCTGGGTCCCATAGGGGATGCACCCGAGTGTCATTCTGACTGGTGTACTGAGGCATCCATGCAATCTTTCTTTCTTATAAAGATATGCGGTCCATGACAGGCAATGGCACTAATGAGCCTTGCAAACAACCAGGATCACACTTTTTAATAAGAATAGGAAGATGAGACCTGTGGTTTTCTGCCTATCAGAATGAAAAAGGAATGTGAGAGATATACAAAGTCCTGACTCATGCAAATTGGTACTTGCCTTTCCAAATGACATTTTTGCTAGCTAAGTATACAAAGATGTTTTAACAGGTATGAGAGAGAGTTGTATAGTCTGCTGGTGGGCAGTGAGTAATCACTGAATGTGGGGGGAGGAGGTAGGAGGAAATGAAAGCTGCTGTTGTATTACTTCATCTTTCTAAAGTCTTCCTATTCCCATAATAAACCAAAATTTTGACTGCAAGAATGGTGCCAACCCTTCAGGCATTCTATAAAATATGCCCACTGTATACTGAAATGAATCATCACCTGATAATTAACTGCTTATCAGTAGGATGGAGCTTGAAAAATTTAGGGATAGAGGAATACCCAGATATTAAGGGGTCATTTGTATAAATGAAAAATAGTAGATCTGAGAGGACCATGTTGCCAGACACGGTTTAATTCTCATTCTGAAGACAGAGTTTTGATCTTAGCTTAAGAAATGCTTTGGGCAAACTCTGCCAGGGAAATATGATTTGGATGCCTAACATGTCATACAGTGGTATGAGCCGTTCAATATGACAAATGTAGGAGAATATTAAAAGAAACAAACACAGAGTCAAATTCCTTCAGAGATCAGGAACTAGCATTATGTCCATTTACTGATAATCAAAATATCGTCTTGGTAGCACAAAAAGTCCCTGAATGCTTCAGGGTAATTCTAACCAGTTTCAATTACTGATGTGTATTATACTTTAAGATTAGTTCCTGGGTTAGGAGTAAAGAACTGGTATGTTTTTCTCTTTTTTGCTGGGAAACATGAAAGACAAAAAAACGAGTTCAGCTTTATTAGTAGGCTAAATATGAAATACTTTATACAATGAAATATTAAGCTAGCTGTCTCGTGCTTCTTTTCATCTGAGCATGATTTAAAAAAGGGATAATGCGATTATATTTTTGTATAGGAGGGGGCTGAATTTCTGGATAATCTTATGCTCAGCTTGATTGCTTTATTGATAAGAATGAAAGACTTGTGAATGTATATTTTATGAGTAATGCATTTATTAAGTACAGACTGTACATAATGTATTAGGTTTTATGTGAATTGCATTGGATTTATCTTTCTTTCAGGGCATATTTAAACATTTTTATTGTGTATATATTATAATCCCTTTATAGCTGGGGCACTATGCCATGGAAATAGTGGTTTGGCAACTAAAAAAATGCTTTGAAGGGGAAAAAAGTTCACACTAGCATGCACAATCAATAATCGATGTCTCTAGTCTTCCTTTTTCTGTCTTTCTCCTTGAACAATGCCTCTTTTTCTCCTGTAATCTTCTAGTCAGTCAAGTTCACTGACAGATCTGTGAAGAAAGTGAAATGATTATAAATTAATAGTCAGAGAAATAAACAGATCTAAAAATAATTTGTAGAGTTAGTGTCAAATGTCTGTCAGACAAAAGTAGCATCAAGCTTGATAGTGTGTCATGTTCTCTGACAAAGTGAAGCACACTCCTGATTGTTCTTTGTGAAGTCCAAACAGCCTCCTGCAGGCAACGGAGTTGGCTTCCACAACCAGCCTTTGAAAAGGAAAACTATTGTGGAAATTATTGCCAGCCACCTGGTTTCCCTTTATCACAGCCTGCATATTAACTAATACATTAGCTTTAAATTTGTTTTAAGTTCATTCACAAGGATAAACCCTTTGGAGATTTTTCAGCGTTTTATTAACTTCTAATTAAAATTTCCATATATTCTCAAATCTGGCATAGCATTTGTCAGTTTTAGCATTAACCTGACCACACAGCTTGATCATCTGCAGCATGAATAAGCCATATCCCTTAATGCTGAAATAATCTACATGGAATAATATCGCTCATCCTCCCAATAAAAATTCTTAGCTGTTTGGAGGTTTATCATGGTATAGAGAAGAGAATTAGAGCTTCCACTTGGATTAAGTTTGCATAACTAGAATGTGCAAGGATTCCCTAATATTTTTTTCCTGGCTTTGCTATTTTATGAGAAATGTGTTGCATATAAAGACAGTTAAAATAAATTCAAATTGCGCTATCAATATGGGAACTCCCAGTATCATACATGTATTGAATGGAGTGATTTAAGGTCATTTTAGAATTGTACTTTTTTGACCAATCTGACCCATGGGTTTCAAAATGCCCTGAAATGTCATATTATCCCAATATGATATCTGTTATACACAGCTCAATATCATGAGGAAAATATCTAGGAAACATTGGATTGGATTGCCAGATTAAGTCATCTCTTTCATCTATTATTCCCTGCTGTCCTTTAATACAAATTCTGACTGAGATTTGCATCTTCCTGTGTAGGGACAGATTTGGTCACCAGAGGAATACATGCCACCACTGAAAAAAGGAAAATACCTATTATTTCCATCACCACTTTTATACCAATGACTTTTTATTTTATTTATTTATTTATTTTTGGTACCAGGGATTGAACCCAGCGGTACTTAACCACTGAGCCTCATCCCCAGCCTGTTTTTATATTTTATTTAGAGACAGGGTCTCGCTGAGTTGCTTAGGGCCTCGCTAAGTTGCTAAGCTTGGCTTTTAACTTGTGTTCCTGCTGCCGCAGCCAACCAAGCCACTGGGATTACTTGTGTGTGCCACCACGCCTGGCACCAGGGACATTTTGTGATCTTTCTAATAATCCCCACTGGGATAGCATGTAAGACTGGTTACAGATGCTTTAAATTTCACAGGAAACAAGACTACTTATTTTGGTTATCACTCTGCAGTCATTGGTTGGCATAGTGACTGGCACATGTGGGGATTTTATAAATATTTGTGAGATGGTAGGAATAAATGAACGAGTGAAATATTTAGCAGTTCTTTATTACATTTTCTCAATTGTGTAGAGTGAACATTCCTGTTACAGGTACAGTGACAAACCCAAAGCTTAGTGGTTTGAAACTGTGATAAGAAAACTAAAGGGACTCCATCTTGTCCTTCAGCAGCCATCTTAGGAGTTCCGAGAAATTGTTCTGTTTCTCAGAAATCATAGAACATGGAAAGTCCTGCCTCTGTACCCATTAATAGTTACCTAGCATAACATACTTGGCAACACAAAAATAGCAATTCTTATACAATGTAAAATTGTTCTTTGATTTCCATATTTCTTGAGCAACGTACTTTGTCAGAGATTGATTGTCTAGACATTAGTAACCATTCTCTGACATGTACTCAGCTAGGGTCATTTTGACCCCCTTCCCTTCTACTTGCTTGCTCCTATGCCAACCTGGAAAGTTCCATGGGAAATACCATTGTACCCACCGCATTGTCTTGCTAACTTCCCCAATTCAGCTTCTGTACCGTGGCTTGCTTGCATTGGCTGGAACCCTGCAACTGAATATTTCACTCTCTGTGGTTTTTCTCTTTATAAACCCTTGAAAATAACTGCTGGCACGCCATCTTGTCATGCTGAGTGGTGCATGCAGGTGGTGGCCGCTGATCAGCTTAATAAAGGCTTCTTTCTAGCTCAAGTGTGATGTGGCTTGGAGTTTTGATTTGCATTTTGCTGGGTACAATAAAACAACTTTTGTTCTGGTTACATCACAAGAATCAGCAGCCTAGGCAGTGCTCAGTAAGATATCTCATTTTCTTTCCACCCATTATAACTGAAGCAGTCCACTGTTGAATGCTAGAGTCCTCTGAAGACTTTAGGCTTTTCTGTTTGGAGACTTTGGGGGCCCAAAGGCCTGAGCACTAGAATAGCTGGGGCCGCTCAAGTCTCTTTATCTCAAAGTGGTTTCTGTTGTACCACAGTTTCTCTATTAGTCCATTTTTCATTACTATAGAAAAATATCTGTGCCAGTCCCTGCTGCTCAAGCATCAAACAACCTCACCAACAGTGTGGCCTCTGCTCTACATGCATGGGGCCTCCTACATCAACGTGTTATAACAAATGGACATTTTGATCTTTCATTGTTTGGGACTTTACGGGGCAATGCCTTGCAGGTATTTGTCTAGAGAATTCAGTGTGTTACTTGATGGAACTTAGGGCAGCTGATTTGTTTAAACAATTTGATATGCTATGCAATTTGGCTCATCACCAAAAGGCTTGTCGCCTTAAAGCCGCAACATCTCCTCACAATTGGATGGCTGTTAGTAATCATACACAGTCGATCCTAAAGGGCTCCATTGGATGGCTGTTTAGCCAATGACGGGTAAGATCCCCAGAGGGGGACAACCTAAGACAGGCACAGTCGCATGGGACAGTCTCATGTGGCCGACATATCAACCTAAGACAGGAGTCAAGGGCACAGCCTTGATTATCCGATGACGGGTAAGAATGTTGGTTGCACATAGACGTCCTAGAGCATCCCCTCTTTTAAAACAAAAGGGGGGAAATGCAGGAGCCCTGTTTGGGGAGATGGCTTAAATTGCGGTTGACTATGGGCCATGGAGTTTTGGGCATTGCTGCCTTCCGTAGTCTCACGGGACTTGGCCTGAGATCTCACGGGACTTGGCCTGGGATCTCGAGTAACTTGGCTGAGATTGCTGATCGGGTCAGTGCCATCTTGGTGGTGTGTGTGGCGCGTGTTAGTCGTTGTTAGAGCCAGAGAAAAAAGTTATCAGAATAAAAAACTGTTTGTTTCCAGTTTGCCTCTAAACTTCTTCCCGCGGCTTCATTGCTCCAAGCAGCCATCGCTTCAGGCGGCAACAGGGCCAGGGTACTTATTAAAGAAAAAAGGTTTATTTAGTTAACAGTTTTGGAAGCTGAAATTCCATGATTTGGCAACATAATTGGCATAGCCTCTGGTGAGGACCTAAAGTAGTGGCATAGTGATTGAAGTTCAGAGGTCAGTGATCCCAGGAGACTACCTTAATCCCCCAATGATTTAAGGACCTTCCACTAGGCCCCACCTTTTAAACTTTTCACATCGTCTCCCAATATTGTCACTCTGGGGGCCAAGTCTTCAACATGTGAGTCCCATGTCAAGTGTATAGCAATTGCATTATGGCTAGAGTTGTTAAATAGTGGTTCAGATCTGTAAATGTGTATGACTCAAAAAAGTGATGGAAGCTGAATTGTCCTTTATAGCTTGGTCTCAGAAGTAACAAATCAACATTTCTGCTGTACTCTATTGGTGGTGGCAGTCATAAAGACCTACCCAGACCAATGGGGAAGACACATAGACCTTACCACTCATTGGAGGAACATCACCACTTAAGCAGCAACACATATGGGTGCAGACATCTTGGAAAAACACAGTTTGTCAGTTCTCAACCTCATATTGTTATGTTACTTGGAAAACAGAGAAGGATTCTTAGTCAGAAAACCACAATTTCCTCCTTTGTTTCTGGGAATGAAAAATCCATAAAAACTCAAGTGAATAATGATCTTAATATTTTCACGACATCATTTTGTACACTATTTTTCATTTTATGTTTTAAGGGAGATAAAAAAAATTTACATTTTAGTAGATACCCCCCTTTTTAATTTTTTAAAAATTATACTTTTTAGAAAAATGGAGAAAATTAAATAAAATTCATATTTTATTGTCTTCTTATCTGAAGAATATGAAACATAAAAAGACGAAATATAATATTTGAAGAACATGAACATTTTATGACAAACTTTAGAGCAAAATTTATGCTGTATTATTAACTGTATTATTAATCTAATTACTGAAAATATGTCCTAACTTTCTGATCATGTGAATTATATACTCATACCTTTGAGCATCATTATTATTATACAGAGGTCAAATTGTATTCTACAGATCATAGTGTCTGTGGTCAGAAAAGTAGAGAACCTACAGGCACAGAATCTAGAATAATATCTATCAATTATATTAAAAAAATCTTTGTTGAATTTGTGTGGTACACATGCAAATTAATGTGCTAGCTATAATGACAGAGTCTACTGATATTGATAGTAGTAAAGTCAAAAAAGAAAATTTAAAGGCTGCCTGTATATTTTACGTTACTTTTATAGTTTCAGGAGATTTATTTTTAATTTCCACATTTGAAATATAAATTAAGAAATTATAATGGAAAGGCAATAGTATTCAGATCATGGCAGAGAGTTAAATTTAAATCTCCATCAGACCAGTCAGTCTGCAACACAGGCAAATCACTTAACTTCTTAGGGATTAGTTTTCATACTTAGTAACTAAATGAATGAATAAGAAGTTAAATGAGAAGACAAGGAAGATCATAGATTCTAATCCATAACAAACTATCAAACATGGCTAAGGTGATGGAAACTTATGGGATATAGAAAATTATATTTATCACTACTTCTCAGGGAAAAATTAAATATAGCTGAAAGAAATATAGTACTTTGATAAAATTTTTATGGATGGGACATGAAACCTAACAATACCTGGAAAAAGAATTGTCCTCTAAGATGGCAGGCTTGATTTTGTACAGTGGAGATTACAAAGGAGGACCAAAGTAGTAGTCTTGTCTTTTCTATGGAGGATTTTTTCTAAGATCCTTAGTGGATCTCTGAAACTGCAGTACTGACCCTTTATATTCTGTGCTTTTTTCCTATACATGTCTAGGATACAGTTTAATTTATAAGTTGGGCACCTTAAGATATCAACAACAATAACTGAAATAAAATAGAAAAATTATAACTATATACTATAATAAAAGTTGTGTGTTTGTTATCCTTTTTATTTTGAAAGAGTAAAAATACATTTTTTTGGGGGGGGGGCATGGTTGATGCGAGTAAATGAAACTGCAGATAAGGAGAGACTGCTATGTTAAAATTTCTGGGCCAATATTGGAAAAGAAGATAAGTACCATCTCAAGGGAATTCATTCTTTACTTTTCTTCAATGATCTTTAGTCCCTCTCTCCCTCCCTCTCTTCCTTCTTCCCACCCCTCCCTCCCTCCTTCCTTCCTTCCTTCCTTCCTTCCTTCCTTCCTTCCTTCCTTCCTTCCTTCCTTCCTTTTCCTTTCAGCTAACATTTATTTGCCACTTACTTTGTGCCAGGCATTGCTAGAAGAACTTTCCATATAATAATCCATTTATAAATAAATGTTGGATGTACATTAGCTTGTGTAGAGACTGTGCTGGATCAGTCACATTTGTTATTTCATTTAGCCAGAGTTCACTTTTGTCCTGTACCTGGTCTGGGATTTACTAAGGTCCTTTACTAGATGAACATAATTCTCTTAGCACTCCAGTTGTTCATGTCTTCAGGTTTTCCTTGATTACTCATCTTTTAGGTCCTTAACAAGTTAAACTTCCAATCAACACACAAGCACAAGCAGAAGCAGAAGGAAAAGGAGAATGAGGTGAAGAGGAAGGGAAGGGGAAAAGATATATCACCACTACCATTCTGAGGAGAAGGTTAAATTTTTGCTAACCAAAGTATTATTTAAAGTAAGATATATGTATTATATATCTAGAATTATGGCCAGAACCATGAAAAAAGATGAAATAAGTAAAATATTAAGATAAAAAATAAACAAGAAGGTGGTAGAATAAGATGGATATTATTATCCTAAATGCATGATTGAAGACTTGAATAGTATGAATATACTTTGTATACAAACAGTGTTACGTAAAATGATACTCTATATGTGTATTATGAATTGTAATACATGCTACTGTTATAAATACAACAACTTTGAATTAAAAAAATTAATAAATAAAATTTTTAAAAAAGCTAGCTATTGAGTGGTGTTGAGAGGCTAGGAAAGGAATGGTAGGTATTAGGAGGCTGAGATATGGTATGGATGTTACTGAAGTATTAATGAGTATTTGTTATATAATAAGAGTTTCAAAACTACACAGACTTGGATGAATTATTAAGTTAGACATGTCATGAAAGTATGTAATTTTAAATAAAAGTGATTGTTCTTCATGTTCTTCAAGTATAAATCATGTTTCTTATTGAGAGAGAAGACTTACTTTATTTAAAAAACATATCTCTAGCAACTAATGTGTTCTTGTGCATCCAACACATAGCAAAAAATACTTGCAAAAGAACTAATAACTGAACTAATTTGCAAAAACATTAATGATATGTAGGCTAGCATTAAAAGCCAGGCTCAGTAGCCCACTCCTGTAATCCCAGTGACTTGAGAGGCTGAGACAGAAAAGTCATAAGTTTGAGGTCAGCCCCAGCAATTTAGAGAGGCCTTGTCTCAAAATAAAAATAAAAAGTACTAGGGATGTGGCTCATTGGTAACACTCCCTTTGGTTCAATCTCCAGTACCAAAGAAAAGAAGGAGGTCAGGAAGGACTAAAATTTTAAAATCATTATTCTGTAGGATATCATTACATATCTCAGTAGTTTACACTGTGTAAGTAAAATATAGAGAATATTTCCTGATTACTTTTGTATATTCATAGTCATATTCCTTCCTTCATTTAGTTCAAACCTCTCTATGTTAGCATTGCCTTTCATTATCCTTACCTAGATGCCTGATTCACAAGTGTGGGATAACATCAGCATAACTGTTAATTTCATGGAGTTAATGCAGGCTTCTAGTTTAGAGAAAGTTCATGGGTCATTCTCAGGACCTCCCCTTGTTAAGAACCACTGTGTTAGCATGTTTTTACCTAACGCACACACCTGGCTGATTCCTCCTCTTCTCTTTTCTTTCTTCCCTCCTTCCCCCCTCCCTCCCCACCCCTTTCTTTCTTTTTAGATTTAGCAGATGGTTTTCAATGTAACAATTTTTTTTAAAGATTTTCCTTGTTTTTGATGTTTATGAACAAACACAGATGGACAATACCAGTCAGAAAAGTGCATTAAATTTTTAAATGAATGTTACATAGTATTATAATTCAGGAAGATAGGGACAGATATTGTTCTTTTATTGCACATAAACTCTAGCATATTAATTTGAAGTTGTTATGTCCTAAGGGGAAAAATTCTGTTTTATAACATTAAAAATGGCATTCTACAAAGCTAATATATTTTTTAAAATTTGAAAATAAATTGTTATATTTAAACAGTGAATTTTCATTTGTTAAGACAAATTTACTTTAAAATAAGGAAATTTTAAATATTTTAACAGAGCTTACTACCTTACAGGTTGTAATAATATATGGTTTAAGTAACTAGTTTCAAGTTGCTTTTTGGTAAAAAACAATAAAAATACATAAACTCTCATATTCAGAATTATCTACCAATTTGTCAAAATTAAATACTATCTTGATGTAAATGTATTCTTTATTTTTATGGAACAAGAGGAAGTGTGAATTTTTATTCATAAACAGTAATTTTCCAACAAATTAAATGGTTGTAATTATGTTTTTGTTATTTAAGATAAAACCTCAAGGAAAGGGGATTGTACAATTAGATCAAATTTTGCTAAAATGAAATACAAGTGCCATTTCTGCAGAGGAGTATTTATCAATATTCTTATCTCCTGGAATAAAGCTTTGGTTTCACATACATTACAAAATTAAGCTCCTTATTTTTTAGATGAAGACTAAAGCTTCATTTTTATTTTATAATTTTTTATAAATTAGTCATGACTCTTGAAACCCATTTTGTCACTTGTAGTCTAAAGGAAGTGTATATTTGCTTGAGAGGAACCTTACCACTTGAGGAGATAACATGCATAACAAAAGACAACTGAAAATTATCTGAAGGCAGCAAGACACAATATTATGGAAGAATCTAAGTGTTGAGGAAATTAACATAAAAGAGGAATTGTCTCCTGAAAAAAAATATTTTCTTTACAAAGGACAAACTGACATTTATTGACACTGTTGAATACGATCAAAGTTTTGCTTCATGGAAACTATCAGACCTGTTAACTAAATGCAGAAATTAAGGGCTAGATCATCCCAATGCCCATACCAAGAAGAAACTGATACCCAGGTCAAGATCACTTAAGAAACTGGATTAAATAGAGAAATTGGGAATAGTGGTGGTGACTTTTTTTGTCATTGAGAATCCTCATCTTTGGAGATTTTTATCTACTCACCACACACAATGAGAATGTGCTGAGGGACAAGGGGGAGATTTAACTGTGGACACCTGGAGGAAAACAACATTTGTTATATAAGTTTCTCTCTCTCTCTCTCTCTCTCTCTCTCTCTCTCTCTCTCTCTCTCTCTTCTTTCTTTCTTTCTCCTTCCTTCCTTCCTATGTCCACAAAAAGATTTGGAGAAGGGTTAAAAAACACATGTAATAAAATCAAATCAAGTATAAAAGCTCAGAACCAGGAAGTTATAAGTAAGACTAGATTGACAACAAAAATTAATCAACTTTCAGGACTGAAATAATTATTACTTTAATGTCAGATTAAGATGCAAGATTCCAGAGGTCCATTGTGAAAAGGGAAACAGTTCATTATTTTGAGTCTATGATAAGAAAGAGAGAAATACCAAATACTCAAGGAAAGCATAGCTTTTCCTAGAACTGAATTCCAAAAGAAAATTTTCATGTGGGATCTTATTTAAAGGATGTTTCGTTATATCATGTGTATAACCATTAATAACATTCTTGTGGAGTGGCAGATTCCACATGACTGTTTCTACTAATTATTATTTATAAAAGCCAAGACCATGTTAAAATGAAATCCATGGGAAGCAATACTCCAAGGTCATTATAGCAAGGTCTAAGTATAAACCTCTTCTGCCTAAGCATGAGCAAAAGATGGAACCTAGATCAGTGATCTTTGAATTAGAAGAATTTTAGGGAAAAAAGTGTGCCTTCTCATTCATCTTTAGGTAGAATTCAAGTTTTCCATCATAAGTTAAAATTATAACAAATGTTGTAATTTCCAGTAAATAGTAAAGGTAGGCATTTAAAAATAAACACTAAATTATCTTTTTATGTATATTTCATGGAATATACCTGCATTACTCAGGGTTTTTCACAGAAACAAGACCAATAGATTATAATTAAATATATTTATAATATGTAAATATGTTCATGTAATAATTCATCATGACATATAAATAAGAGAAGATTTATTTCAGGAATTGACTGATATGATTATGAAGGTAAAGAATTCTATGGTCTGCTGTCTGCAGAACAGCTATGGAACCAGGAAGCCTGGTGGTGTAATTCAGTCTGAGCTTAAAGGCCTGAGAACCAGGAAAGCTGATGATGTAAGTGTCATTCTTCTATGGTTTGCATGTTTGTGTCACCTCCAAAACTCATGTTGAAACTTAATCCCTAATGCAACAGTAGTAGAAAGTTTGGTCTTTGCAAGATGCCTAAGTCATGAATGGCTCTGTCTTACTGAATGGATTAATGCTTGTATAAAAGGAATAGAAGAAATGGCTAGATCCTTTTGCTCTTCTGCCCTTCACCACTAGGTTTCAATAATAAGGCACCATCTTGGAAGTACAGATTGGGCCCTCACCAGACATCAAACCTACTCTGATCTTGGACTTCTCAGCCTCCAGAACTATGAGAAATAAGTTTCTATTATTTACTTATTACCCAGTCTCATTTTTTTATATGATCACAAATAAACTGAGACACTAGCCTGAGTCCAAAGACCCCAAAACCAAGGTGGGTGTGTGAGAGAGGATGTTAAGTCCAGGAATCTGAAGATCTGAGAAACAAGAGCTCTGATGTCAGAAGTAGGAAGACAATAAATGTCCCAGATCAATGTTAGAGACAGAGAGAAATTCATCCTCCTTCCACCTCTTTTCTCTACCCAGACCCTCAATGACTTGGGTGATGTCCATCCACATTGGTGAGGGGGATCTTCTTTACTCAGTTACTGTTTTTAACAATAACTTCTTCTGGAAACACATTTATTGGTACATCCAGAATAATGTTTTACCGGCTATCTGAGTCTCTCATAGCTCAGTCAAAACTGACGTGCAACATGATCATCACGCTCCTGAACACAAGAGCATGAGACCCATCATCACCCAAATATGAAAACAATATATGCTTGTTTTAGACATAAATTTGGCATCACTTCTTTTTATTATTTAAATTGTAACTATTCTACTTCTGTCATAGAGTTTAATCCTAATGCAAAATGTTTTCCTAAAACTTTCTGATGACCATTTAAACAACAAAAGCCTGCATATAAATAATTTTATTTATTTAAAAAATTCCTTTGGCCAAAGGCTTTAAATGTTGGAACTTTCTACCACATTGAGATTTCATAATAATGATTAAGAGATAATGGATCAAATACACATGTAGGATCAAATTTTTGATGAATAATTACTAAGTATAAAAAGCAAAATACCTCTCTTAGTGAGATATATGGGACCCTTTTCCAATTGTTTTAAGATGAATGAAGGATATCCTGAGAGGATAACAGAAGAATAATTGTGAAGGGAGAGGTCAGGAAAAAAGCTTGGGATCAAGACACTCTCAAGTTGAATCTAGGGAGAAATATCATATGCAGAAATTACAGATCCAGAAACTGATTCTTTTAAATCTTTCTATACATACTAATTCTTGGAAAAATTTTGTCTATCACAGTTTGGAAAAATCCATATTCCTAACATTTTGATACTGGCACATTATCAATAAATGGGGAAAAGGAACCTGAATCCCACACATCCTGTCCCATCCTAGTAGCTTATGGGATTCCAAGTCCTTGAACATGTGTAGGCATAGTAAGAGCTCACTTGAATTTCTTCCTGGAATCCTGAAATACTAATGCTCAGCAAATTTTAATGATGCACTTAATTTGGTTTACAAATACCAAATTTAGAAACAACAGTTACTAGTAAAGTTCCTTTAATCATGTGAAAATGAGGTTTTGGAATCATATGTCTTTCATTATTAAGAATGAAAGAAAGGACTTGCCCTTTTGGATCAATCTGTGGCTTTGCAGGAGGACATCATCATAGGCAAACTGAACCTCAGGACAAACTTTGAAAGTTAATAACCTCTTGTAAAAAATGGATGGTTTTCAAACAATCCTTTATAAATATCAACTTAAAAATAGAGTTAATAGTAATTTGACTGTAAGGCTTGGTTTCTGTAAATTTCCTTTCCCTCTCATCTCTCACTAGTACACTGAAGGCACAGTGAGGCCATTCCAGAGCAAAACCATGGCTCAAGATAGAGTTTCCTAAGATTCAGTAAGCTTTGGGTTAGTCCATCTGATAGGTCCCTGATAGTTTTTGCCCAGTCTCAAGGAGTTCCAACTTCATGCACAATTTAACGCACAGCTTAGAAGCCAGCAACAAATTCAGAGAGGTTTATCTTGCTCTTTCTATTCCTAGATACCTCCTTTCTAACATGCTACACACCTACGTCAAGTCACTTAAACCTGCTCTGCTCTGCTCATTTCCTTTTATGTGCCATGCCTATATGCAAGATGCTTCGGTGATAATAAGGCTCTTTTTGTTTTTCTTCAGTTAGGGTCAAAAGCTGGTGTTGCTTTTTATCTAATGTTTGAATGTAACTATCTCATACATGTTTCTGGTGGGATGGCAAGTCTAATATTTCTTATTCCAATCATGGTCTGTCGAATCAAATCACAAAACTTTGCCTATCTTTACTTTTTTAAAAAATTTCATTTTTCTAGCAATATATTTTTATTATGCTCTAAAAGCATATTGGTCTGTGACAGAAGGGAAATAAAGAGAACTGCTTTTAGCCACAATAGTTTAAACTTTAATGTGCATACAAAATACCTGAGGCGCTTGTTAAAATTCAGATTCTAATTTAGCAGTTCTGAGATTCCAACAGTCTTCCAGGTGATGTCATTATTGTTTCTAGTAGTAGTCCTTAGACTACATTTTCTAAAGCAAATGCTCTGTCAACGAGAGCATCAACATTTGGATGCAGACACATAATAAACATTGATTATTAGTGAGGTAACATCACTGAAGCAGAAAACCGGTCCCACAGGAGCAGGTCTTTAAGAGGGGGCTGGGAAGAGATGACTCAGGAAGATCATGTCTTACCTTTATTTGCCTATACCAAGGAGTCAGGGTTCCAACTCACTGCTGTATTGTAGCAAACGGTTGGCAGTACATGAAATCCTGCTAAAGTTATAGTCAACTTTAAATACTAATAGTGATGGGATTTATACCAAGTCACATCAAAGAACAGGAAGATTATATGAAATATAACTGAAAGCAGTGATCAAAGAAAAAATTTCATAGTTTATTTATCAATATTAAGACTATTTATAGATTACAATGTTTTCCCTGAGAAAAGTTTTCAACCAAATTTCAAAGCTCGTATAAAATGAAATGGAATTATCCATAAAATTATTTTAAAATTTAACATAGTTGCATTTATACAATTAAAGATCAAAAAATTCTCTTCATCTAGACCAACATACACACACAAACAATTTTTATAGTACAGCTGAATCATCATTTTTATGATTGTTATCTCTTGTATTAAGGTTGGTCACTTTATAATGTGTTTACTTTCTTGAATGCAAGCTTGTTTATGTTGCAAGTTATTGGGAGTTGTAGCAAAATCTAGGTAATAGAAAACATATAATGTAAGGCTGATTAACTCTAAAGAGAAAAGTTATTTTGTGATACTGCATAGGCAGTAGGATGGGATGATTTTGTAGATGCATAAATTGAATTACAATTATTGCCACAGGCAAGCAGCTGCCATTAGAAAGCACATCAAAAAAGCAACCAAACCAGACACACTGCCAGTGTTTTTAATGGGTGTATCAATTGTCCGTGGAGATGTTGCTGAAAAATAACTTGATGAGACTTTCTGCTGTGCTTCAGAAAAGGGAACTGTTAAGATGTTTATTCCATTGACTTAGAAAACAGTGCATGTTTTTGAAGGTTAAGTGATCCAAAGCATAAATGTGTGAACAAGTACATGTAAACACACACACACTCACACACACAACAAAACAACAACAACAAAAAATGCACACACTATGTGCTGCTTCGCCTATTGATATTCAAGATGGAATATTGTCCATCAGCCTTGAACCAGAAAACTGTGCCACTGTGAAACCCACCATTCTGTAAAATCAAGATGCACACACACACACACACACACACACACACAATACCAAAGAGAATCTGGCTTTTCTTTCATAATTTTGTCATTCTAAGTGGTTTTTTTTTTTTTTTTTTTAGCTTTTCAATGTGAAAAATAGAAAGGTCAACTTAAGTTTGGTTCAGATGAATCTGCTCCTGATCTTTCACACAAACTTCAGCTCCTCCTCCTCTGTGTGGGTTTTCTAACCTTTAAAGCATAAAAGGATCTATTTCTCAAGCATTTTAACTTATTATTCTCTTATCTGTATCATTTGTTATTTAAACAACTGCTTAGCATTAGTACTTATTTTTCCTTGTGTTACTTTCCTGAATAGAACTTCCAGGGCAAGAAATTTGTCATTTGAGGATATCTCAGTGCACTTTTCCTTAAATACATACAGAAAGTATGCAATAATAATCACTACCTTTTTTTCTTTGAGCTTCGAGTATGTGCTGAACACTGCTCTATGATTCATATCTAATAATTCCATCAGTTCTTATGGTAACTCTGTGAGTTAGCTATTTTCTCCATTTTCTAGCTGAGCAAACTGAGGCTCAGAGAGGTTAAATGATTTGCCAAACCCATGCACTGAGGTGGAATTTAGGTCTGACTCCAAAGTTTTACCCCTGTGAGATCCAGCCTTTTTGAGACCCATTATTATGTGTTACCCAATAAGTCAGGAGATCAGATTCTGGGTCTAGCTCTGCTTCTAAATGGTTCACTGATTTTGCATTAGTTGCTTTATCTACTTCAGTTTCTCTTGCTGTATGGCAAGTATAAATTCACAGAGCCAACACATGTGTGCATGAGAACTGATATTTATTGAGCACCTTTTATGTACCACAAACTATACTGGTCAACTTCTTGCATACACTTTCTCATTAATGGAGCCACATACCATGCCCTTATTTTGTATTTTATTTAGAGACAGGGTCTCAATGAGTTGCTTAGCACCTAGCTTTTGCTGAGGCTGCCTTTGAATTCACAATCCTCCTGCCTTATCCTCCTGAGCTGCTGGGATTACAAGCATGTGCCACCATGCCCAGCCTAAAATGCATATTATATTTTTATAATATATATAATTTTATTTATATAAAATTTATAATTTTATTATAATAAATATATACCTATTTTAAAGTCAATTTAAGTGAGATCCAAATAAATTATGTAAATTGTCTAAAGATGTTTACCCTGAAAATGATAGTCTAGATTTGAACCTAGGTGTATCTGGCCCTAATATTATTGGCTTTCTATTGGCTTTTAACTTCAATATATCAGCAATAGGAGGAAAAGCTGCTGTTTGGATTAATATTGACACAATCAATATTCTAATAGAAAGAAAGAATGGATGTCATTAATTCTTTACATTCCATCCTCTGTTAGAACTCATATTATTCTCACTCTAAAAAATATTCTCCCTGTTGGGAATGAGTAGTTTAAGGCAGAAGTTAATCATGCCAAAGAAGTTGTAATAAGAAAGATGTAAATTTACCAATATATCTATCTCTAGATGCAATTGTAATTTTTATCACCTCTTAGGTTCAGCAAGGTGTAGACAATATTTCACAGATCTACTTCAGGCACATATAATAAAATGGCTTTGAAGTCATTAAAATTTTTAACTTTCCAGTTTATAACCATTATTAGTAGGTATTTTTAATGTATTAACATATTTAGTATGCCCACCCAAAGACAGGTAGTTAATGACTCTTTGATTTTATAAATACCATCTCCTCTTGCTCTTTTTTTTTTTTTTTTATATTATCTAATGATTCAGGGAAGGATTTTTGTGTTGTTATTCTTTCTCTAATTGACTCACCCTAATCTGGCATGTGACCTGCTTTTTGTTGTTGTTCTCATTTCATTATAGAGTATTACATCTGAATTCAGGAGAGTGAGTTGCATTTATGCTGCTGTTGAAATGGTGTAGACTCAGAAAACCAATTTCCTGTTTAGGGAGAAAGAATGAACAAAATCATAACTATTTATCCCAGGATACACACCAGTGACCAGCGCAATTTTCACCTTGAATTAAACCTTCAAAATCTGCAAACAGTCCAAGAAATTTTTGGCTTAATATTATACAGCAGTTAAGATTATTTTTTTTTTTTCCTAAGTATAAGTCACAAATCAGCTAATTGTCAGCAAGTTACTATTGTTTGCCTTTTGTTTAGCATTAAGATGGTTCTACAAAGAAGCCCTCCTAATATATATATAAAGGAGTTTTCTCTAGTACATGAAGGTCATCCTAGCTGTTAATGTAACTTCACTGCAAAGGCCTTTTGTGTAACTGATAAAAGGGAATGTGCATATTTCAATTTCTAGGCCCTGACAGCAAATTTCTCCTCAAGGTAATATTAAACATGCAAAATGAAGAAATGAAGTAATGCTGGCCTCTTAATTGTGAAATCTAAATAACTTTTCTACTATATTTTGCCAATGAATATATAACCCAAGGGTTCATTCAGATCAGTATGGCACTAGATCTGAAGTAGTAACATGGAATAATTTGAATAATGTTCAGCTCTTAAGGACCACTAAGGACCCTCATCAAGCCAAATCTGGTGTTCCTTTGCCAAGCACGTTGAGAAAACACCGTTGACACCTAGAAGTGAAATAGCTCCTGCCACACTAGTTCAATTTGGAAAATTGAGTGCAAATTGTTTCAAGGAGCCAAGCCTGATTATGAGTGATAGATTGGCCATAATTTATCTATTGTGAAATGAGTACACAGTGAATACTCTAAAATGTTGAACCCAGTTCTATTCTGTTCTACTGCTTCCAGATGTCCTTGACTTAAGATGGTTCAACTTAATGATTTTTTGACTTTACAATGGTGTGAAAGCAATATGCAGATAGTAGAAACTGCACTTCAAATTTTGAGCTTTGATCTTTCACCAGGCTAGTGATATGAGGGAGGATACTCTCTCCTAATGCTGGGCAGTGTCAGCAAGCTACAGCTCCCAGTAAGCCACATGATCACAGGGAGAAACAGCTGCTAATTTTACAGAGCCCTGTGCTGCTGAGCCTTTATGTCTGGTAGCTTACGTGTAATAAACACAGGTTTGACTTCTTATGATATTTTCAACTTATGATGAGTTTATTGGGACTTGTTCCAGGAAATTGAGGAGCATTTGCACCAGATTCTTGAAATATGTCAGCACTAATTGGTCTCCTACAGTTCTATATCACTTATCTGCCCATTAAGATAGGATTTAAGAATACGAAATTGTGGATAAGATGCTAAATTTATGACTTTCCAGCAATCTTTTCACTAACTTGATAAAATTCTATAGCCCATAGGTTATGAATTTTTTATTAATTCTCAAAAGCATGGGAGATTGAATCTCCACCAAGGGTTAAGCTTAGTAAACGATGTTCAAACTAAAGTTACTTGAGGGAGGGAGACAGGGAGACATATTTTGAATTAATATAGCTGATCCTATAAAAAGGGCTCTTGGCAATTGCATTGATTTCATTTTACTGAGAATGATTTTGAGACATTAAAAAGTAATTGAATATTTTACTCCCTTTACACACTCTGAGACATCTAAAAAGGACAAGGTTATTTAGGAACTATACTACATAAAATAACACACACTCTGTAGCCACAATTGAATACTTCTGTACATTTACATTCTGCTGTCTTTGCAAAAAATATCTTAACAATTAAAATATGTGTATCTGTGTTCTGCTTTTGCTTTTTTTCTCTATCTTTGTTTAGTTGTATAAAGAGATACTAGTACCATTTAGTAAATTCTGTATGTTGTATTTGGGGTGAATAAATTTCTAACTGTGGTCCATTTATTTCTTACTGTGTTAAATTAATAACTTCTTCCCATTGTTTCCTCATTTCTCCAAAAAATTCATGTCTCTAAGATTGCTCTTATTTCATTAAGTTATTTAAAACTAAACAAAATAGTATCCTAATGTAAAAAATATTTCTATTATGCATATTCCAGTTTCTATATCCAAGATAGTAGCCTGAACAACCACTGCCCGTCCACTACTTTTTCTGGAAAATTGGATGTCAGCAGAAAGGAGGGAAGTCTCTTTCTCCTGGTATTAGAATTAATCATGGTCATTACTGGCAAGTCTTGGTTTGGACTTCCAGTGTAATAGCTTTGTAAAGGTAATAGGCTTATACACACACACACACACACACACACACACACACACACACACACAGAGAGAGAGAGAGAGAGAGAGAGAGAGAGAGAGAGAGAGAGAGAGAGTTACCAAGGCAAACAGGTAGTGCTAGGGAGTCAGGGGCAGGTTCTGTTCTAGCTACAAAAAGTCCCTAAGATCATTTCAAAGAAGACTGTCTCTCACTCATTCATTTGTTCATTCAACAAATCCTGAATATCTTCTATGTGCTGCACATAGTTCTAGGTATTGCAGATAGAGTGATGAAAGACAAAGTGCCGGTATTCTAGTGAGGGACACAAACAAACAGTATATAAAAATAAATAATGAAACTTTAGATAGAGGCAAATACTACAGGTAAAGCTGAGTCACGTGTTAGAGAGTGACAGCTGGTTTGGAGGCAAGGTTAAAGACAATCCCTTAGGGAAGACAAATGACATTTGGGCAGCTATGGACAAAGTGAAGGAGCCATTCATGAAAAGATTTGGGCTAAGAACATTCTAGACATGTGGAGATATGGAGCATAAAGACATAGAGGCATAACTAGCTTTGCGTATTTAAGAACCAACAGAAAGTTAACAGCTTAGTATTTTTGAGGACTAGCAAAAGGCAAGTATGTGAGACCTGACTGCAGTGGCTGAGTGAAGACTAGAAGGGGACTGTGTACAGAATGATAGCCAGGAGAAGGTGAGGGGGATCTTTTCATACTCCAGGAGAAATTATGTGGCTTAGGTTATGATGCTAGTAATGGATACAATAAAACATGGTTCAGATTTAGAGAATGTTTTAAAGCAGAGACAAAGTGTGAGGAGAGAAAGATGAATATTAGTGACATTGAGTGAGATAAAAAGAGTCTGGTCAAGGCTCTTTTGTTTTCAGGGGGATCAAAAGTTTTGTTTCAATCATGCTAAGTTTGAAAACTTATTTAACATTAAAGTGGAGATGGCAAGTAGGCACTAGCTGGTTTTGACTCGAGTTCTGGAAGAAGGTTGGGGCTGGGGATATTAATTTAGGAGTCATCTCTGCCTACTGAAGTTATATGCTCCACGTGAGTTATATGCTCCACGTGGCTGGATGTGACCATCAAGGGAGACAGTGTGATGGTGGGAAGAGATCTGGGAACAGTAGCCAGACTACTAAAATTGGAAGTTTTGAGGAAATTTTCTATCATGTGGGGATTTATTTATAAACATGCCAATGAACTTTCAATTGATATAGTGCATCAGAAACTAAATTACCTAAAGTCTGAACTTTTAACTACCATGGAATGAATGAGAATTCTCTGACTTCTAGTTGAAGCAATTATAGAAGGAAGAAGCTTTCCAAAGCAGATGGAGTGAATACCAGAAGATGTAGACTCAAAACAGTCCTTCCTCCTCACCTCTCCCAAATTAAAGATTTAGGCTCCTTTTCACCATATTCCATGACCGAGAATTAATTCCAGAAAAATATCATTTGAAAATTTTATATATAAAAATACTTAAGCAAAATCTTAAGAGAACCTGAATATACTTTTGAATTCCTACTTTGAATTCAGCCATTCATAATGAATTTTTTTTTTAAATACCAAAGTAAGAGAATTCTTTCAAGGTGTTGCAATAAATTGAATTCTAAATCCTATTTTTTGATGTTCGCAGTAGGCAAAAGCAGTCAACTTGCTCCCTTTTCAGGACGTCTTAATGGAGCTTTTTCTTCTATAAGTGTACTAAACATTGTAAGTGCTCCAAGCAAATTGTGTAAAGAGACATCTCTCTTTGTCAGGGTCCTTTGATAAGATTGCTTTAAGAACAGGAAAGAGAGCATTTGAAAAAATATGAAAGAGACCCTGTCATTACATTAGATGGAGTTATTTTCTTACCACTGAATTTGCCCTTCATTTATCTAAGAGTTGTTTACAAGGGTTGAAAAGGCTGACATATCTCTCTGTTCTTTAATTCTTTGTTTATGGACTGGTGTAATCAAACAAGAATGTACACAGCATGAAGAGTAGTAAACAACTATTGCTTTGTTATCACAGTTTATAAAATTACAGAATTTCTCAGGAGGCTTGAATCATTATTTGGCATGGAGCATTTTCCCATTAATTAAGAAACAGATTCACTTTCAGAGACTCAGTAAGCATATTTTAATTATTTTCTCAACAGTGTTTAGAACCAAATGAATAAGAAGGTAATGTAAATTTCTCCTATTCACTTTGAATTCATTTCAAATATTTTTAATCCAAATATCTTTTGGCCTACACTGAGTTTACTAGCTTTGTTTTGCTTATCAATTTGTGACCAGTATATCTCTAGCAATTAAAGATGATGCTACTTATGCAATATTCTATAGAAATGCTAGATTTGAAGCATAACTGCCTCTGGAAGCCAAAAGGAGAGGGCCAGTTAAATGTGGCTGACCTTCATTCTGAGGTTGGTCAATATGTTTGAAGTCTTCTCAAGATCTGTTGGAAGTACCGACTATGTTCTGGGTTTAGACTCTATGGAACTCATGGAAACTAGGAAACTACAAAGTTGCTGTAGAAGTCCCTAAAAAGCAGGTGAAACATTTTATATCCTGCAGCTCTTTTTCAGATACATTTTTAATACTTAGGAAAATTTTACTCATCTATTTGTGCTATAGCATTTCTTGTTTTATAAATGTTGAAAGACCAGATTAAGTATTATTAGTGTTATAAAGTACAACAAATGAAAGAAATGTTCCATACACAGACCTCATATGATATTCAACCAATGAATATCTTTCTCAATTTTGTTTTACAATGGATAATTTCTTTACTTGAGATAATGCTGTTATAAAGGATCAAGTAGAAAACATCAAACAGATTTTTATTTATCTTACATAAAAAAACCACATTTGATGCTCTTGATTGTCAGGAAGGTTGCATGTTTAAGGATCCAACCTCCTTTCTTCTTGGGGCTCTGTCCTCCTTTAGATCCATGAATTCTCTTTTGAATTTTCTTCATGCATAGGTAAAGAGAGGGTGGAGAAAGTTCACTCATTTTTCAATTCCCTGGAAAGTGTTACACATTATTTATGTCTACACCATTCTTAAGAATGAGTCACAGGTTTCCAGTGATATGCCAAGGGGGCTAAGAAGTGCATTCCATCTTTTGGCAATAATTTCCTGATAACATATCTACACAATGGAAGGTAAGCTTGAATCTCTAGTTGTCTTTGACTTATCTTCTTTACACATTCTTGACATATGCTGAGATGATATTTTTCTATTCAAAGCAAAATTTGGCCCTTTAAAATATATATTTAAATCAATTTAATAATTTAAATAAATTCCATACATAAATTATATATTTATATAAATTATATATCCATGTATGTGAGTGTATATATATATGTATACATATATATACATTTATATTGTAATAAGTAGTTTGTCCATATAAAGGCATTTTTTAATGCCTTTGAAAAGAATCTTTCCATCCTTTTGAGAGTATTTAATTTTAGAGCTAGTGCAGCATTAATTTTCAAATCATTTATCCCATATAAATGTTCACCAGAGGACCAAAGTCAAATTAATCAAGAGATAGTATCTTTTGAATTATGGTTTTAATTTATTTGGGGGAACAGTGTTCTTTTCTAGACACTTATTCTCAGCTTCTATGTGAAATTTACTTATTGAGCTTGGAAGCTTCAAGAGGCATGGAATAAAGTATGATATAAACATTTTTATAAAAGGTATAGTACTGTCTTTTAAGCTATAGCCTAGGAAAAGTCTCTTGCAATCGGAGAACCCAGTTTAGAAGCTACAGGAAGGAGACAGTCTGAAGGAGCTGATAGGATGCAGGAGAGGAAAGGGTGAGTCCAGTGACAACCTTAACTTACTTTCTAGTTGCACTGAATGTTAGCTTTAAGTGGAGCTTATTGCTTTGGAATGCAGTCAACAAGTGTCAGTGAATGAAGACAAGATGCATTTCCTGAGTGGCTATTGTTTTTAGACATTTTTCTAGAAGCTGAAATAATGAAGAAAAGGTGTTGTGGTTTGAACATGAAGTATTCTCAAAGAGCTCCTGTTAATGCAGAAATATTCAGAGGTAAAATGTTTAGATTATGAGAGCTGTGACCTAATCAGTCCATCCTACTCTGAACAGACTGACTGGGTGGTAATCGTAGGTAGGTGGCGTGGCAAGAAGAGGTGGGTCATTGTGGGGGGAAGGATGCTCCAAAAGTGTGCAACTTCCCTGTGGTCCCTTTCCCTACTCTTCCCAACACCACCATGAGCTCAGCAGATTTCCTTTACTGGGCCCTTCCCCCATGATATGCTGCCTCACCTTAGGCCAGAGCAATGGAGTCAGTCATGTATGGACTGAGACCTCAGATGGGACATGGAGTCAGTCATGTATGGACTGAGACCTCAAATGGGACGTGAGACCCAAATAAACTTTTCTTCTCTAAGTTATTCCGGTTAGGTATTTTGGTCACAGTGATGTGAATCTGACATAACATTCTTATGTACATATATAAATATACCACAGTGAATCTCACCATTGTGTACATCGACAAGAAATTAATTTAAAAAAATAACAATGAGTAAATGGCAGAAAGATCAGTAGAGGGAAGGGAGTTGGAAGTGGGGGAGAGAAAGGGAAGGTAAGGTTCTGGGCACTGAATTAGAACAAGATATATTTCATACTTTTATAATTATGTCAAAATAGATTCTATTGTCATGTATGACTAAAAAGAAACAGTAAAAAAATAAAATAAAATAAAACACTTGACTAAAACAAAAGGGTTGTGTTTTCTGTTTCTGTGGGGTTTATAGTTCAGTGCAATTAAATTTGAATTAATCATGTGGATAAATTGAGTCACTAAACAATCATAAATAATATTTAAAATGGGCCAATAATCTTGGTAGTTTCAGTTTGGTTTGAAACATTTGATTTCCAGTAAATATACCTTAATTATTATTATGCGAAATATTTACATATTGTTCATTGATATATTTATAAACAGTTAGTAATAGGATAAAAGGCAGAGTAGTGATATACCTACAGTCCTGGACAGTATCTGGTACTTAATAAGTACTCAATCAATGGTACCAGAATGATGAATAAATAAAATAGTCCTGGGTGAAAAATCAGGAGATTCCAGTTTTATCTACAATTCTTCCCAGTGACTTTCTGCATGACTTAAGTGACTACCTATTTAAGTTCTCTATTCTATAAAAAATGGGACAAAAGATGCCCATTCTATCTACTTTATAGTTATTCTTTGTGTAGGGAAAAGATAGTAGACATGTAAAAGCTGTGAATGCTGTAATAGCCAATAAACAGTCCAAATGAAGTATATTTTTATTTTTGACTAAGGTATTTCCATATTTCCTTTTAGAAATAAGCTTTCTGAATGGCACTGTTTCAGGGAAATGAAAATCACTTTATTTTAGAAAATTGAATTATCATCAGACAACTATATTTGTGAAAACTCTTAGAACTTAACAGCTCATAAAAACAGCCTAAAAAAGGAGTGGCTTGGGGTACTGGGTCTTTTCAGTGCATCAAATGGTACTTCTTTTCCAATTCTCCCTCCCATTCATGGACAGATGATTCCCAAGGAAAATCTTGGTCTGTCCTCTTTTAAACCTGGAATGCATAAGGGAGTGAAGACAATGGAACAACAGACTAAGAAAGAAGACAGAGATGAGCAAGGCATGTTTTATTCAAAGTTCAATATCCATTTATTTTGAGGATAGAGATGTCTGTGTTGTGACTCATGCATGCTGTGAAAAAATGCCAAGTGTCTTGATAACTAATGTTAGTAAGGAAAGATTCACCAAGAGGGGGCAGAAGCTCATGAAATGCTAATCGTTGAATTCAAGAGTAAGAATCAATTTTAGATCCTCATGTTTTTGGAACATATCAAAGGACTTAATATTTTGGAATAGGAAAAAGAAATCTATATATTCTGCAAGTGATGATAAATACTGCTCTTTATTAGAGTTCATCTTTGCAATTTTCTTTTTTTTACTGCCTTGGCTTTTCTATTGTTTTTGTCTTAATGCTGCTCCTCTTGTCTTCTCTCTAAATTTTTAGACTAAACAGCCCATTCCTTTAACTTAAAAAAAAAAAAAAAGTGTTGTGTATAGGCTCTTTTTATGCTAAGTGCTTAAAAAAACCCATAAACTTTAAGCTAGAAGGACAACACTTTATTCAAAACTCATCCTTCATCAAATAATTTTCCAGAGTATTAAAAAGACTGCAAAGAAACAGTACATTTTCCCTGGCCATGAAGATCTGATGGGTCTTATGTCCTGAAGTGTGAATGTAATTGAAAGAGTCATTTGATAAAGTTTATGGAAGAAATACTTGGACTTAGTTATGGACTTCATCCTAACAAGAGATACAAAGTAGTTTCATTGAATTACGGTGGATAAAATCAATCCTACAGAATGACAAAGGCAAACACTGGCGACCTCCATTGTGAAATGTCTTGAAGTGAAGGCAGCAAGAAGTCAGTTCTGCATAAGTACAAAACCCAAACTCTTTCAGAAAATAATTACCAGAGATGATTTGTTTCTATGTAAGATTAGTGTAAGATTAGTTCTTTTAAAAATTGTCCTAGACCTTTTACTTGAATAAAAATATTGATTTAGCTAATAGGATATATATATATAATCTCAAGATAACAATGACTTCTAAAGGAGAGGTGAGTGGGACACAAAAGAAGCAGTCAGACAACAAGCATAGAGTAATTCAATAACTTGTATCTGAGTACAAAAAAATGAGTTAACAAAACTATAGCCTCCTTCAATTTGTAATTCAAACACATAAAATAATTTGACTTCAACAGGCACGGCAAATTCACATTTACTTGGAAGTTTCTAAGGAACTTTCAGAAAGAAAGTCAAAGGGAAGACAAAGTAAAGGAAAAATATGTCTAATAATTAATAAAACTATTGTTGGTTCAAAGAATATTGTTGAATGGAATCTTTTCAACATCTTAAATCTATCTTGATGTTAAATGCAATCCTGTTGAGTGGTTTCAAAAGAAGCGTTGGCTCTTTCTTAATAACTCTGAATTTAATGAATAAATAGCTGGGTTTAATATCTTTGTATTAGTCAGTTTTGAAAGTAACCAGCTATAGACAAATTCATGTGTTGTATAATTTACATATTTTGTGTCTGGTAAATGTAGCTACAGAGAATACATATTTTAAAAAAGCAACCATGCTACTTGCTCTTTTAAATTGCTCTGCTGCATTTTGAAGAGTTTTAAAAATGGGTTCTTGGTGTGCATAAAACAGCAACTGTTGCTCATTCTGTCTTTGCCTCTACTCCAGAGATGTTTTGAAAAGGAATACATTAGGAATACATCAAAAATACATAATGCAATGGAAATAAGTTTTACTTTTTCTTAAACCTCATTCCAAGAATTTTCTCTGCCTTGCAGAAGAAAATGCCTCTCACAAATCCTTCATGGCCACCTATCACTATGGCCACATTCTTAGCTCCATCTAGGCAACTGGTGTGGGTCAGAAAATAAGATCAACTTCCAGGCTATGTCTGTCTCATTGGGCTAATGTGAGGGTTTTGGTTGAAAATAAACAGAGTTGAAGTGTTTGTGAGAACTTGGCATGGTTGAACTGAGTGGGAAGAACATCTCTTCAGACCACTTGCTCCTTTTTCCTCTTTCTTCTAGTCATAATGATTCTCTAGAAGGTCATTTTACCTAGTGAAACATCAAACTGAAACACCAACCTAGAAAATTTGGATTTTAAAGATGACATGGGAGAGGCTGGGGTTGTGGCTTAGTGGTAGAGCACATGCCTTGCATGTGGAGGCACTGGGTTCAATTCTCAGGACCACATATAAATAAATGAATAAAATAAAGGTCTGTTAACAACTAAAATTTTTTTTAAAAAGATGACGTGGAAGACTTAGAAGTTTGAAAAAACTTCAAAGTAGAATATATTTTGATCCAAAGAATTTGAGATTAATCAATGCCATAAAACTGAGTGCCACAATGGAATATAACTAAGTAATAAAGAAGAATAAAATTATGGCATTTGCCAGTAAGTGGATGGAACTGGAGACTATCATGCAAAGTGAAATAAGCCAATCCCTAAAATCCAAAGGCCAAATATTCTCTCTGATATGAGGATGCTAACACACAATAAGAGGGGTAAAGAGAGAAGAATAGAAGTTTATTGGATTAGACAAAGGGGAATGAAGTTGGGGGGAGGGAAATAGGAAAGACAGTAGAATAAATTGAATTTTCCTATGTTCATATATGAATACACGAACAGTGTAATTCCAAATCTTGTACAACCACCAGAATAGGAAGTAATACTCCATGTATGTATAATATTTCAAAAACACACTCTACTGTCATGTATATCTAAAAAGAACAACTTTTAAAAAACTGAGTGCCAAAAGAACTCTGAGAATTTTATAAACAAAGTTGAATATACAATTGTTTTATGCCACTAATAGCTCAACCTCATTTTAAAGCAAGCAAAATAGAAGCATCTTACAGTTTCTTTTACCTTTGTTATTTTTGTTTTGGATTTACACAAATGTAAATGTACATTTTATACACCCAAATATATGTATATATATATGTGTGTGTGTATATATACATACATATTTATACACACATATGTATGTGTGTGTATATATATATGCATATATATACATATATATATATATATATAGCAGAATAAAATGAATATTGGTGAACCTGTCAACCAACTCAAGAACCAAATTGTTAACATGACTTGGATCTACTCACACATACTTTACTGTCCTTTCCTTCTGCTTTTATAGTAAACTACTGAGTTATTTCTTCACATAGACAAATACCCACACATGCATTTATGCACATGTATGCACACATACACATATAGTTTTTTTTCTTCTTTTGGTAGCAGGGATTGAATTCAGGGGCACTCAACCACTGAGCCACATCCCCAACCCTATTTTGTATTTTATTTAGAGACAGGGTCTCACTGAGTTGCTTAGTGCCTTGCTTTTGCTGAGGCTGGCTTTGAACTCGTGATCCTCCTGCTTCAGCACCCCCAGCCACTGGGATTACAGACATTCGCCACCACCCACAGGCGGCATATAGATTTTTGACATGTGTATGTAAGCCAAAGTCAGTGTATGGCTTAATTTTGCTTGTGCTAATGTATATAAAAATAGTTTCATATTTTATCTAGTCTGATAAGACTTATCTATCAATTGTATGTTTTAAGATGCATCCATATTTTTTACAAATAGCTATGTTTCATTCATTTTGAGGCTTTGTAATATTGCTTTAGTAGATATAACTCCATTAACTAATCAAAATACATCTGGTTTAGTGTCCATCCTTTATTATTCATCATGAAGTTACAAATACTTTACATATTTCTTCTTGAATGTGTATAGAAGAGTTTTTCTAGGGTCTATACAGTAAAGTAGAATTGCTGGTTGGTGTGACATGTGGATATTTAACTTTCCACGGTAGTATCTATAGCTCTTCCTCCAAAAGCTTGAGTTCGCAATCTCAGTAGCAATGTGTCAGTATTCCTGATGATTTACGACCTAATCAGGTTGCTAATATTTCTGAATTTTTGACACTGTAGTACATATACATAACAATTACAAATGATTTTATTAATTAATAATCCCTATCTCATTGTGATCATTCATTGTAGATTTAACAAATATTTATTGAGTGCTACAATGTGTCAGAAACTGTTGATTGTGTTTAGGTTCTAAGAAAATGAAGCAAAACAATACCAGATACCTGCTCTAAGAAAGCTTAAGTTCTGGTAGGGCAGAGATTAAAAGTAAATGTAATAATTAAGTGAATTATATAACACAGAAGGCAGGGAAAAGTGCCAGTAAGCAAAAAACCACTTGAGATGGGAATCCTGGAGTAGAGAGATGTTTCAAATTTTAAATAGGGCCGATTTCTCTGAGAAAGAATTTGAGTAAGGACTTGATGTAGGTGAGGGATTTTGTGATGCAAAAGAAAGAGCCAAAACATGAAGGATCCTGATACATTTGAAGAATTGCTAGGAGTCACTATGTCAGGAGCCAAGTGAATGAAGAGGGAGTGATAGAAAATGAGGCAGAGAAGGAATTGGGAACCAGATCATTTAGCATCCTGAAGGCCATTTTAAGGTTTTAGCATTTACTGGAAATGTGAATCTCTTGAAGGATGTTGAGCACAGGATTGACATTTTCAGAGGCCGTTGGTGAAAGGAAGGAGACCTGTTAGGAAATTAGGAAAAATTGCTGTGGTTTGGGTAAGTGTTCGCCAAGACTCATGTGTTACAAGTGCTCAGCCTATGGTGCTGTGGGAACTTAGTGGACCTCTAAAGCCCAGTGTGGGTATGCCCTTAAAGGGGATTGTTGGACCACAGCCTCTTGTTCTTCTTGTCTTTCACATCCTGGCTATGAGGTGAATGATTTTGCACATGTCATTGTTGCAATGATGTGCTCCCTTGCCACAAAAGCAATGGGCTCAACCAATACTGGACTGAAACCTTCAAAACTGTGAGCAAAAATAAACATTTTATTGTATCTCAGGTTATTTGTTATAGTAATGGAAAGATGACTCATATAATGACAATGGTGAGTTGATCAGTATGATGAAAGTGGATGCGGTAAAAATTGAGGAGGATGTACACTTTTAGCATAACATATTGGGTCATTCTATCTTGAACATAGGATATCCCTCTATTGATTTGGGTCTTTAGTATGATTTAACAATACAAACTTTTTAAAGCAATCATCTCTATATCTTTTATTTCTGTTATTATTGTAAATAGTCTCTCTTTCTTGCTTTCAGTTTTATTTTCTGTACTGTAATATTCTTTCAGTTTGCTGCTTGTTTGTTGAGATACATTTTTTTTTACATGGGATCTTACAGCTATCAAGCCACCTTGCTAAAATCTTATATTTTGAGCAATTTGGAGATAATTCTAGATATTTTCTGTGGTAAGTCATATCCTCTATGACTATGAGAGCTTTATTTTTTTTTAAGTACTCTGCAAATACTTATGCCTTTAATTCATTTTGCTTTTTTTACTGATTAGAAAGAATCCTCAATAAAAGCAGTGATTATTGGCAACTTTTGACTAAAGCCTGATTTTGAAGGGAATATATTTACTGTTTTATTTACCATTAAAAGAATGTTTGTAATAGACTTTTGGTTTATACATTGTATTAGGCTATGAAGATCTCGGCTATTTTTAGTCGTCTATGTTTTCTTTTCATGAAGAGATGCTGAATTTTATAAAATTTCCCTATCTTTTGGGTGATCTGATGCTTTTTCCTCTTTGTCTATTCATATGGTTTTAATATATTTTGAATGTTGAAAACATTTATATTCCTAAGAAAGGCCCAACTTAGGCATGGTGCATTTTTAAACATTATTTTGGATTCAGTTTATAAATCTAAACTTTTGCATCCAAATTTATAAATGAGATGAAGCTATATTTTTTCCCTTGGTATAGTTGTTCTTTTCTCATTTACAGATAACACCAATATTTCCAATTCTCATTTGTTACATTTACTGCACAGAATTTTTCCATGCTGAACTAGTGAGCGATATCTTAATTCGTTAGTAGATTTGCTTACACCATAACATTTAGAAGTTTTTTATTTGAACATTTAAATATTTTTAGGTACCAAATACCTGACTAATGTGATTGAATCAATGCTCAGCCAACATGCAATATGCCACTGTGTATTTTTGTAATCCATAAAGGACTGTTAATTTATACTCATAAATGAGCAGCAGCAGCACAAGAATGATAATTCTGTCAGGCTCTGATGTTCAAACTGAATATAGTAGGAATTTGGTATTTCAAATATATGAAAATTAAGTCAGCATCACTCTATGAAGTTTCTACTACTCTTTTATTTATTTATTTTTCTTTCCCTCTCTCTTTCTGTGTTCTTCTTTTTGCAACAGCTTTGTCTATATGCCAGGTCCCAGATCCCTGCCCCAGCCACCTGGGATTCTATTGTCATGTTATTCTGCCCTTAGGTGATCTACAGGATATGTTCACATTAAGAGTCTTATTAATAGTGACTTGACCAATTTATTCTAATGCCAGAGAATTTCTCACAATGGAAGGCTCGATAAAATATAATTTCAAGTTTTAACCAGAGCACTGTATATGTAAAATACATATCAATGATGAAGTTTTAAAATGCCTTACTCTAAAATACCTTGAAGAAAATTTAAATTATTCACTTCATACTATATACATATTGGGTTGTTTCAATGTATTGATTTCATGCTTTGCCATGTGAAATTAAATATTTGCTTTAGACAGCAGCAATGTGTTTGAAAACTGAGTTTGTTATATTTCTTTAACAAATTAATGGGCTCCCTGTATAGGATTGCCAGGTAAAAATACAATATATAGGCAATATTCATTGTTTATCTGAAATTCAAATTTTCTTGGGTATCCTCTATTTTTGTTTGATAACTCTGGCAACCTTATCCTTAAAGGGAATAAAAATAAAAAAAACAAATTTTCATAAAATCAGTATGTATTTCTGAAGTAGCACTTAGTCCCCTGACTAGATCTATCATGTAATTACCTCAAGTGTTTAACATCTGTGCTAGTTAGTCACAAATAAGAAAGCAACACATGTCAGTTTGTAATATTGAATGTGCATTCTTTCCCCAGCCATTTTTATTTTTTATTTTGAGACAGTGTTTCATTAAATTGCTGAGGTTGGCTTCCAACTTGCTATCCTCCTGCCTCAGCCTCCTGAGTTGCTGGAATTGTAGGTGTGCACCACCATGCTTAGCTTGTGTGCACTCTTTAAAGACATTTTAGTAGAATGCTAGACAGTTTTTGGTGTGTAGTATGTTTTTCATATAAGATGGAATATATATGAAGATTTTAAAAAGTTAGAAGAAAAAGGAGCTGCTGGTATTTGGCCAGGATCTTATCATCTGACAATGATTAGAAAGTGAATACTTCTTTCAGTATTTTGGGTCTACGTTAACTTTGAACAACTATCTCCAGATGATTGTGACATTGTAGAGGTATTAGAGGTAGATATTGGTGAAAGAGGAAGACAGGGCCCCACTATATGGAAGTTACCTGGAAAATAGACAGGATTGAAGTATCAGAAAGTAGCTTGATTAAAAGAAAGTGAGATAACTGGTATTTTCAACATTGTTTTCAGTCTAGGTCCAACTTTTTAAACTGCCCTTTCTATGATCTACTAAGAATTGAAAAATACTCTGTTTCTGCTGATAAAATTCTCAGCTTCTGAGAAACTTATTTTCCAAGCACAATTTTAAACATCCCATTTCCTAAACAAACTCACCATTATGTTGAAAACAACAATTACAAATAACTTTAAAGTTACCTTGGAAATTTTTGTTAAACCAAATGGAAAAGTTACACAGTGACTGAAGTAGCTTTTTAAATGCCAGTGGCCTGAATATTCAACTGATAGTTAGTTATCTTGGGTCATAGAGTTTGAGAAAGGAGGCTTTTACAAAATTTCAGTGATTAAATAGATATTTTTATTATTGATTGGGTAAGAACCATCTACCTCCCTATAAGACTCTTTTTTTCCTATTTATTTATTTATTATTTTAAGTTGTTAGAAATGACAGCAGAATGCATTACATTTCATATTATACTTATAGAGCACACTTTTACATATCTCTGGTTGTATACAAAGTATATTCACAGCATTCGTGGTTTCATACATGCACTTAGGGTAATAACATCCAACTCATTCTACCATCTTTTTTCTTTCTTCACCCTTTTGCCCCCTCCTTTCCCCTCCCTCCCCATTGGCCCTTCTAGTGTTCCTCTAATCCTCCCATTCTCTCAGTCCCAACCCCACTGTGAGTTGGCCTCCTTATATCAGAGAAAACATTTGGCATTTGGCTTTTTGGGATTGGCTAACTTCACTTATCATTATATTCTCCAACTTCATCCATTTACCTGCGAATGCCATGATTTTATTCTCTTTTATTGCTGAGTGATACTCTATTGTGTATATATACCACATTTTCTTTATCCATTCATCTACTGAAGGGCATCTTGGTTGGTTCCACAATTTAGCTATTGTGAATTGTGCTGCTATAAACATTGATGTAGCTGTGTCCATGTAGTATGCTGTTTTTAAGTCCTTTGGGTATAGACCAAGGAGTGGGATAGCTGGGTCATAGGTGGTTCCATTCCCAATTTTCTAAGAAATTTCCATACTGCTTTCCATATTGGCTGTACCATTTTGCAGTCCCACCAGCAATGTATGAGAGTGCCTTTTCCCCCACATCCTCTCCAACATTTATTGTTGTTTGTGTTCTTAATAGCTGCCATTCTGACTGGTGTGAGATGAAATCTTAGAGTGGTTTTGATTTGCATTTCTCCTATTGCCAGAGATGTTGAACATTTTTTCATGTATTTGTTGATTGATTGTATATCTTCTTCTGAGAAGTGTCTGTTCAGTTCCTTGGCCCATTTATTGATTGAGTTATGTGTGGTTTTGGTGTTAAGATTTTTGAGTTCTTTATATATTCTAGAGATTAATGCTCTATCTGAAGTGCATGTAGTAAAAATTTGTTCCCAATTAGTAGGCTCTCTGTTCACCTCACTGATTGTTTCTTTTGCTGAGAAGGAGCTTTGTAATTTGAGTCTATCCCATTTGTTGATTCTTGATATTAATTCTTATGCTACAGGAGTCTTATTAAGGAACTTGGGGCCTAATCCAAGATGTTAGAGATTAGAGCTTACTTTTTCTTCTATTAGGCATAGTGTTTCTGGTCTAATTCCTAGATCCTTGATCCACTTTGAGTTGAGTTTTGTGCATGGTGAGAGGTAGAGGTTTAACTTCATTTTGTTGCATATGGATTTCCAGTTTTTCCAGCACCATTTGTTGAAGAGGCTATCTTTTCTCCAATGTACATTTTTGGTGCCTTTGTCTAGTATAAGATAACTGAAATTATATGTGTTAGTCTCTGTGTCCTTTATTCTGTACCACTGGTCTACCAGTCTATTTTTTTGCCAATACCATGCTGTTTATGTTACTATTGCTCTGTAGTATAATTTAAGGTCTGGTATAGTGATGCCACATGCTTCGCTCTTCTTGCTAAGGATTGCTTTATCTATTCTGGGTCTCTTATTTTTCCAGATGAATTTCATGACTGCTTTTTCTATTTCTATGAAGAATGTCATTGGGATTTTGATTGGAATTGCATTAAATCTGTATAGTGCTTTTGGTAGTATGGTCATTTTGGCAATATTAGTTCTGCCAATCCAAGAGCAATGTAGATCTTTCCATCTTCTAAGGTCTTCCATAATTTCTTTCTTTAGTGTTCTGTAGTTTTCATTATAAAGATCTTTCATGTCTTTGGTTAAATTGATTCCCATGTATTTTTTTATGCTATTGTAAATGGGGTAGTTTTCCTCATTTCACTTTCAGAGGATTTGTCACTGATATATAGAAATGCCTAGACTTATGGGTGTTGATTTTGTATCCTGCTACTTTGCTGAATTCATTTATGAGTTCTAGAAGTTTTCTGGTGGAGTTTTTTGGGTCTTCTAGGTATAAAATAATATTGTCATCAAATAATGATAATTTGAGTTCTACTTTACCTATGAGTCTGTATCCCTTTAATTTCTTTCATCTGTCTTATTTCTCTGGCCAGCATTTCGATTACTATGTTAAATAGAAGTGGTAAAAGAGGGTATTCCTGTCTTATTTCAGTTTTTAGAGGGAATGCTTTCAATTTTTCTTCATTTAGAATAATGTTGGCCTGGGGCTTAGCATAGATAGCTTTTACGATGTTGAGATATGTTCCTGTTATCCCTAGTTTCTCTAGTGTTTTGAACATGAAGGGGTGCTGTATTTTGTCAAATGCTTTTTCTGCATCTATTGAGATAATCATATTATTCTTATCTTTAAGTGTATTGATGTGATGAATTACATTTATTGATTTCCATATGTTGAACCATCCTTGCATCCCTGAAATGGAGCCCACTTGATTGTGGTGTACTATATTTTTGACATGTTTTTGTATCTGTTTTGCCAGAATTTTATTGAGAATTTTTACATCTATGTTCATTAGAGATATTGGTCTGATGTTTTCTTTTTTTGATGAGTCTTTTCTTTTTTTGATGAGTCTTTGCCTGGTTTTGGGATCAGGGTGATATTGGTCTCATAGAATGAGTTTGGAAGTGCTCCTTCTTTTCTATTTCCTGAAATAAATTGAAGAGTATTGGTATCAGTTCTTCTTTAAAGGTCTTGTAGAACTCAGCTGTGTCTCCATCTGGTCCTGGGCTTTTCTTGGTTGGTAGGCTTCTGATGGCATCTTCTATTTCATCACTTGAAATTTGTCTGTATAAATTGTGTATATCATCCTACTTTAGTTTGGGCAGATCATATGACTCTAGAAATTTGTTGATGACTTCGGTGTTTTGTATTTTATTGGAGTACAAGTTTTCAAAATAATTTTGAATTATTTCCTGTATTTCTGTAGTGTCTGTTGTGATATTTTCTCTTTCATCATGTATATTAGTAATTTGAGTTTTCTCTCTCCTTCTCTTTGTTAGCCTGGCTAGTGGTCTGTCAATTTTATTTATTTTTTTTCAAAGAACCAACTTTTTGTTTTGTCAATTTTTTCAATTGTTTCTTTTGTTTCAATTTCATTGATTTCAGCTCTGATTTTAATTATTTCCTGTCTTCTACTGCTTTTGGTGTTGGATTGTTCTTCTTTTTCTAGAGCTTTGAGATGTAATGTTAAGTCATTTATTTGTTGACTTTTTCTTCTTTTGAGGAATGAACTCCATGCAATGAACCCTCTTAGAACTGCCTTCATAGTGTCCCAGACATTTCCATATGTTGTGTCTGTGTTCTCATTCACCCCTAAGAATTTTTTAATCTTCTCTTTGATGTCATCTGCAACCCACTGTTCATTCAGTAGCATATTATTTAGTCTCCAGGTGTTGGAGTAGCTTTTATTTCTTATTTTACCATTGATTTCTAATTTCATTCCATTATGGTCTGATAGAATGCAGGGTAGAATCTCTATTTTTTTATATTTGCTAAGAGTTGTTTTGTGGCATATTATATGGTCTATTTTAGAGAAGGATCCATTGTGCTGCTGAGAAGAAAGTGTATTTGCTTGTTGAAGGATGAAATAGTCTATATAAGTCAGTTAAGTCTGAGCTATTTGTTGTATTTTTGAGTTCTATAGTTTTTTTTTGTTCAGCTTTTGTTTGGAAGATCTATCCAGTGATGAAAGGGGTGTGTTAAAGTCTCCTAGGATTATTATGTTGTGGACAATTTGACTCTTGAACTCGAAAAGTGTTTGTTTGATGAACATGGATGCTTCATTGTTTGGGGCATATGTTGTTAAGTCTTGTTGGTGTGTGGTTCCCTTGAGCAGTATGTAGTGTCCTTCCTTATCCCTTTTGATTGACTTTAGCTTGAAGTCTACTTTATATGATCTGAGGATGGAAACCCCTGCTTGTTTCCTTAGTCTGTGTGAGTGATAGGATTTCTCCCAACCTTTCACTCTCAGCCTGTGGATGTCTTTTCCTATGAGATGAGTCTCTTGGAGACAGCATATTGTTGGGTCTGTTTTTTTGATCCAATCTGCAAGTCTATGTCTTTTGATTGGTGAGTTTAAGCCATTCAGAGTTATTATTGAGACATGTTTTGTATTCCCATACATTTTTGTTTATTTTTGGTATTTAACTTGACACAGTTTCTCCTCTGATCAGTTTTTCCTTTAGTATAATACCCCCCTCTGCTGATTTTCATCATTGCTTTTCATTTTCTCTTCACAGAATATTTTGCCTAGGATGTTCAGTAGTGCTGGCTTTCTAGTTGTAAATTCTTTTAAGTTTTCTTTATCATGGAAGGTTTTTATTTCATCCTCAAATCTAAAGCTTAATTTTGCTGGGTATAAGATTCTTGGTTGGCATCCCTTTTCTTTCAGAGCTTGGTATATGTTGTTCCATGGCTTTGAGTTGAAAAATCTGCTGTGATACGAATTGGTCCCCACCCCCCATATGTGATCTGATTCCTCTCTCTTGTGGCCTTTAAAATTCTATCCTTATTCTGTATACTAGGCTTTTTCATTATAATGTGTCTTGGTGTAGATCTGTTGTAATTTTGTACATTTGGTGTCCTATAAACCTTTTGTATTTGGTTTTCCAATTCATTCTTCATGCTTGGGAAATTTTCTGATATTATCTCATTGAAGAGATTGTGCATTCCTTTGGTTTGAAACTCTGTGCTTTCCTCTATCCCAATTACTTTTATATTTGGTCTTTTGCTGCTGTCCCATAATTCTTGGATGTTTTGTTCATGGTTTCTTACTATCTTCTCTGTGTGGTCAACTTTATTTTTAAGATTATATACTTTGTCTTCATTGTCTGACGTTCTATCTTCCAGTTGATCTAATCTGTTGGTGATGCCTTCTATTGTATTTTTTGTTTGGTTAATTTTTTCCTTCATTTCAAGGATTTCTGACTGTTTTTTTTTTCCCCAGAGTTTCTATCTCTTTTTTGAAGTAATCTTCTGCTACCTGTATTTGCTCTTTTATATCTTTGTTGATGTGGCCAATTTTTGCTTGTATTTGCTCATTTAGGTCATTCTTTAATTCACAGATCATTTTAATTATGAACCTTCTGAACTCCTTCTCTGACATTTCATCAACTTCGCTGAGCGTGGGTTCTGTTATTGTAGTATCCTGGTTTGTTTGGGGTATTTTCCTCCCTTGTTTTTTCATGTTGTCTATTTGCCTTTCTTTCTTTCAGGGTAGATCTGAGATATTACAGTTTCTACCCTATATTCTTGAGATATCCATGCAGGTTGTCTGTGCCTCCCCTTAATGTTGGGCTTTCAGAACCTGCTGGTGGGTCCCACACGGGTTGGTGTGGACTGAGCTGGTTGAATCTGAGCTCCTGCAGTGGTCTGCTGGTTGGAAGAGGTGGTCCTCTGAGTGGAGATCAGTGAAGCTGTCCTAGGCCTGCCTGAGTTCTGCGGGTGTGGGCTGGGCTGACCTGTGGAGGTTGTTGGAACAGCCCTGAGCCCAGCAACACTCAAGAGGATGTCAACAGGACTGACCTGGGGCTGGCTGTGCTAGGGTGGAGGTCAGCAGGCTTGACCTGGGCCTGGCCGCACTCCAGTGTAGGTCCAGGGGGGACTGTCCTCGGCCCACCTGCGCTCAAGCAGAGTTGTGTGGGTCTGTCCTTGAAGGAGCCTATAATCAAGGAGATAGCTAAAGATTGTGGTTAGCTGAGAGCCATAAAAGATGTTCTAGTTTCCACCTGATATTAATACATTATTCAAAGAATCTTTGTATGCCCACTGTGAACACTGCGTGACGCACCTGTAAGCTTGAGCTGTAAGCACGTGTCCTTGTTAAAGCTATATGTATATAACTGGGTGAGGTTCGTTAGTGTGTGTGGGAAGAAGAAGGTGGTGGATGGAGTTAGAGCATTTGGAGTGATTGCTGGAGCTGGAGAGAGAAGAAGAATAAAAGACCTTTTTTCATTTTCATCCTGCCTCCGAATTTTGAAAGCGGAAGTCGCTTGGAGCAGCCCCAGTACGGGCCACCACCTGTTGCTGCCTGAAGCGGAAGTCGCTTGGAGCAGCGAACGCCACAGGAAAATCTTTAGCTATCTCCTTGATTATAGGCTCCTTCATGTCCTTGTGTCTCCTGCTCTGGGGCAGAGGTCGGCGGGACTGACTGGAGCCTGGTCACACACAAGGGAAGGTCAGCGGGACTGACCTGGGCCTGGCTGTGCTAGGGTGAAGGTCAACAGGATTGGCCTGGGGCTGGCCACACTCCAGCCTAAGGCCCCCGGCCCAATAAGACTCTTAATCCTAGGTTTTTCAACTCTGAAAGTCAAAGCAATTAGAAAAAAACACAACCGATATGAAAAAATTATCAATATTAGAATCCTCATTTTATTGTGTACTTGTGTTCATTTCCAAATGTGTATTTAAGGTAAAATGAACTTCACACTGATTTTACTATTTTATCTTACAAATATGCCTTTAATTAGAAAGGGGAGCTGTTGCTAAAAGTTAAATTCCAGTCCAGTTTCAATAAATAGTCAAGTCAGTAGATGATGAAGCTCCAGTTTTTAAGTAGCAGAATATTCCTCAGCTCTACAGTATTAATATTTATACTAACTATAGGCCACTCCTGCCAATGAACAACAAATGTTTCATGTTCCAGCCTTATTTATGTTTTCTGCTAATTATATCATGTGTTATGTCAAAGATCTATGTTTTTGCTTATCACTTTTTGATATTTTATATATTTTCCAGATTTTTTTTTTTTTTTTTTTTTTTTTTTTTTTTTTGTGGTACCGGGGATTGAACTCAGGGGCACTCGAACACTGGGTCACATCCCCGGCCCTTTTTTGTATTTTATTTAGAGACAGGGTCTCACTGAGTTGCTAAGTGCCTCGCCATTGCTGAGGCTGGCTTTGAACTTGCGATCCTCCTGCCTCAGCCTCCCAAGTGCTGGGATTACAGGCGTGCGCCACCACGCCCGGCTTTTTTTTCCAGATTTTATAATGATTTTATTCTTTGCTTTCAATGATCTAATATGTGAATATGCTAAAATACTTTAGGGCAAATTTTCTGTTAATATAGGGTTTATATGATCACGAGTTTTGCAAAATGATTTACAATTAAGTTACATCCACTATATAGGAACACAGATATACATATTCTAATTTGCATCATATTTTTATTAATAAACTTCATATCAAAAGTATTATTGAGCTAGAAATGTTTGTTTTATGTCTGATTCTGGCAGTGCCCTGGAATCACAATGCAAAAAATGTCTATGAGTCTAGGAGTGGTTTTTGTTAATACCTGTGAGTAAAGATGGAAAAACTATCTGCTATTTAATTCTCCACAGCGGATGTATAAAGAATTGATGGTCCAGAAATTGATTGGCAATTATGTATTTGACATTTTGGGTCCATGAATTGATTTCTAATGATTTATTTGACATTTGATAAATTCTATGTGTTAGCCTCTAACTTTGTCCATTCTCTGTCTTTCCAGCATTGCTGGTTGACGCTCTAAAACACAACATAGCAGTGTCTCTCCCTACTGTGTTATACATTGAGGGAAAAGACTACAGTTTTGGAATTTTATACATTCCAGAGTAGGACCACAGCCTGTTCAAGTTCTACTGCCATTGTTTCCCCTCAAAAATGTTTCACACTAGTGAGATGGGCTTCTTTCTGATTAAAGGAGCATTCGTCAATGTTCTGAAAGCTCATCATAAGTCAAAGACTTCACACGTATTAAATCATAAAATCCTCATAAAAATTCTATTCTGTAGTTATCTTTGTTATCTTCATGTTACAGATGGAAACAAAAAGGAAATAAAATCAAGCCACATAATCAGGGAACTTGCCTAAGATTATGGGAATAAAGGTTGGTTTGTCAGGATATGAACCTCAGCAGGCTGGTCTTAGGGTCTGCAGGTTTAATCACTACTTCATGCCAAATTATTGCCTTCTGAGTGCTGTTCTGCTTCTGAACTGTCCTTGTTCCTCCTTATGAGGTTGCCTCCCTCCAAATCAAGACTTATTTTGCTGGGAATCTTGCCGATAGCTGAACACACGAGGGCTTTCAGGACGGTGAACAAAAACACACGCCTGGAGGATGATGCGATCTGATTCCATGAGACTCTTCCAGACCTTCCAGACCTTCCTAAGCATCTCCTCATCTGCATTATTTGTATACTTTAGAATATCCTTTGTAATGAAGTGGTAACATGATAAACATGAATTCCCATCATCTCACTGATACCAGAAGCTGAATAGCAGACAGTTATAGAGTACTTCCTTTAAGACAAGTGCTTCTTTGTGTCAAGATATCATCCCTATTTTACAAATGGAGACATTGGAAACTTAGAGAGGTGAAGAAACTTCCCTAAGGGCACTTAACCAGTGGACAGCAGAACTAATATATATTTTTTTTTTTTTTTTTTGGTACTGGGGATTGAACTCAGGGGCACTAGACCATTGGGCCACATCCCCAGCCTTTTTTTGTATTTTTATTTAGAGACAGGGTCTCACAGAGTTGCTAAGTGCCTCGCCATTGCTGAGGCTGGCTTTGAACTCTGGATCCTCCTGCCTCAGCCTTCCAAAGTGCTGGGATTACAGGCGTGCGCCACCGCGCCCGGCCAGAACTAATATTCTTATGTGGGTCATATGACTACAGAAACTGGGTGCTAACTATCATGCTATACCATCTTCAAAGAAAGAAATAACTATTGTATTTTCTCTATAGGAAGGAATAACTTGAGGTCATGCACAGGGGTTACATGCCTTGTAGTCCCAGCTACTGGGAGGGTGAGGCAGTAGGATGACCAGTCTGGGCAACGTGATAAGACTCTGAAGGCAGAAATTCTATTTGGTTCTCTAATCACTTGGTTCTTCAATAAAATAACACACATACTTCTGAAAGGTCCCATCAACAACAAATTATGAAATATCTAAGAATAAACTCAAGAAATGTGTAAAACCTAATGAAAAGCTGCAACATGCTAAGGAACATTAAGTCAATTCTGTTTTTTAGATAGGAAAATTTAATATTGTAATGAATGCAATTTTCATCAAAAATTATAATGAATATAAATGAAATGCAATATCCTTTCCCTCAAGACTTCTCCTTCTCCTCCTCCTCCTCCTCCTCCTCCTCCTCCTCCTCCTTGTCCTCATCCTTCTTTGTGGTGTTAGGGATTGAACTCACAACCTTGTACATGCAAAGTATGTGTTCCACCATTGAGTGCTCCTCCCTGCCAATATTTTATTCTTCTTATTGAGCTTCTACTCATATTAACTTTTTCTTATGACTACATGAATGCACCTTTTCTATTACTCTAAACCACTTAGTAGCACTTATTTCACCCTTATCATCCATTTATTATATCCTATTATAACAATCTCTGCAGTTATCTGCATTATGAGATTATGTGCTTCTTCACTATATCTTAATTTGCTCATTATTCATTCAACTGTGAATTCATTTACTCATTTATTAAACTCTCTGTCACTGTGTCAATTTCTGTACAACAGGGAGTAAGACAAAAATTTTGACTTTGAAGGAAAACCTTTTAGTGTTGGAGGCAATTACCTTAAACAATTATAATTCAGTGGGTTTAGGGAAAATGACATAGACACAAATGTGGCAAAACTAGAAGATAAACTTCACTTAGCTGAGTTGTGAGAGGTAGAGAATAAAACAAACTTCTAGGAAGAGTTACTGTTTAGTTGAGGTTTGAGTACTGAATTAATAGGTGAAGAAATGACTAAAAATAGTATGCAGTACCACTGAACCAAGTCCCCGCACATAGTAGGTGCTTAACAAATATGTATAGAACATAATCACATTAAAATTTCTGCACACATTTTCCTCTTTGTCATACATATGTTCTGTTCCCATGAAGACAGTGAGAACAATTTGAAGGCTGTTGATGAGAAAGGATTTTATCTAGCTGGGCGAGGTGGTGTACACCTATAATCCCAGCAGCACGAGAGGCTGAGGCAGGAGGATTGCAAGTTCAAAGCCAAACTCAGCAAAAGTGAGGCACTAAGCAACACAATGAGACCCTGTCTCTAAATAAAATACAAAATAGGGCTGGTGATGTGGCTCAGGGGTTGAAGTGCCCTCGAGTTCAATCCTGGTACCAAAAAAAAAAAAAAAAAAAAAGAAAGAAAAGATTTTATGGAAATGAAAAATTTCAGCTTTTTGTGAAGTTCTCTGTCAAGCAGTCTTGCAATTGCACATCATGTTTAATAGTTTGGGAAATATGGACTTTGTAGCCTTTATTTTCTTTAAAAGCTTCCTTTCTCTCTTTCTCTCTCCCTCTCTCTCTTTTAGAGATTGCTACATAAATACATGAGAGTACACCATGCAGAGTGAGCAGAACAGATTATTCAAAGATAAAACCTAACAAGCTGAGGGAAAAAAAGAATTCTTTAAAAACCATCAACTTGCATTTCAGGTGGTTCATCTGGGCAAAAATAAAAGAATAGAAATGGCTTTTATTTAGTCCATTCAATAATTCAAATTACTGGGGAACAGTAGTGGTACAGTCCCCAGGCAGAAAATTCTGTTATTTATTTTTAAAAATAATTTCTTATGCCAATGGTCTATTTCTACCACCTAATGAAAGCTGAAGATCGATTCTTCCCTAGTGAGCACAGAGAGCTGGCCAAATGTGGCTGCAACACAGGTGACACATGTCAATACCTGTGGAATTACACAGCATAGTAAAGATGGGAAGCCAGTTTTGGCTCTTGTGAATTAGCATTAAAGAAATAATATACAGATATGAAAGAATGTGTGCTCTCTATGATCTCTGAAGCAGAAAAAATCCAATTGTTATGTGTAGTCTAAATGCATTCAGATGCTTTTTTATAATATTTGGGAAAATCTAGCATCTACAATATAGAATTTGTGTATAAAATTTTTACTTGAAATGTATTTATATAACTTTTTTAAAGATAGTATTAAAGAAAAAGAACAGTATTTTCCATGGCATATGCCCACATTTGTGCTTTAATCATAACAACCTCATTTTCCAAAGGTTTATTTACATAAGTGCTTTCTCTGTAAATGTTACATTAGAAAAAAATATACACATTCACATAACCTTTTAAATCAATGATTGCTGGCAAAATGAATGGAGGAGACCAAAGCAATGTGCCAAATGTGGTTTGGAAATTTAGTTAGCCTTAGTGCTGTTTATAAAATCCATTTTAAGTTGGATGCCTGATTACATTGCAACACTTTTTCAAGATTCCATCTGGTGCTATAAGTGTAGTGGGAAATGTGCTGAAAAGGGAGTTGGGAGGTGTTAAGAACATTGTCTCAAGGGGAATTTGAACTTGGCTTTTCAGTGAGAGGTACTTGTGAGTGATTAAAATCTGGTGAACTTGACCTTACCTCTCCATCTTGTGCACTGGAGGTCTGCTGTTCCAGAACAGACCCCCACTTCAGGGCTTTTGTAGTGGATGTTCATGAGAACAAAGGAGTGCCCTCTCCACCTGGAGATAGGTCTGGTCCTCAGACAGGAAAGCAGCCTGTCTGAGGACCAGAACTGCATGCATTATTTAAAGGAGCTCATGAGATTGGCCAGTCATTTTGATCTTGACAGTAGGAGGCCCACACAAATAATATTAAACAACAACAACAAAAAAAACCTATAGCCTTCATAAACTTCCTAAAGACTAAGGAAAACTTTTAATGAGTTCCTTAAATTAATTTTTAAATTCTCAAACTCACTTTATTATTTAGATGTCACATTTTCCCAGTTCACATGGTAAATATTTCTTTGGTCGAGATTTTCAACATGGACCCTGATATTATAACTGAGGAAACAAATACTTTACTTCTGCGATTTAAATTCTGGATTATTTTTATCAGTGCTTTACTTTAGAAATACAAACAAGTTTAAAACTGAGCGAATTACTAGCAAAATTCAGTCACTTTTTATGTGGACTTTCTGAGGCAATTAAAGAAAAGTTGGCCTACATTATATCATTCCCCCCTTTTAAACCCCGTGGGTCAATTCCTTCCTCTAGATTACACTACCATCTGTTTTCATTTGTTTGGTATTTGGCTACAATTGTTTCACAGGGTATATTTTGGTGAATAATAATTAATAGAAGTAAATCAAACCTTTCAGAGAAATAATTCTCATATGTGGAATAGCAAAACCAGATGAAAATATGTCTGCAAATATTAAGTTAATTTCTTAAAATAAGGAGAAGGGATTTTGCCCTGTGGCCTTGATCTGGGTCAATAGGACTCATGTGGGTAAGTCTTGGCAAAGTGCTCAAAAAATGCTCTCCCTTACAAATATCTAAGGAAACTGGAACCAGGTAAAAACAAGTCAAGAAAACACAGGGGCATATAAGTAAGAAAACCTCAGAAACCCATGTTTTGTAATGCTAGAATAACATTTTGTATTAAATCATTCAGGTTTTTGGCAGTACACTGTAGGTAGAATTTTATACTCCAAGAGCAACCATGACTAATTCTTCTACCTGCTGCTCCCTGGGTTTCTATGTTTTTTTCATTGGTATTTTCTTTCTTTGGCTCTGCTGACTGCAGCCTTCCCCTCTTGGGAAAGAGTGATAAGGAGTCCAATTTTTCATTTTTCAATATGGTCTAAAAATTTCATCTGCATGCTGATCTCACTTTGAAATCAATGGAGTCTCAGCCCCCTGAAGAAGTATTTAACTAAATGAGGAGCAGCTTGTGGGAACGTAGGAAGGAAACCATTTTGTCATCTTAACATAAGTTTCAAATTTGAATGTAAAACCTGATGGACAATAGAGGCAAAACTGTTTGGTGAAGTTCATAATGCAAAGAAACATGTTATGTCAAGAATTTGTTGAGTTCACTGTAGTAAATGTCTCAGTTAGATAAAAGGGGTAAAAAAAGGAGCAAATGTTGATATCATTAAGGTTTAGTGATACTTTGGTTCAGCATAATTCAATAGTTATTTGAACTCTTAGTGAACACATAGTACAACAGGGTCTGTTTTTTTATTGTCTATGACAAGAAAGAATATTCTTGGAATCACAAATTATCATTATCATATGATATTATAAATTATGTTATATATGTTATGTATATCTTATGATAGAAGGTCGATCATTTTCAGGAATAGTCAGAAACCTGGTTATTACCTGACAGCATTGTTTCCCTTTCAGATTTGTCTAGTTGGATGGCTCATTCCCTTGGGTCCCTCACTGTATTGGAGGCTGAGAGTATTGTCATTCTTCTTGGCCTTTAATAATTCATACAAATATTTTCAACATGAAACTATAACTATTTGCTACTGTCTGAATTCTTGTATTCAAATACATACAGGCAAAATTATGTGTGTCATATACATTCAGGCAAAATTATATAAATATAAAAATGTAAGATTTCATTCACATTTAAGGTATTTCTTGAGGATATTGATTTCTATCTTATAGTCTTCCTTATCACTATAACTTCAATTATCTTGTGTGAGTTCACCATATAAATCTCCCCAAAATGTCCCAAGTCTCACTGCTCCTTATTTCCACTATGCCATGATTCTCAATTTTATTTCTCTTTAGTGACTTATCTCCATGGGCATGTCCTGAACTTTGCCTTCCCCTGAAAATTGAACCTCAACACAAGAGGATTAGAAAGCCTAAACTTCATCATCTTCCCTTTGAATACCGCATCATTTCTTTTCCAACATCCCTGCACAGTTGTTTTTTGATCTTGTTGCAGTCCCTTGACATCCACTACTTTCCTCACTCACGGCTTATTTCAGGGATTCCTTGTTTTCTAAACAAACAGTTCATCACTTCAAGGGTCCTTTGTAACAGCCTTGATCCCTTTGTCTTTTTGACTTTCTATGTCCTCCCTTAAAGTCCCTTGCAAACTTAAAAACACTAAAATTTGTCTTCTACATTCCCACCCCTGTGTACAAACAGAGACAATCACAAAGTTTAATAGCTATTCTCTCATTTATTTCAACAACTACCTTGATCCTTCCATTGCACATGAAATACCTAATCATGGTGTCCTACAACTTGAGTCTCTGCAACCCTGATGTTCAATGAGAGAAGAACAGAAGCCATTTATGAATCCCCCTCTTCTTCCCTCCTCCATGTCTTTCTGCCTCTGGAGTATTCTGCTCTCCAGTCTCTTAGGAAAGTAAGATGAATCCCAAATCTGTGCTTCTAGCTTATCTTTTCTCTTTCTTATTCTTTCAACCTCTTCCTATTTGCCCTTCCCCATTGCATTAAAAACATACAAATGAATATACAGGAAATCAAAATGTTTCTGAGATTGGGCACTGTATGTCATCAGTGTGCAATCCTTTATATTATTGTGTGTGTCCACAGTTAAGTCTTAACTTGACCATTGAAATCCAGGCTCAGCCATGTGGAGAGTTCATCAAATGTCAAACTGCTGTGGTACACAATCGACCCATTTTAAGTCTTTAAATGCATTACACCATGCTTTGGGAATTATCTTTCATACATAAATTTTTAAACAAAAAGGTTTTTATTTTATCACTGCTCTTGTCCTTATACCTTATAAATAGTAAATATCCTACACATTTTTTTTCGAGTAGAACTGTATATAAAGGCAATATGCTTTAGGGCAACAATCTCCATTTCCTGACTGACCATAAAAATTCTAGTTGAATATTAACATCCTTAAAGTAAAATGAAGAAATGACACCCATGTGATTATCTTTGTTCTGAAACACTATTTTTTTTAAAATATTTATTTATTTGCTGTAGTTGTACACAATGGGTTTATTTGTACGTGGTGCTGAGGATCGAACCCGGGCCGCGCACGTGCTAGGCGAGCGCTCTACCACTGAGCCACAATCCCAGCCCTGAAACACTATTTTTTAAATTCAGTTTACAATTATATACAATTGTAATCACCATGCACACATAATAACTGGACAGAATAATGCCTTCTGGAAAGATACACAACTTTACTTCATATCATGTAGAAATCATTTAGATATTAAGCTCAGGTAAGTCATATATTAATTATTATAAATAATTTATTTCATCCTTTTAGACAAAATTTTGTTAAATAAGTTAACAAATCTAAAAGTTCTATGCTGGATCATTTTCAACCATACTTAGATACTACCTCAATGCTTTGGTGCTTTGAATGCTGTGCACACAACATAAAATCATGCAAACTATACTTGCCACATCCAGTTCACAGAAATATAACAGAAGCTCCTTTCTCATGGTAGGCAAGTGGTGGTTGCCAAGATCTTTTCAATGTTTAAAAGAGTAGTGGTTTATATTATAGAAATGCATAACCATACAGCTAACTCTTAATGACCATCTTGACATTCAGGGATTTCTCCCAGGTTCTCCAAATGCCTGAAATTTCAGATAAAGGGAGATCTGAAGTACTAAGAGCATATTACCAACTCCTCCTGGAGAAAATGCTTCCAGTAATCATAAAACAACTAGGTTATAAAGATAGAACAGTTTCATTTGTGAAATAAAAATCATGAAAAGAGCTTATTTGACCAATCAAATTATCTAAAAGGGGACAAGAAAACACCATACATTTTTCAATTTTCTCTCCCATTTGGAATAAATATTTATCACATGTATTCAAGAAGTTTTACAGATTTTAAATTTTACTATAGAGTAATAGTAACAAAAACAGCATGGTATTGGCATCAAAACAGACAGGTAGACCAATGGTACAGAATTATGGACACAGAGACTAATACATATAATTTCAGCTATCTTATATTAGACAAAGGCAACAAAAATGTACAGTGGAGAAAGGACAGCCTCTACAACAAATGGTGCTGGGAAAACTGGAAATCCATATGCAACAAAATGAAATTAAACCCTTATCTCTCACCATGCACAAAATTCAATTCAAAGTGGATCAAGGACCTAGGAATTAGACCAGACACAATACACCTAATAGAAAGAAAAGTAAGCTCCAATTTCCAACATGTTGGATTAGGCCCCAAGTTCCTTAATAAGAATCCTGTATTGCAAGAATTAGTATCAAGACTTAATGAATGGGATAGATTCAAACTAAAAAGCTTCTTCTCAGCAAAAGAAACCATCAGTGAGGTGAATGGAGAACCAACTAACTGGGAACAAATATTTAATACATGCACATCAGACAGAGCACTAATTTTTAGAATATATAAAGAACTCAAAAATCTCAACACCAAAAAAACCAAATATCCCAATAAATAAATGGGGCAAATAAGTGAACAGACACTTCTCAGAAGAAGATATACAATCAATCAACAAATACATGAAAAAATGCTCAACATCACTGGCAATTAGAGAGATGCAAATCAAAACTACCCTAAGATATCATTTCACACCAGTCAGAATGGCAGCTATTAGAACACAAACAACAATAAATGTCGGAGAGGATGTGGGGAAAAAGGCACGCTCATACATTGCTGGTGGGACTGCAAAATGGTGCAACCATTATGGAAAGCAGTCTGGAGATTTCTTGGAAAACTGGGAATGGAACCAACCTATGACCCAGCCATCCCACTCCCGGGTCTATTCCCAAAGGACTTAAAAACAGCATATTACAGTGACACAGCTATCTCAATGTTTGTAGCTGCACAATTCACAATAGCTAGGTTGTGGAACCAACCTAGATGTCTCTCAGTAGATGAATGGATTAAGAAAATGTGGTATATATGCACAATGGAATTTTATTCAGCAATAAAAGAAAATAAAATAATGGCATTCGCAGGTAAATGGATGAAGTTGGAGGATATAATGCTAAGTAAAGTTAGTCTCAAAAATCCAAGTACCAAATGTTTTCTCTGATATAAGGAGGCAGAGTCACAGTGGTGTTGGGTGTTGGGGTACATAGGAAGATTAGAGGATCACTAGAGTGGTCAAAGGGGAGGGAGTAGAAGGGAGGGAACTAGGGGGTTATGGGGGGAATAAAAGAAAAGGTGGTATAATAAGATGGATATCATTATCCTAAATGCATGATTGAAGACTTGAATAGTACGAATATACTTTGTATACAAACAGTGTTATGTGTAAAGAGGCTCTATGTGTGTATTATGAATTGTGATGCATTCTACTATTACAAATACAACAACATTGAATAAAAAAAGAAGTTTTTCTCCAAATAAATTTGCATATACAAGTGTGAAATTATTATTTGTGGATATTGCTTTACTGTCATTGTGGATGTTGCTTATAGACAAAATCATAATGCACTAACATTACTATCACCTAAAGTATTAATAGCTCAAAGTAATTTTTCTGTTTTTCTTTTCTTTTCATTATATTTGCGATACACTCTTACATGTACTTTAAGTATCATGTCTGATTGGATACATTTTCAGAAACTCTTTTGGCTTGTAAGTATGCATCTCTATTTATTTTAGAGAATGGATTGCACCAAAAAAATTTAAACAACATTTTAAAATTCAGGGCCATCCTAGGAGACATACTTTAATACCAAGATATTAGCAATGTTCTAATGAAAAATTAGTGCCCATGTTATTTGCTGAGCAATATTCAGAGGTAATTCCTGTCATAAGAGAATGTAAAAAAGAAAACACACAAATCAACCTAAGTATGCTTGGATTGTAAAGACACCCTGTGCAGTTTGAATGCATTAACTAATTGCCTAACATGACATACAGTATGATAAGAGAAATGCTGACAATCCTAACCATAAAACTAATGTCATTAAACCATCATCAGGAGAACACTGTATTTTTATCTCATTAATGTCTATAAGCAGAGCCCCCTTATTCATTTCATGGCAATTATAATATTTTTCCAGTTGCATCAGCCAGAGCATTCATTTGCATTCCTTTACATTCTGTAGTATAAGCTCATGAGATGTATTAATAAGGAATGTGAGGTGACAGGAGAATCAAGAAATGGAATAAATGGCTCTCTTTTGCTATCAGTATGGGAAACTGTTGAAGGTATTGGAAAGTACTAAGACAGATAGTAGAATGTTTCACCAGAGACTAAATTACATTAAGGTATTTTGATATAACTAGTAATACTGGATAAAACATTAGAAGCAAAATCACACTAACCGCAGAAACATTCATCCATTCAAGGGTATTATTTTTTGGACTTATTCCTTTCTGTGCTGGTATAATGGGGAGAATATATATGGTTCCACATGTAGTCATTGTACTTAAAATTAGATGAACATCTTGTTCCATCAGGATTGGAAGTAGCAGTAGAATTTGACAGTACAATATTCATAATTTCAAAAAACCTTCACTAGAGGGATTATGCGGCAGATAGAGAATGGTATATCTTGGGAGGAATGACTTCTCTACTGTATTCTTACTAGAAAGAACTTCTAGGTTGTCTGGTTTGCTTGTAGGCCCTTCTTTATCTGCCTGGTCATTCTATGAATTGTTTGTTTGAATTTTATTCATTTGATAAGAAGAATTTCCATTTGGAGAATATCCTACCCACCATACTTCTTATTCTTCACTGAATTATATTTTATTGAATTTCATTTCAAAGAGGAGTGTTACATGCATCATAGTGAATGTATATAATATTAAGCAAAGGTATTTGATTTGGCAGAACAAGTAAAAAGTAGACACAAAGACTTTCAAACTGGTAAAACTTGACTAGTTTTGATGTCAGTGTAGACACCTTACTCTCTTAGTACCTGATATGCTTCCCCCTCCCCAACCCCAACACTACCACTAGGTTTAAAGTTATCAAAGTTATTGTAGTATTTATGGTACAGGACATACTACTCCATAATGCATGTTGGCATTTGAGGAAACAGCAAAAGCACCTTGCTGAGGAAAAATATTCGATGGAAAGAAAATCATGATTCTTATATGCATATAAAAAAATGAGAGCTCATAAAAGCTCATTTTATTTAAGTCATTAATGAGGAAATGGTAAGATACTACAAGATAGTCAAAGAGAAGTCAGAGAGCACAAATTCACATGGAATTATGAAGTATTGAAATGAATGTACAAATAAAGACAAAACAAACCTTCCATGGGGCATGGGAGGTTGTCTCTACATAGATTCTATTCTATCCTGTTTGTTAAGAGATAAGAATTATTTTGTTATTTTAATTAATTAATTTTTTTATTCAAAGTTGTTATAAATGACAGCAGAATGCATTACATTTCATATTATACTTATAGAGCACATTTTTACATATCTCTGTTTGTATACAAAGTATATTCACATTAATTTGTAAAATAGCACCCAGAGAATTTGAATCAGATAACCCAGGAAGATGTGCTATGCCATGCATGGTTTTCCATTGAAGAACATGGGTTCCCCAGCACTGTCTAGACATTATGAAATGATTAATCTGGTCCTGATGCGCACTCCTGTCTCTGATGACTTGACTACTATCAGAACAATAGAAGTTCAGCCAAAACACTAAAGAAAAATTCTGGAGTTGAATTTACCAACCTGATAGGTACTTTTCAAACACCGATGAGTCTGAGAGATTTCCCTAGTTACTCCTGCAGTTGTTTCCACTATCTAGTTTAGCTTGAATATCTCCGGAATAATCTATGCAGTTAACTAGCAATGGACTGCCCTGGTTAAATAACTTGTTGTAAACAACAACAACAACAACAACACAACAAAACAGCTAAGTGTCTGCAATGGGAAATTATGCATTGTGTACAGTATCATATCTTTCTGGTTTACTGATTTTAGCTTTTAATTGCCTTTGTTCTATTTTATAATTCTGCAAGTTGTAGATAACTATTTGCACTGAGAAATAACATTTGTCAATAAACATGCAAATAAAATTTTTCAAGTGGAGATTCAGTCGATTTCCCTCTCTAAATTCTAAGGACTCCCATGAAAAAGTGAATTTCAAATTATTTTTAAATTTATTTCATCCTCTCTTAGTTCCACATAAATTTCTGTTTCTTTGATTTTTTTTTTTTCCTTTTCAGTTACCTGATTTATTTAAAGAGCTAAGTAAATTTCTGGACATGTGTTCATTTGACATTTGTATGATAGACATGAAGGTCTTGAAATTTGTCGTATAACATCACAACTGGCATCCAAAGCCTCCTCTAATGTAAAAAGTAATTGTAGATGCATATTGGCTGAGTCACATTACAAAAGCAGCACAAATTGAAGCAAATGATGGCAAATTAGATTACTTGTAATGGATCTCTTCTTATATTCCTTCTCTCTTGTGCTTCTTAAATGATTATTCCCTAGGTTTAGGAATACAAACTAATATTTGGTTAACAGGGAGGATTTTAGGTGAAAAGCAGGATTTAACAACCATTGTACTTGTCAAAGTAATATGTTCTAACTGTATATTTTTATATGAATAAGATATTCAATTATTTCAAAATCAATATGGTTAAATTCAAATTGTCATACCTCCACTATAGTTTTCTACAGGCACTTTAAGTTTAAAAAAAAAAAAAGCAAGACAGTTCTTGTTATACAAGGTAGATACATTTTGGGTAGTTCTTTGAAAATATTATGGATAATTATTTCACAATTACAAGGTATATTTCAGATTTGTATATACACAATAATAAATTATCCATGTTTCTCCTGACTGCTGACAGAAAGCAGTTTTTCTTATAAAAAGGAAAATGGTTTTTACCTCCGATCTTGCTTATATTCAGCTTCTCATGCTAATACTTTAACCTTTGTTAGCATCAAATAGCTATTCACTATGAAGAGAAAATATTTACCAATGGAAAACATGTTGACACAGTGAAATGATCCATTCAACTATTAAACTCAGGAAGATAGACAACATATGCTGGCACCTAATTTGAGGAGATACTTTCATGCTCGGTTGCAATTGTTTGGAAATCATTTTAGGAAGTACTTATCTTCACAATTACCTTGACTAAATATAAACAATAAACAGGCAGTATTAAAAGTCCTCTCTCTCTCACTAAGCAATTTCTTATGACTTTCCTTAGGATAGCATGCACTTTTCATTAATTAATTTTTTTGATTGGCAAATGCTATTTGTATGTATTTGTGAGATACAATGCTATGTTCTGATTCATATATACATTGGGAAACTATCAATTCAGTCTAATTATCATATCTGTCACATTAAACTTTCATCATTTCTTTATGATGACTACATTAAATATCCTCTCTTCTATTTTGAAGTACACAATGAATTATGCTAACTATTCAACTTACTGTGCCATACAACACAAAAACTTATTCCTGCTGTGACGTTGTACCTGTTGCCTGACCTCTCCTCCTCTGGCCTCCCCTCCACTTTCTCTAGTCTCAGTGTGTTATTCAGCTTTGTGTTACTTTGTCCAAAATACTGGACAAGAACAACTTAGAGGAGGAAAAATTTATTTTGGTTCACAGTTTGAGAGATCTCAGTCCATGGTCATTTGGCTACATTGACCTGGGCTTGAGGTGAAGCAGAACATCATGATGGAAGGATGTGGTAGAGGAAAGCTGCTCAATTCATAGCATCCAGGAAGGACAGAAGGTGTAGTGGGAGGGAGAGAGGAGAAGAAGAGGAAGGAGGAGGAGGAGGAGGAAGAGGAGGGAGAAGGGGGGAGGAAGAGGAGAAAGGGGAGGAAAGGAGGAGAAGGAAGAGAAGGAGGTGAAGGAGGAGGAGGGGAACAAGAAGGCGGAGAAGAAGAAGAGGAAGAAGGTAGAAGAGAGAAGAGAAAGAATGAACAGGAGAGGAGAGGAGAGAAGAGGAGAGAGGATGGGAGGGCAAGAAAGGAGAGGAGAAGAAAAGGGGTCAGGGAAAGATACAGTCCTCAAAGCAGTGGTCCAGTGACTTCTAGCCATGTTCTACCTGCCTATGGTTATCACCCAGTATTCTATTCAAACTATTAATCTATCAATTGGATCAATCCATTGATCAGGTCAGAGATTTCATCAAGTAATCTTTTCACCTCTGGACATTACTTAATTGCCTAACATGAGCTTTAGGGGGGACACTCCAGATCCAAACTATAATATCTGGTAAGCATTATTCTACTCTCAACTTTTCTATGATATCTACTTTTTCAGATTCCACATATGAGTGAGATCATGAGGTATTTTAGTGTGTCTGATTTATTTCACTTAACATAGTATCTTCCAGGTCCATTTATCCACAAATGGGTAAATGGTGGAATTTCATGCCTTTTAATGACTGAATAGCATCTCATCGTGTTTACTGCATTTTCTTTATCTATATTCTGATGATGGACATTTACGTTGATTCCATGTTCTGTCTGCTGGGAATAGTGCTACAATAAATGTGGGAGTGTAGATGGTCTTTTTGAAAGGCTAATTTCATTTTTTGTAATATATCCAGCAGTGGGATTGTTAGATCTTATGGGAGTTTTATTTTTTAGCTTTTTGAGGAACCCCTTGCTGTATACTATTATGGCTGCAATAATTTACATTTCTGCCTAAATTCTGTATGTGTTCCTCTTTCTCTGCAGATTTGTTATTTTTTGTCTTTTGATAATAGCCACTCTAGCTGGGGTGAGGGAAGCACAGTCTTTTGCACATCCCTTTGAAATTGAAGGGATCATGTATTGGTCTCTAGGGCTGGTAAAGCAAAGTACCACATGCTGGGGGGCTTACAGGATGGAAATTTATTTTCTCATAATTCTTGAGGTTGAGAAATCTAAGAACAAGTTACCAGCATATTTGATTTCTGGTGAGGGTCCTTTTTCTGGCTTGTTGATAACCATCTTCCCACTGTATGGCCTTTCATGGGTAGGAGTAGAGAGAGAGCACACACAAGCTCTCTGATGTCCCTTGATCTTGATCAAGCCTTTTGAAAAAAATGCTATTGTTTCCTCAATTCTATTAGAAAATAATTTGAAGGCTATTTTTAGTGAAAATTAGAATAAGATTGCTATAACAAATCTAAATTCATTATAACAGGGAAGAAGAATTTATTGCCATTAGATATTTGTCAATCAATTGTGACTCTATTTTGAAAAATATCTACTACTCAGAACCTGTAGTGATGCAGGATGGTTTATACTTTTTTTATAGGCTCTATGTCTGCCAAAGTGAAATTGCAACAACTGATATCTTCTCACAGGTATTGGATTTTAAACTTTTCTTCAACGTTTGTACGTGAATCCAATGGACCATCACATTGTTAAATGTGTCCTAATGTACCCCATTGTTTCCTGGCTTCCTAGTTTCAGCAACCACATGTGAACTGCAACAGATTAACACATACAACATGTCCCATTAATTTCTCTCTTACACTCTTGTTTTGCACAAAGATTTATGTTAAAGCATTAAAGCATAGGTGACAAAAACTAAACCCCTTGACCCAAATGATATATATATATATATATACATATATATATATATATATATATTTGATTATTATTGAAAATAGCTTGCCACCTTTAGCACATTCTAAAAATACATAAAAGTTATTTTATACTCTACTTTTAGTGCATTGCTGGGAACTTTAGGGTTGCTGCGGTTTTTAACTCTCCCTTGACCCAGGGAAAACTTTCTCTGGCCAGCAGGGAAGGCCTGGAGAGCACGCCGCAGCGAGAGGCAAGATTGGGAAAGGTAAAGGTCGCTGGTAATCCCACCCCCGCCTTCAAAAGACCCTCAAGATTACCAGGGAGTCCAGTCAGAGCTGGAACTCAAGTCTATTGAGGAAGTTGGACAGCTTTTATAGAAGACATAGGCCAATCAACAGAAAGAATATAGGGACACATAAGGAGCATGGGCAAATTGCATTGGGGGAGCCCCTAGCCTATCCTTGGGGTGGTTTCAGTTCTCGCGACACATCAAGGGAACGCCAAGTTCCGTACCAGGAAGTGGGAGGCAACCAGGGAGTTAAAGTTCTCTATTCTTTCGGCGGATGTGTTCTTAAGTCCCCAACAGTGCATAATGCTAATATATATAAATATATTATATATAAATTTTATATATACTATATATATAATATATTACCTGTAATATATTATATATAAATAAATAATATATTTATATAAATATATTATATATAAATATATATTATATGTATATATTTGTTGTTGTTTTTATTTTGTTTTGTTGAAGAAAACCTGTTGTGAAGTGCAAGACATAATGAGAAGTTTCATGTTAGCTGATTCTTGTAGAAATTATTACTTCTTATATATTTTATTTTTCTTAAGATAAATGAAACTCTTAAAAGTTGCCAGTTGTAACTGGGCATGGTAGCACATGCCTATAATCCCAGTGACTTCAGAGGCCAAGGCAGGAAGATTGCCAAGTTTAAGGCCAGCCCCAGTAACTTAGGTCCTAAGCAACTTAGCACGACCCTGTCTCAGATAAAAAAATTAACAAAGAAAAAAGGGTTGGGGATGTGGCTCAGTGGTTAAATGCCTCTGAGTTCAATCCCTGGTATCAACAAAACAAAACAAACAAACAAAAAAGTTGCCCATTGTCTTGAAATGCTACATTCTCACTGAAGGTTTTGAAAATATTTCAGAGACTTCTTTTCCTCACTGCTCTCCCAGAAATTGATGGTTAGTACCATCAAGTATTTTTATGACTTTATAAAATGCTCCTTTGAGATTCTGACAAATTGCCTGGTTCTATTGCCTTTTAGCAGCCTCCTGTGTTACTTTTGCAATTAGGACAATTTATAAAAGGGAACACATAAATGGCCCATAGGCAGACCCTATTGCTGGGGTATTCTTATGTAAATGTTATTCATTGGGAGCTGATTACTAACAATCATAATAAAAATAGTTGGTATAGATCCAGCTAGTATAGTGTTTGTAATTATCATACTCAGCCATATAAATCATAGCTATATGCAGCCAAAGATCCATGAACACAATTTCCAGTTACATCATTAAAATTCAGAAGACAGACTTTGGAACCAACAGACCTGAATTTAAATTTCAGCTTCACCACATATGAACTTAATCTTCTGAAAGTTAACCCACCTAATCTTGTGTTTCTCCAAGGAAAGTTGATAAAATTAGAGATTATGTGTATAATCATCTTGTAGAGTTCCTTACAAATCATCAAATCAGTAAATTCCTAGTGTTACTGAATTTTTTTATTATATATGCATGAGTCCAGGCTATTACTTGATTTTAATAGAGGTAAATATGATGACAGAAATTACAGTTTGTAGGTATGTATAGCTTTATGGAAAATATTACAAATATTACATATTTTATATTTCATAAGTGAAACTTTTTTTTTTTTTTTTTTGGTGCTGAGAATTGAACCCAGGGCCTTGTGCATGTGAGGCAAGCACTCTACCAACTGAGCTATATCCCCAGTCCCAATAAGTGAAACTTTTTAAAGTTTCAGTACATCGTATTTTTAAATTCATCCTATATAAATCGTGGAAAGCAAATTTCAAAAAGGGGAAAATGGAGTACAAGGACTAGGCAGGAGGCTAATTTGAGAGGTACATACAACTAAATTCAAGACTATTCAGTGATAAGAAATAGAGGTTATAGAAGGTACATTCAAAGATAATTTTTAAGGTTTTGGTTAAAGTAACTGTTTGGCTATGCTGTCACTGAGAAATAAAACAATAGAATAAAATTATTTGGGGAATAGCATGAATTCAGAGTTTTAAAAATTGATATGTAATTGGCATCCAATAAAATGACCAAGGCTTAAGCATTCAATTTGATGTGCTCTGACTATTTTATTTAGTGATATCATCACAACACTTTATAGGAACTTTCATGGTTTTAGAAATTTCTGTCACGTTCCTTTCCAAGAAATTTCATTCCCTTTCCTAGGTAATATTTTTCTCACTTTTATTACCATGGATTAATTTTGTGAATTATTAGATTGCATATAAGTGGAATAATATTGAACACAACATATACTGTTGTGTCTGGACCTTTCCTTTTAACAAAATGTTTTCTGAGATTGTATATATCAGTAGTTAATTCTTTTATATTGTTGAGTAGTATTCCTTATATAATATTATCCTAGATGGGATAGTTTATTTCCTTGTTTTATCTGTCATGAATACAACTGATTTGAAAATCTTGCACAAACCTTCTTGCAGATATAATTTTTTGTTTCCTTTGTATTAATGCCTAGCAATGTAATTTCTGGAATATTGAATATATATTTACATTCATACATACATATATATACATATACATGTATATGTGTATTTATGCACTTTGATATACATAGATGGGATATAATTTCTCATTTTTCTAAGTGTATATGTTGCAGAATCATATTGGTCATGTAATCTCACGTATACATGTATATATATATAATGTCTATATACATTTCATTTTAATAAGAAGCTATACAATGATTCTCCATAGTGGTTTCCATTTTTCACTATCAGCAACAATGATAATTTCTTTACATTCTGCTCTATAATTAGTGTACTTGTTTGTTTATTTACCATTTTAGAAATCTGAAAGACATATCTTTGTGTCTTTCTCTTTAATCTGTATTTTTCTGACCATGAATGATATCGAGTGCCTTTTCATGTGCTTACTTTGTATTTTCATATCTTATTTTTGTACTCTATTGAAATAATTTATCCATTATTTTAGAATCTGTTAATAATTATTTTATTGCTTATTATAGGAATGTTTATACATTCTAGATATAAATATTTTGTCATTAACATAAGATAGATATAAATATAAATATTTACTGCTTTCTGCAGTGAAAGTACAGCATAAAAGAACTTTCATGTGTCTTTAAAGATGTTAAAGGTGAGAAGCAATTTTTAGTATAATTTCAAAACAGAACAAAACATCCTTTTCCCCCCCTTAAATTGTTTAGCAATTGACCAGAAATAAGTGAGTCTATTTTGAATTCTTTATTATATTCATTGGTCTCTTTGTCTGTCTTATACCAATACCACACACTATTTACTTTGTAAATAGTTAGTGTAGCTTTATTGTCAAAACTTTACTGTTTTTGCAGTCAGTCTGTGTAACTCCAACTCTGTTTAAAAATTTAAGAGATGATTTTGGGTATTCTAGATTCTTTGAAATTCTGTATAAAATTTAGAATCCTCTTACCAATTTTTTTTGGAAGTCTCTGGGATTTTTTAGGGATTAGATTGAATGCATAAGGCAATAATATTTAAAGAGTAAGCATTTTAAAAGTATTGAACTTTCAAGCCTATAATCATGGCAAATTTATCCCTTTATTTAGGTCTTCACTAATTCCTTTAATCAATATTTTCAATATAAAGGTTATATACATCTTTGTTGGGTTTAGGCATAATAATTTTACGTTTTGTTACTTTTCAAAGTATTGACTGTTAATAGTAAATATAAATACACTTTATTTTTACATATTTGTTTTGGAGTCTGTGTCCCTGATCAACTTTACTTATTTATCTTAGTCATTTTTGTAGACTCTACGTATATAATCATATCATTGTCAGGTATTGACAACATTATTTATTTTCTATTTTATATGTCTTAATTATTATAAAACTTTTTTCTTTTATTATTTAGGCTAAGATATTCAGTACAACACTGAATAGAAGTGAAACTGGAGGAAGGGAATATTCTGGCACTGTTTCTCCTATCTCAGGGTAAAGGAATTAATATTTCCACATAAAGTATGGTGTCAGCATTAGACTTCTCATAAATTCCTCTGATTGGAAATGTTTATCTCTATTATTAGTTTGGTATATTATTGTTGTTTTCTTTTTGCCCAGAATGAGTGTTTAATTTGGCCAAATGCTTTTTCTGCTTTTCTTGAAATAGACACATGACTTCCTCTTTTATTTTATTAATGTGTTGTGCTACATTGATCTTTATTTAATTGTTAAGTGTTATTTAAATTAAAAATAATAAAAGTATATATTTATGAAGTAAACTGTGATGTTTTGATATGTTTACAATGTGTATGATTAAATTAGGCTAGTTAAGTATCTATCACTTTACATCAATTTTTTGTTTTTTGTTTTGGGTGGTGATAACATTACAATTTTTTAGCAATTTAAAAATACATAACATGAAAGACCCCAGCCTCAGCTCTAACAAGTTCCCCATTCCTGTAAGTTCCCCAAGGCACATATTACCAAATAACTGAGTGAGGACAAGAACAAGTTTAGCCATGATTTAATAACAGTCACTTGACACCCTAAAGGAGAACAAGGAACAAAAATAGAGAAAATGAATCTTAAGAACAAACTGTTAAAGTTACCAGAGTGCAGAAATAAGGGCGAGTCTAACGTTTGTGGTTTTTCGAAGAAATCAAGAGGAACCACAGCTATGACCCTAGGTAGACCCCCGAGCTTGATTTAAATTAGCCAATGAAAATGCTTGTTACTATGTACCTGCTTATGTATCCCCTTGCACCCTATAAAAAGGCTTGTAACCCAGAGCCCGGTGTGCTCAGTTAGCTGATGCTGCTGACCACCCGCAGGCGCCTGTGTAAGAATAAAGACCCTCTTGCTTTTGCATCCAGTGGTGTGAGTTTGGATTCTTGGATTTGGGGATCTGTGGGTCTTTCATGTGGAGGTCCCACCGAGATCTGACAGACCCCTATCCAAGGTCCACTCGGTCCCACCGGGAGGTAAGCTGGCCGGCATCATTTTGTTTTGATTCGTTTTCTGTATTTGTTTTGAATTCGTGTTTGCGCAGCGTTGGTACAACTACGCGTAGTTGCTCTGTATCTGGGCAGCTTGAGAAGGAGTTGACGAACTTGGACTTCTCCCCTGCCACCCTGGGGGATGCCCCAGGCATTCGGGGAACTCGCTTTTTCGGAGCTCCAAGCGTATCCGAGGGATACGTTCTGGTGGTTGAGGGGGAGCCGCTGTCTTCCCCTCCCCCGTCTGATTTGGGACTTTCGGTTTGTCACCGAAATCGCGCAGCGTGTCTATCAATCGTTTGTTTGTCTGTTCTGTTTGTCTCCTTGTTTTGTTACTTTATTGCTGCTATAGAAACTATGGGTCAGACTGTGACCACCCCTTTGAGTCTTACCCTAGAACACTGGAAAGAAGTTCAAAACCGAGCCGGCAACCAATCGGTGGAAATCAAGAAAAAGAAATGGCAGGTCCTCTGCGCCTCTGAGTGGCCAACCTTCAGTGTTAGTTGGCCCCGTGATGGCACATTTAATGAGAATGTTATTTTGCAGGTTAAAACGTGAGTCTTTGACCAAGGCCCAAGAGGCCATCCAGACCAGGTGCCCTACATCATAACCTAGGAAAGTCTAGTCTGTAACCCCCCTTCTTGGGTGACTCCCTTTGTCATCCAAAAGCCTCCACCCAAAACTCTTTTGTCCGTAAGCCCTTCTCCAAAACCTTCCACTCCTCCTCCTCCTCCGCCCGTTCCCTTACTCCCTACCCCTGCTCCTAAACCCCCCTCCTCCTCTAGCCTGTATCCTGTCTTAGAGAAACCCACCTCTCGGAACTCGAAGCCGAAAACTGTTCTCCCATCTGATAAATCTGTTCTAATAGATCTTTTTATAGAAGAGCCACCCCCCTATCAACCCCAACCCCGTCCGGCACTAGCTCCGGACTCCTCCGAGGACGAAGGTGGCCCAGATAGCACCACCCCATCTGACGGAGGCCGGTTTGCACCTTCCCCCATGGTCGGAAGACTTAGAGGACGCAGAGAACCGAACCCCAAAGTTCTCCCGTTGCGCCAAATCCCTGGCAATTACAATATTGGCCTTTTTCAGCTTCTGACTTGTATAACTGGAAGTCACATAACCCCTCATTTTCTAGGGACCCTGTCACCCTAACAGCCCTAATTGAGTCTATTTTGATAACACATCAGCCCACTTGGGATGATTGCCAACAGCTTTTACAGGCCCTTCTTACTTCTGAGGAAAGACAAAAGGTGTTCCTGGAAGCCAGGAAAAATGTCTTGGGAGACGACGGGAGACCCACCCAACTCCCCAATGTGATTGAAGCTGCTTTTCCCTTGACCCATCTCGATTGGGATTTCAATTCGCCTGAAGGTAGGAACCACCTACGTCTTTACCGCCAGTTGCTCATAGCGGGCCTCCACAATGCGGGACGTCGTCCCACCAATTTGGCTCAGGTAAGACAGGTGACTCAGGGACCAGAGGAGTCTCCGACTGCTTTCCTTGAAAGGCTAAAAGAAGCCTACCGCAGGTATACCCCTTTTGATCCCGATAGTAGTGAACAACGGGGTAATGTTTCTATGGCTTTTATTTGGCAGTCTGCACCAGACATTAAAAATAAGTTGCAGAGTTTAGACAGCTTACAGGATTATTCATTGCAAGATTTATTGAAAGAGGCAGAAAAGATTTTTAATAAGAGAGAAACTCCTGAAGAAAAAGAAAAAAGACTCAGAAAGTTGCAGGAAGAAAGAGAGGATAGACTTAGAAAAGAGATTAAAGAAAAGGAAAAGGAACGAGATCGGAAAAGGAACAAGGAACTTAGTAAGATCTTGGCCACTATAGCCCAGAATAGCCAAAGCTCAGGACAGGCAGACAGGAAGGGAGACCCTGGAAGGCCATGGGTAGATCGAGACCAATGTGCCTATTGCAAAGAGAAAGGGCATTGGGTCAAGGATTGCCCAAAAAGACCCCGAAACCTTAAGAAGAATACCAAGCAAGCTGCCCGACTGATGACCTTAGATAAAAAATAGGGGCGTCAGGGCCAGGAGCCTCCCCCTGAGCCCAAGATAACTTTAAATGTTGGGGGGCAACCGGTTACTTTTCTAGTAGATACAGGGGCTCAGCATTCCATCCTGACTGAGCCAAAAGGACCTTTGAGTAACCGGACCACATGGATCCAAGGAGCCACTGGGGCGAGACAATATCGCTGGACCACCGAAAGGAAAGTACACCTGGCTTCAGGTAAAGTCTCTCATTCGTTCATCCATGTACCTGATTGCCCATATCCCTTATTAGGGAGAGATTTGCTGACCAAACTGAAGGCAACAGCCACCCCTGTCAACATTAAACAGTATCCCATGTCTAAAGAGTCTTATCAAGGTATAAAGCCCCACATAAGGCGGCTGTTAGACCAAGGCATCCTGACTCCATGCCAGTCACCTTGGAACACTCCTCTACTACCTGTTAAAAAGCCTGGTACTAATGACTACCGGCCAGTCCAAGATTTAAGAAAAGTTAACAGGAGAGTAGAGGACATTCATCCCACAGTGCCGAACCCTTACAACTTGCTCAGCACTTTGCCTCCAACCCACCATTGGTATACTGTTTTGGACTTAAAAGATGCCTTTTTCTGTCTGAAACTAAGCCCCCAGAGTCAGCCTCTATTTGCATTTGAGTGGAAAGATCCTGAACTAGGGATATCAGGACAGCTGACCTGGACTCGGCTGCCACAAGGCTTCAAGAACAGCCCTACTCTCTTTGATGAGGCCCTCCACCAAGATCTGGCAGATTTCTGTGTGAGACATCCATCCCTGATCATGCTCCAGTACGTAGATGACATCTTGCTGGCGGCGACTACGAGAAAAGACTGTCAGAAAGGTACGGGGGACTTATTACAAACTTTGGGTCAATTAGGGTATAGGGCATCTGCCAAAAAGGCCCAAATCTGTCAGACCCGAGTTACCTACTTGGGCTATGAGTTACAAGACGGTCAACGCTGGCTGACAGCTGCCCGAAAAGAGGCTATTGCCAACATCCCGGCACCCCAGACTCATAGACAGCTACGAGAGTTCTTGGGAACTGCAGGTTTTTGTAGACTCTGGATCCCGGGATTTGCTGAGATGGCAGCCCCTTTGTACCCGTTGACTAAACAAGATACCCCTTTTGCCTGGACTGAAAAACAACAACAGGCCTTTGATGACATCAAACGGGCTCTCCTCACATCCCCAGCACTGGGGTTGCCCGACATTACTAAGCCTTTTGAACTATATGTTGATGAAAAACAAGGCTTTGCAAAAGGGGTTCTGACCCAAAGGTTGGGGCCATGGAGACGCCCCATTGCTTACCTATCAAAAAAATTAGATCCTGTGGCATCCGGCTGGCCACCATGCCTGAAGATGGTGGCAGCCATTGCAATCCTCATCAGAGATGCCACGAAACTCACAATGGGGCAGCCATTGACCATCTTAGTGCCACACGCGGTTGAATCACTGATCCGTCAGCCTCCGGACCGCTGGCTGTCCAATGCCCGCTTGACCCATTATCAGTCACTGCTACTAGATGTGGACAGAATCCAGTTTGGACCTGTAGTTGCCCTCAATCCCGCGACTCTTATGCCCATCCCTGGGGAGCCTGCATCTCACGACTGTCATCAAATCCTTGCGGAAGTGCATGGAACTCGGCCTGATCTGACTGATCAGCCCCTGAAAGATGCGGACTTGACCTGGTACACAGATGACAGCAGCTTCTTGCAAAATGGAGAACGGCGAGCAGAGGCTGCAGTGACAACTGATACCCAGGTAATATGGGCAAGTGCGCTTCCAAAAGAAACCTCAGCGCAGCGGGCTGAACTGATTGCCTTGACACAGGCCCTCCAGTTGGCAGAAGGTAAGAAGCTCAACGTTTATACAGACAGTAGATATGCCTTTGCCACTGTGCACATTCATGGGGAGATCTATCGGAGGAGAGGGTTGCTGACCTCAGAAGGGAAAGAGGTCAAAAATAAGGCTGAGATCTTAGCCCTACTAAAGGCCTTGTTTCTCCCCAAAAAGCTGAGCATAATGCATTGCCCAGGACATCAAAAGGGCAACAGCTCTGAGGCCAAAGGAAATCGCCTGGCAGATGAGGCTGCCAAGCGAGCAGCCCTAGGACCCCAATTGTTGGTAGCCACTGTGTTAACCGAGGCTACAGGGGCCCACAAAGCCCCTGTCTAGGACTATGATGACAATGACCTAGACTTTGTACAATATCTAGGGGCTGACTATAACCCATTCCTGAACCGATGGGAATACCAAGGAAAAGAGGTAATGCCTCTGAGAGTGGCAAATTCATAGACCAGCTTCATAGGCTAACCCACCTAAGTGCAAAGAAAATGAAAACGCTGATAGAAAACGGAGACTCAAAGATTTACATTCCCAAAAGAGATCTCCTCCTTCATCAAGCAGCGGACAATTACAGGGCCTGCGCCCAAATAAACCCTGGAAAAACTAAAATTAGACTGGGAATCCGGCCTCGTGGACATCGCCCCGGTTCCCACTGGGAAGTGGACTTTACCGAAATTAAACCTGGCATGTATGGCTATAAAATATCTTCTAGTTTTTGTAGACACCTTTTTAGGGTGGGTAGAAGCTTTCCCCACCCGAAGAGAGACTGCCCAGATGGTCGCCAAAAAGCTGTTAGAAGAAATATTCCCAAGATATGGAATGCCTAAGGTGATGGGGTCAGATAATGGGCCTGCCTTTGTCTCCCAGGTAAGTCAGTTGGTGGCCAAGTTACTGGGGATTAATTGAAAGTTACATTGTGCATACAGACCCCAGAGCTCAGGACAGGTAGGAAGAATGAACAGAACAATTAAGGAGGTTTTGTCTAAATTGACGCTTAAAACTGGCTCTAAAGACTGGGTGCAACTCCTGCCACTGGCACTTTACAGTGCCAGAAATACACCTGGCTCTCATGGGCTGACGCCCTTTGAAATTGTGTATGGTGCCCCACCACCTGCTATTACTTTCTTTGACGCTGATATTTCTGATCATGTCACCTCCCCCTCCATGCAGGCCCACCTGCGAGCACTGCAGTTAGTGCAGCAAGAGGTTTGGAAACCTCTTGCGGCAGCCTATCAGGAAGAACTCAGAGCCCCCCGGGTACCCCATTCTTTCAAAATTGGTGACACTGTTTGGGTTCGCAGACATCAAACCAAGAACCTTGAGCCTCGCTGGAAGGGACCGTACACTGTCCTGCTGACAACACCCACAGCGGTAAAGGTGGACGGAATCGCTGCCTGGATTCACGCGTCACATGTAAAGGCCGCCTCCAGGGGAGATCCAGCCACAGGCTGCCAAGAATCAGGATGGACTCTTCAACGCACCCCAAATCCGCTAAAGCTAAGACTTGTTCGCAAATAATGTTGTTATCTCTGCTATCCTTAGCTGCTAGCAGCCCACATATCCCTAAGAAACTGACCTGGGAGATATTGAGTCAGATGGGAGAGGTTGTCTGGACCATCTCGGGTAATCATGCTCCCGGTACATGGTGGCTCTCTCTCTTTCTCCCCCGATTTCTGTCAATTGGCTGCGGGCTTAAAAAATTGAAACTATCAATAGAACAGCCAAGAGAACAGGATGAATGGATATAAGATTCTATCCATGACAAAAAGAAAGGGGGAAATGAAAGACCCCAGCCTCAGCTCTAACAAGTTCCCCATTCCTGTAAGTTCCCCAAGGCACATATTACCAAATAACTGAGTGAGGACAAGAACAAGTTTAGCCATGATTTAATAATAGTCACTTGACACCCTAAAGGAGAACAAGGAACAAAAATAGAGAAAATGAATCTTAAGAACAAACTGTTAAAGTTACCAGAGTGCAGAAATAAGGGCGAGTCTAACGTTTGTGGTTTTTCGAAGAAATCAAGAGGAACCAACAGCTATGACCCTAGGTAGACCCCCAAGCTTGATTTAAATTAGCCAATGAAATGCTTGTTACTATGTACCTGCTTATGTATCCCCTTGCACCCTATAAAAAAGCTTGTAACCCAGAGCCCGGTGTGCTCAGTTAGCTGATGCTGCTGACCACCCAGCAGGCGCCTGTGTAAGAATAAAGACCTATCTTGCTTTTGCATCCAGTGAATTCGTGTTTGCGCAGCGTTGGATTCTTGGACTTGGGGATCTGTGGGTCTTTCACCCCTCCCCCGTCTGATTTGGGACTTTCGGTTTGTCACCGAAATCGCGCAGCGTGTCTATCAATCGTTTGTTTGTCTGTTCTGTTTGTCTCCTTGTTTTGTTACTTTATTGCTGCTATAGAAACTATGGGTCAGACTGTGACCACCCCTTTGAGTCTTACCCTAGAACACTGGAAAGAAGTTCAAAACCGAGCCGGCAACCAATCGGTGGAAATCAAGAAAAAGAAATGGCAGGTCCTCTGCGCCTCTGAGTGGCCAACCTTCAGTGTTAGTTGGCCCCGTGATGGCACATTTAATGAGAATGTTATTTTGCAGGTTAAAACGTGAGTCTTTGACCAAGGCCCAAGAGGCCATCCAGACCAGGTGCCCTACATCATAACCTAGGAAAGTCTAGTCTGTAACCCCCCTTCTTGGGTGACTCCCTTTGTCATCCAAAAGCCTCCACCCAAAACTCTTTTGTCCGTAAGCCCTTCTCCAAAACCTTCCACTCCTCCTCCTCCTCCGCCCGTTCCCTTACTCCCTACCCCTGCTCCTAAACCCCCCTCCTCCTCTAGCCTGTATCCTGTCTTAGAGAAACCCACCTCTCGGAACTCGAAGCCGAAAACTGTTCTCCCATCTGATAAATCTGTTCTAATAGATCTTTTTATAGAAGAGCCACCCCCCTATCAACCCCAACCCCGTCCGGCACTAGCTCCGGACTCCTCCGAGGACGAAGGTGGCCCAGATAGCACCACCCCATCTGACGGAGGCCGGTTTGCACCTTCCCCCATGGTCGGAAGACTTAGAGGACGCAGAGAACCGAACCCCAAAGTTCTCCCGTTGCGCCAAATCCCTGGCAATTACAATATTGGCCTTTTTCAGCTTCTGACTTGTATAACTGGAAGTCACATAACCCCTCATTTTCTAGGGACCCTGTCACCCTAACAGCCCTAATTGAGTCTATTTTGATAACACATCAGCCCACTTGGGATGATTGCCAACAGCTTTTACAGGCCCTTCTTACTTCTGAGGAAAGACAAAAGGTGTTCCTGGAAGCCAGGAAAAATGTCTTGGGAGACGACGGGAGACCCACCCAACTCCCCAATGTGATTGAAGCTGCTTTTCCCTTGACCCATCTCGATTGGGATTTCAATTCGCCTGAAGGTAGGAACCACCTACGTCTTTACCGCCAGTTGCTCATAGCGGGCCTCCACAATGCGGGACGTCGTCCCACCAATTTGGCTCAGGTAAGACAGGTGACTCAGGGACCAGAGGAGTCTCCGACTGCTTTCCTTGAAAGGCTAAAAGAAGCCTACCGCAGGTATACCCCTTTTGATCCCGATAGTAGTGAACAACGGGGTAATGTTTCTATGGCTTTTATTTGGCAGTCTGCACCAGACATTAAAAATAAGTTGCAGAGTTTAGACAGCTTACAGGATTATTCATTGCAAGATTTATTGAAAGAGGCAGAAAAGATTTTTAATAAGAGAGAAACTCCTGAAGAAAAAGAAAAAAGACTCAGAAAGTTGCAGGAAGAAAGAGAGGATAGACTTAGAAAAGAGATTAAAGAAAAGGAAAAGGAACGAGATCGGAAAAGGAACAAGGAACTTAGTAAGATCTTGGCCACTATAGCCCAGAATAGCCAAAGCTCAGGACAGGCAGACAGGAAGGGAGACCCTGGAAGGCCATGGGTAGATCGAGACCAATGTGCCTATTGCAAAGAGAAAAGGGCATTGGGTCAAGGATTGCCCAAAAAGACCCCGAAACCTTAAGAAGAATACCAAGCAAGCTGCCCGACTGATGACCTTAGATAAAAAATAGGGGCGTCAGGGCCAGGAGCCTCCCCCTGAGCCCAAGATAACTTTAAATGTTGGGGGGCAACCGGTTACTTTTCTAGTAGATACAGGGGCTCAGCATTCCATCCTGACTGAGCCAAAAGGACCTTTGAGTAACCGGACCACATGGATCCAAGGAGCCACTGGGGCGAGACAATATCGCTGGACCACCGAAAGGAAAGTACACCTGGCTTCAGGTAAAGTCTCTCATTCGTTCATCCATGTACCTGATTGCCCATATCCCTTATTAGGGAGAGATTTGCTGACCAAACTGAAGGCAACAGCCACCCCTGTCAACATTAAACAGTATCCCATGTCTAAAGAGTCTTATCAAGGTATAAAGCCCCACATAAGGCGGCTGTTAGACCAAGGCATCCTGACTCCATGCCAGTCACCTTGGAACACTCCTCTACTACCTGTTAAAAAGCCTGGTACTAATGACTACCGGCCAGTCCAAGATTTAAGAAAAGTTAACAGGAGAGTAGAGGACATTCATCCCACAGTGCCGAACCCTTACAACTTGCTCAGCACTTTGCCTCCAACCCACCATTGGTATACTGTTTTGGACTTAAAAGATGCCTTTTTCTGTCTGAAACTAAGCCCCCAGAGTCAGCCTCTATTTGCATTTGAGTGGAAAGATCCTGAACTAGGGATATCAGGACAGCTGACCTGGACTCGGCTGCCACAAGGCTTCAAGAACAGCCCTACTCTCTTTGATGAGGCCCTCCACCAAGATCTGGCAGATTTCTGTGTGAGACATCCATCCCTGATCATGCTCCAGTACGTAGATGACATCTTGCTGGCGGCGACTACGAGAAAAGACTGTCAGAAAGGTACGGGGGACTTATTACAAACTTTGGGTCAATTAGGGTATAGGGCATCTGCCAAAAAGGCCCAAATCTGTCAGACCCGAGTTACCTACTTGGGCTATGAGTTACAAGACGGTCAACGCTGGCTGACAGCTGCCCGAAAAGAGGCTATTGCCAACATCCCGGCACCCCAGACTCATAGACAGCTACGAGAGTTCTTGGGAACTGCAGGTTTTTGTAGACTCTGGATCCCGGGATTTGCTGAGATGGCAGCCCCTTTGTACCCGTTGACTAAACAAGATACCCCTTTTGCCTGGACTGAAAAACAACAACAGGCCTTTGATGACATCAAACGGGCTCTCCTCACATCCCCAGCACTGGGGTTGCCCGACATTACTAAGCCTTTTGAACTATATGTTGATGAAAAACAAGGCTTTGCAAAAGGGGTTCTGACCCAAAGGTTGGGGCCATGGAGACGCCCCATTGCTTACCTATCAAAAAAATTAGATCCTGTGGCATCCGGCTGGCCACCATGCCTGAAGATGGTGGCAGCCATTGCAATCCTCATCAGAGATGCCACGAAACTCACAATGGGGCAGCCATTGACCATCTTAGTGCCACACGCGGTTGAATCACTGATCCGTCAGCCTCCGGACCGCTGGCTGTCCAATGCCCGCTTGACCCATTATCAGTCACTGCTACTAGATGTGGACAGAATCCAGTTTGGACCTGTAGTTGCCCTCAATCCCGCGACTCTTATGCCCATCCCTGGGGAGCCTGCATCTCACGACTGTCATCAAATCCTTGCGGAAGTGCATGGAACTCGGCCTGATCTGACTGATCAGCCCCTGAAAGATGCGGACTTGACCTGGTACACAGATGACAGCAGCTTCTTGCAAAATGGAGAACGGCGAGCAGAGGCTGCAGTGACAACTGATACCCAGGTAATATGGGCAAGTGCGCTTCCAAAAGAAACCTCAGCGCAGCGGGCTGAACTGATTGCCTTGACACAGGCCCTCCAGTTGGCAGAAGGTAAGAAGCTCAACGTTTATACAGACAGTAGATATGCCTTTGCCACTGTGCACATTCATGGGGAGATCTATCGGAGGAGAGGGTTGCTGACCTCAGAAGGGAAAGAGGTCAAAAATAAGGCTGAGATCTTAGCCCTACTAAAGGCCTTGTTTCTCCCCAAAAAGCTGAGCATAATGCATTGCCCAGGACATCAAAAGGGCAACAGCTCTGAGGCCAAAGGAAATCGCCTGGCAGATGAGGCTGCCAAGCGAGCAGCCCTAGGACCCCAATTGTTGGTAGCCACTGTGTTAACCGAGGCTACAGGGGCCCACAAAGCCCCTGTCTAGGACTATGATGACAATGACCTAGACTTTGTACAATATCTAGGGGCTGACTATAACCCATTCCTGAACCGATGGGAATACCAAGGAAAAGAGGTAATGCCTCTGAGAGTGGCAAATTCATAGACCAGCTTCATAGGCTAACCCACCTAAGTGCAAAGAAAATGAAAACGCTGATAGAAAACGGAGACTCAAAGATTTACATTCCCAAAAGAGATCTCCTCCTTCATCAAGCAGCGGACAATTACAGGGCCTGCGCCCAAATAAACCCTGGAAAAACTAAAATTAGACTGGGAATCCGGCCTCGTGGACATCGCCCCGGTTCCCACTGGGAAGTGGACTTTACCGAAATTAAACCTGGCATGTATGGCTATAAATATCTTCTAGTTTTTGTAGACACCTTTTTAGGGTGGGTAGAAGCTTTCCCCACCCGAAGAGAGACTGCCCAGATGGTCGCCAAAAAGCTGTTAGAAGAAATATTCCCAAGATATGGAATGCCTAAGGTGATGGGTCAGATAATGGGCCTGCCTTTGTCTCCCAGGTAAGTCAGTTGGTGGCCAAGTTACTGGGGATTAATTGAAAGTTACATTGTGCATACAGACCCCAGAGCTCAGGACAGGTAGGAAGAATGAACAGAACAATTAAGGAGGTTTTGTCTAAATTGACGCTTAAAACTGGCTCTAAAGACTGGGTGCAACTCCTGCCACTGGCACTTTACAGTGCCAGAAATACACCTGGCTCTCATGGGCTGACGCCCTTTGAAATTGTGTATGGTGCCCCACCACCTGCTATTACTTTCTTTGACGCTGATATTTCTGATCATGTCACCTCCCCCTCCATGCAGGCCCACCTGCGAGCACTGCAGTTAGTGCAGCAAGAGGTTTGGAAACCTCTTGCGGCAGCCTATCAGGAAGAACTCAGAGCCCCCCGGGTACCCCATTCTTTCAAAATTGGTGACACTGTTTGGGTTCGCAGACATCAAACCAAGAACCTTGAGCCTCGCTGGAAGGGACCGTACACTGTCCTGCTGACAACACCCACAGCGGTAAAGGTGGACGGAATCGCTGCCTGGATTCACGCGTCACATGTAAAGGCCGCCTCCAGGGGAGATCCAGCCACAGGCTGCCAAGAATCAGGATGGACTCTTCAACGCACCCCAAATCCGCTAAAGCTAAGACTTGTTCGCAAATAATGTTGTTATCTCTGCTATCCTTAGCTGCTAGCAGCCCACATATCCCTAAGAAACTGACCTGGGAGATATTGAGTCAGATGGGAGAGGTTGTCTGGACCATCTCGGGTAATCATGCTCCCGGTACATGGTGGCTCTCTCTCTTTCTCCCCCGATTTCTGTCAATTGGCTGCGGGCTTAAAAAATTGAAACTATCAATAGAACAGCCAAGAGAACAGGATGAATGGATATAAGATTCTATCCATGACAAAAAGAAAGGGGGAAATGAAAGACCCCAGCCTCAGCTCTAACAAGTTCCCCATTCCTGTAAGTTCCCCAAGGCACATATTACCAAATAACTGAGTGAGGACAAGAACAAGTTTAGCCATGATTTAATAATAGTCACTTGACACCCTAAAGGAGAACAAGGAACAAAAATAGAGAAAATGAATCTTAAGAACAAACTGTTAAAGTTACCAGAGTGCAGAAATAAGGGCGAGTCTAACGTTTGTGGTTTTTCGAAGAAATCAAGAGGAACCAACAGCTATGACCCTAGGTAGACCCCCAAGCTTGATTTAAATTAGCCAATGAAATGCTTGTTACTATGTACCTGCTTATGTATCCCCTTGCACCCTATAAAAAAGCTTGTAACCCAGAGCCCGGTGTGCTCAGTTAGCTGATGCTGCTGACCACCCGCAGGCGCCTGTGTAAGAATAAAGACCTTCTTGCTTTTGCATCCAGTGGTGTGAGTTTGGATTCTTGGACTTGGGGATCTGTGGGTCTTTCAAACATACTTTATTTATTTTAAAATTTTTGATTTGTTTTAATTAGTTATACATGATAGTACAATGCATTTATGCACTTTGATATATCATACATAGATGGGATATAATTTCTCATTTTTCTAAGTGCACATGATGAAGATCAATATTTTAGGTCATGTAGTCACATACATACATATAGTAATAATGTCTGTTTCGTTCCACTATCTTTCCCATCCCCACATTCCCTCCCTCCCCTCCCATCACTTCCCTCTCCCTAATCTAAGGTAACACTATTCTTCCCTAGTGGCCCCCACCTTATTGTGAATTAGCATCTGCACATTAGAGAAAATATTCAGCCTTTGGTTTTGTGGGATTGGCTTATTTCATTTTGCTACATATGGATTTCTAGTTTTGCCAGCACCATTTGTTGACAAGGCTATCTTTTCTCCAGTGAATGTTTTTGGCACAGGTAACTGTATTTTACGTGGGTTTGTCTCTATGTTCTCCATTCTGTACCATTGGTCTACAAGTCTATTTTGGTGCCAATACCATGCTGTTTTTGTTATTATAGCTCTGTAGTAGTTTAAAGTCTAGTATTGTGATGCCTCCTGCTTCACTTTTACTGCTGAGGATTGCTTTAGCTATTCTGGATCTCTTATTTTTCTAAGTAAATTTCATGATTGCTTTTTTTATTTCTATGAAGAATGTCATTGGGATTTCAATAGGAATTGCATTAAATCTGTATAAGGCTTTTGGTAGTATGGCCATTTTGACAATATTAATTCTGCCTGTCCAGGAGCATGGGAGATCTTTCCATCTTCTGAGGTTTTCTTCAATTTCTTTCTTTAGTGTTCTATAGTTTTCATTGTAGAGGGCTTTCACCTCTTTTGTTAGATTGATTCCCAGATATATATTTTTTTTAAGCTATTGTGAATGGAGTAGTTTTCTTTAATTTCTCTTTCAGTGGATTTATCGCTCATGTATAGGAATGCATTTGATTTATGGGTGTTGATTTTATATCTTGCTACTTTGCTGAATTCATTTATTAGTTTTAGAAGTTTTCTGGTGGAATGTTTTTGGATCTTCTAGATATAAGATCATGTCATCAGCAAATAGTGATAGTTTGAGTTCTTCTTTACCTATTTGTATCCCTTTAATTGCTTTCTTTTGTCAAATTGCTCTGGCTAGAGTTTCAAGGGTGATGTTGAAGAGAAGTGGTGAAAGAGGACATCCTTGTTTTGTTCCGGTTTTTAGCAGGAATGCTTTCAATTTTTCTCCATTTAGAATGATGCTGGCCTTGGGTTTAGCATCTGTAGCTTTTACAATGTTGAGGCATATTCCTACTATCCCTAGTTTTTCTAGTGTTTTGAACATGAAAGTGTGCTGTATTTTGTCAAGTGCTTTCTCAGCATCTATTGAGATGATCATATTATTCTTATTTTAAAGTTTATTAATATGATGAATTACATTTATTGATTTCCATATATTGAACCAACACTGCATCCTGGGATGAATCCCACTTGATCGTGGTGTACTTTTTAATTTAATGTTTTTGTATGTGATTTGCCAGAATTTTATTGAGATTTTTTTGCTTCTATGTTCATCAGGGATATTGGTTTAAAGTTTTCTTTTCCTGACGTGTCTTTGTCTGGTTTTGGTATCAGGGTGATATTAGGCTCATAGAATGAGTTTAGAAGGGCTTCATCCTTTTCTACTTCATGGAATACTTAGAGAAATATTGGTGTTAATTCTCCTTTGAAAGTCTTGTAGAACTCAGCTAAGAATCAGTCTGGTCCTGGGCTTTTCTTGGTTGGTAGGCTTTTGATGGTGTTTTCTGTTTCATTACTTGAAATTGATTTGCTTAAATCATATATGACCTCCTCATTCAGTTTGGGTAGGTCATATGTCTCTAGAAAATTGTCAATGTCTTCAATATTTCCTATTATATTAGAGTATACATTTTCAAAATAATTTCTAATTATCTTCTGTATTTTAGACGTGTCCATTGTGGTATTTCCTTTTTCATCATGGGTGTTAGTAATTTGAATTTTTCCTCTTCATTAGCATGGATAAAGGTTTATCAATTTTATTTATTTTTTCAAAAAACCATGTTTTTGTTTTGTCAATTTTTTCAATTGTTTCTTTCGTTTCAATATCACTTATTTCAGCTCTGATTTTAATTATTTCCTGTTTTCTACTGCTTTTGGTGTTGATTTGTTCTTTTTCTAGGGCTTTGAGATGTAGTGTTAGGTCATTTATTTGTTCACTTTGTATTCTTTTAATAATTCACTCAATGCAATAAACTTTCCTCTTAGTACTGTCTTCATAGTGTCCCAGGGATTTTGATATGTTGTATCAGTGTTCTTGTTTACCTCTAAGAATTTTTTTTTTATTTCATCTTGATTTCTTCTACTATCCATTCATCATTCAATTGTGTATTATTTAGTCTCTATTTGTTACAGTAGCTTCTATTTTTTTATTTTATCATTGATTTCCAATTTCATCCATTGTGGTTTAATAGAATACAGGGTATTATCTCTGCTTTTTGTAGTTACGAAGAGTTGCTTTGTGGCATAAGATATGGCCTATTTTAGAGAAGGAGATGTGCTGCTGAGAAGAAAGTATATTTGCTTGTATATGGATGGAATATTCTATATATGTCAGTTAAGTCTAAATTATTGATTGTATTATTTAGTTCTGTATGTTCCTTATTTGGTTTTTGTTTGGAAGATCTGTTCAGTAGTAAGAGAGGTGTGTGAAGTCACCCAGTATTATTGTGTTGTGGTCTATTTGACTCTTGAAATTGAGAAGAGTTTGTTTGATGTACATAGATTCTCCATTGTTTAGGGCATAAATACTTGTAATTGTTATATTCTGCTTATATATATTTACCTTAAGAAGTATGAAATGTACTTCTTTGTCTCTTCTGATTAACTTTGGTTTGAAATCTACTTTATCTGAAATGAGAATGGAAACCCCTGCTTGTTTAACCGTCCATATGAGTGGTTAAGTATTTTCCCATCCTTTAACCTTTAGCCTGTGGATGTCTTTGCCCGTGAGGTGAGTTTCTTGAAGACAGCATATTGTTGAGTCTTGCTTTATAATCCAACCTGCCAGTCTATGTCTTTTGATTGATGAGTTTAGGCCATTAATGTTCAAGGTTGTTATTATTATTTGAAACTGGGGATTGAACTCAGCAGCACTCAACCACTGGGACACATCCCCAGCCCTTTTTTGTATTTTATTAGAGACAGGGTCTCACTGAGTTGCTAAGTGCCTTACCATTGCTGAGGCTGGCTTTGAACTCGCAATCCTCCTGCCTCAGCCTCCCAAGTGCTGCGATTACAGGCATGCACCACTGTGCCCAGCTTCAAGGTTACTATTCAGATATGATTTTTTATTCCCTGTTATTTTGATTTATTTCTGTTTTTTTATTTGTCTTAGTTTCTCATTTGGTTGAATGTCCTTTTAGTTTAGATCCTCCCTTTGCTGGTTTTTACTTTTTTTTTCACTTAATCCTCATGGAATATTCTGTTGAGAATGCTCTGTAGGCTATTTAGTTGTGAATTCTTTTAATTTTTGTTTGTCATGGAATGTTTTAATTTCATCTTCAAATCTCAAACTTAATTTTGCTGCATATAGAATTCTTGGTTGGCATCCATTTTCTTTCAGAGCTTGAAATATATTATTCCAGGACCTCCTAGCTTTGAGGGTTTGGGTTGAGAAATCAGTTGAGATTTGAATTGTTTTCCCCCTATATGTAATTTGATTTTTTTCTCTCACAGCCTTTAAGATTTTATCTTTATTCTGAGTGTTTGTCATTCTCATTATAATGTGTCTTGGTGTAGGTCTGCTGTAATTTTGTACACTTGGGGTCCTGAAAAGCTCTTGTATTTGATTTTCCATTCCATTCTTTAGGTTTGGGAAATTTTCTGCTATTATATCATTGAAAAGATTGTGCATTCCTTTGCTTTGTATCTCTGCTCCTTCATCTATTCCAATAACTCTTAAATTTGGTCTTTTCATGTTATCCCATAATTCTTGGATGTTCTGTTCATGATTTCTTATCATCTTCTCTGCATATTCAACTCTACTTTCAAGATCATATATTTTGTCTTCATTGTCTGAGGTTTTGTCTTCCAAGTGCTTTAGTCTGTTGGTGATGCTTTCTATTGAATTTATAATTTGCTTTACTAATTCCATCATTTCAAGGATTTCTGCTTTTTTTTTTCATGATCTCTGTTTATTGAAGTTGTCTTTCACTTCCTGTATTGTCTATTTTATTTCACTCCTTATACTATCCTTTACTTCACATATCAATTTAACTTTATACAATCTGAACTCATTCTTGGACATTTCTTCCACTGTGTTATCAGTAGCTTCTGTTATTGAAGCATCTTGGTCTGCTTTATTCCCCTGTTTTTTTTTTTTTTCATATTGTTAGTGTATTTTTCCATCTAAAAGTATGGATGTAAGTCAGGAAAAATTCTACCCTGTAGACCTGTAGTGTCCATGAAGGTTTCTAGCACTTTGCCTTTACTGGTGAGATCAATAGCAACAGCACCTAGTCTACACAATATAAAGTCTTAAACCTAATAGCTCCCACTAAGGCATCTACTGCTTTCTCACATTAACCCACAATGATGAGTTCAATAATTATAGTACAAACAGAATATTTGTTAAAATTATTTACAATTTCAAATGGTGGATGAGAGAACAGAAATAGTGTAGTACGCAATATTCACAAGGGACGAAGAGAGAAGCTAGAAGTAAAAATTTACAGGAAGAGTGGAAGAGGAGCTGACAGAGATTGGCTGTTGGTTGGAGAAAACTTGGAAAGAAATTCCAAGAAAATGGATAAGAGAGAGGGAAAATACTAACAAAGAGAAAAAATTAAAGACATAAAAATCCAACAAAAATGCAAAACACCACTTATATATTATTATCCTCTACATACTGATGCATAAAAAACATCCTGTTCCAAATATGGTAGAGATTAGTGAATCAAAAAATAAAATGAAATAAAATAAATCTTGCTGGAAGGTCAAATTGTCTCTGTCAGTGTTCAACAGTTTCTCAGCCCTGTCTCTGTTATCTCTCTAGATTACCAAACCCAGATCAGCCTTCACAAACCCACCGATCTGGGCTTCAGATACCTCAGTCTCGGCCACGCTGCAATCTCAAGATCTCAATGCTGCTCCTACTTACAGAGAGACCACTAGGGATATCCTCATGCAAAGGAGCAACCTCAAGATGCAGCAGCAAGACAAGGGCCACCAGCACTCTCACCAGGAAGACCTCAGGTTCCTCCGAACCTGCAGGCACCCCCACACTGGACCTGGAGGTCCCAGCTGGAGTCCCCTGACAGAGGCTTTTGTGGTGCTAAACCTGATAGCATCCAGGCCCCAGGCCCTGGATGGTGTCCCAAAATGGGTGCAGCCACGTGCAACCAAACCTGGAGTCTCACCCAAAGCAGTCCTCTAGGCTGTGGTAGCAGTGGTAGTGGCAGTGCTTGTTGGCAGCAGGCAGCAATTCTGCAGTAGCAGCAGTTACAGCTGCAACAGTAGCTGTGCGGACAGCATCACCAGGCAATCCTGGGAGTCAGCAGCAATGTTGGCTTCAGTTGCATCTGGGGCAGCAGCACCCAGAAAGAAGAACTCCGGTGATATCAGGCTGGCAGCAGTGGAATCAGAGGCAGCAGCAATGGCAGTAGTGGTGCAGGTGGCGGTTGATTGACAGGAGACTTTCGGTTCAGTGGCAGAGACCTCGGAGGTAGCATTGCAATTCCTGTCTGAGGTAACTGAGGCATGCCCAGAGAAGAGAGCTCCTGGCTGGCAGTGGCTTCTGTGGCCACCCAGAAAGAAGACCTCCATGTGACCTCAGGCTGGTAGCAGTGGAATCAGAGGCAGCAGCAATGGTAGCGGTGCAAGCCTATAATGCACTCTTATTATTATTATTTTTCTTCATAATAAAACACTAAAACTTAATCTTTCTAAATAAACTTTGCAATTATTATTATTATTGTTTTTTTGTATGTGTGTGTGGTGCTGGAGAGTGAACCCAGGGCCTTGTACATGTGAGGCAAGCACTCTACCAACTGAGCTGAATCCCCAGCCCCTAAACTTTGCACTTTTTGATTATCATCTCACTTTTTGTCATCTGCCCTCCTCTATGAATTTCCAATAACCATCACTTTACTCTTTGCTTCTAGATAGTTTAAATTTTTAAATTCAACATACAAGCGAGATCATGTGGTATTTGTCTTTCTGTGTCTGGTTTATTTTATTTAACAAAATGTCCTCCAGTTTCATTCATTTTGTTACAAATAACAAGATTCCCTTCTTTATTAAGACTGAATAATTTCATGTTTTACATGAAGATATATACCACATTTTCTTTATCCATTCTTCCATTGACAAACACCTAGGTATTTCCTTATCTTCACTATTGTGAATAATGCAGCAATGATAATGGGAATTCAAATGTCTCTTGCTCATTCAGGTTTAATTTCCTTTGGATATATACCCAGTAGTAGGATTGTTGAATCATATGGTAATTCCCTTTTAAGTTTTCTGAGAAAACTCCATATTGTCTTCCATAGTGGTTGCATTAATAGCCATGCCCTCTAACAGTACATAGTGGTTACTTTTTCTCTATAGCTTTGCCAACACATGTTACATTATGATTTTTCTATAATAGTTGTTCTAACATATGTAAGGTGACATATCATTGTGGTTTTAATTTGCATTTCTCCGATGATTTACAACAATGAGCATTTTTCACTTACTTGTTAGCCATTGTTTTCTCTGGAGTGGTGTCCATGTAGGTGCTTCCTTTGCCCTTTTTTGATTTTTCTTTTTTTATTTTCTTGCTATCAAGTCATTTGTGTTCTTTATAAATTTTGCATATTAGCTCCTTATAAAATGTGTGGTGTGCAGATATTTTCTCCCCATCTGTGATTTTTCTCTTCATCTTACTGTTTGCTGTGCAGAAGATTTTTAGTTTGATGCAACACAATTTGTCACATTTTCACATTTTTTTTTGTTGTTGTTGCTTGTGCTTTGGGGGTCATACCCACGTTTTTGCCCAGAATAATGTCATGAAGCATTTCACTTATGCTTTCTTCTGATAATTTCACAATTTCAGGCCTTCAATTTAAGTGTTTAATCTATTTGAAGTTGATATTTTTATATGGTGTGAGCTAAAGGTCCAGTTACATTCTTCTGTTTGTAAAAATCCAGTTTTTCCAGTACCATGTATTGAAGGGGCTGGATTTTTTCCTGTATGTATTTGTTTTTGTTTGGTTATGAGGTGCCTCCTCAAAAGCTCATGAGACAATGCAGTAATGCTCAGAGAGGAAATGATTAGATTATGAGAGCTGTAACCTAATCAGTGGATTAACCCATAAGATGAATTAATAATTTGAATAGATTACTTGGATTACCTGCAGGCAGATGGTGTGTGACTTGGAGAAGTAGGTCACTGGGGGCATGCCCTTGAGTATTACAATTTGTCCCTTGATCCTTGCTTGTTCTTTATCTCTTTCCCAGCTATCCTGAGCTAAGCAGTCCTCCTGTGACACACACCTCTGTAATGATGTTCTGCCTCTGTTCAGGCCCAGAGCAATAGAGGCTGGCAGCCATGGACTGAACCTCTGAAACTGTGAGCCCAACTATGAATCTTTCTTGTCAGGTAATTTGGTCGACAGCAATGAAAAATTGACCAGCACAGTGTTCTTGACACCTTTGTTGAAAATCAATTGACCATAAATGCATGGGTTTATTTATGGCCTCTATATTCTATATCTGTGGTTAATGTCTGTTATTATGCCAGTATCAAGGTATTTTATGTTGACTTTATACTGAATATTGGAATTAGGAAGTACGATGCTCCTAGCACTGTTGTCTTTGCTCTAGATGTCTTTGGCTATTTGGAATATTTTTGGTTCCATATTAATTTGATTACTTTTGTATTTCTATGAAATATGATATGGGTACTTTCCATTTATTAGTTTCATTGACTTTTTTTGTCAATGTTTTATAGTTTTCATTATAGATATCTTTCAACTTTTTGGTTAGATTTGCTTCTGCTATGGTTTGGATCTTAACCGTCTCCAAAGACCTGTGTGTTTAAAGACTTGGTTTTCATATTGGCCATATTGAGAGGTAGTAGAGACTTCAAGAGATGGGGCCTAGACTTTGGTCTTAAGTCATTGTAGGCATAACCTTGAAGGAGATATTGGGACTCCAACCCCTCCTCTTTCTTTTCTCTTTGCTTCTGAACAGCCATGAGATGAGCAGCATACTCCACTACACACTCCTTGCCATGATTTCTCACCACAGGTGCAAAAGCAATAGGGCCAGCTAATCATGAAGTGAAAACTATAAGACTATGAGCCAAAATAAGCCTTTCCTCTTTTTTCAAGTTGATTTATTTCAGGTATTTGTTATAGTAATACAAAGCTAAATAATCCCTACATTTCATTTTTGACACTATTGTGAATGGGACTTATTCTTTAATTTGTTTTATAAAATTGATTGTTAGCATAAAGAAATATTCTAATTACTGCATGTTGATTTTATGCCCTATAACTTTACTGAAGTTATTTATCAATTCAAACATGTTTTTGGTTGAATCTTTAGTATTTTCTATATACAAAGTCATGCATACAGTGTTACAGAGCTAACTAAAACAGAAATTAGACCTGAGAACTAGGGTTGTTGCTATGATGAAGCTGACCATGTGATTCAGAACACTTTAGAGCTAGAGAAATTTTTAAAAGTTTAGAGATAAAGCTGGAAAATCTTAGAATATTATAAATGGATTTTAATGGGGGCTTCAGAAGACCAGCATGCTGATAGAACTGTGGACATTGAAGACATAGCTCATGAGGTTTCAGAGAAGGAGGACTCTTTTGGAAACTGGACTACAGGCCATTCATGTTACTTTCTGGCAAAGAAGTTGTGTACATTTTGCCAATGTCCTGAGACTTTTTTTGAGGCTGCATTTAAAACTGATGGATTAATTAATCTGGTGCAGGAAATTTCAAGGCAGCACAGCATTCAGGAAGTGGCATGAGTTATTATGACAACTTTCAGCCAAGTTTACTGTGATAATCAGGAGCAGAAAACGAAGAAGAAAGATTTGAAAAACTTGCACTTTGGCCAGAAAATCACAAGTAAAACTTGGACTAAGGAAGGTGTGGTCACCAAAGAAAGGCTAAGTAATTTACCTAGAGACAATAAGAAAGATGGTTTGAGGGCATCTCAGAAATTTGCAATAATATGCCAATCACAGACTCAACCAGTGTAAAAGTAAAATCTCAGAAACGACATGGGGACACCCTACTTTCATGGTGATGCCTTAGAAGTTGTGTTACTGTGCTCAGTCACCCGGACACTCAGAAACTGCTGCATCCAAGGTCCCAGGAGGCTTGGCTATGGTTGTAGGTGGTGGCAGACCTTGGCATCAACCACATGGTGCTGGTTCTGTAGGATTGCATGATTCTGGAGGTAAGGCATTATGGAGACTTCAACCAAGATTGTCAAAGAAGACCTGGGAGGATAGAAAAAGTGTAGCAGTGTAGAAATTCCTACAGGCAGACTCTGAGGAATGGGGCATAAAGATGTAAGAAGGAAGCCAAAGCTGCACTGGAGACTCCTGAGATTAAGAAATGCCAGTGACATGGAACATCTGCCAAAGAAAGCAGAGAAAGCTAAGAGAGATGAAATGATTAGGTTATGAAATGGATAGATTATGGGAGGTGTAAACTATTCAGTGCATTAATTCTCTAATATTGATTAACTGGGCATAACTGTAGGCAGGTAGGGTGTAACTAGAAGTTGAACACTGGGTGTGTGCCTTTGAGGCTTATATTTTGTTTCTCATGGTTGGATCTCTCTCTCTGTTTCCTGTTTTGCCATGTCCAAACCAGGTGGAATTGCTTCCCTCCACCACGTCCTTCCACCATGATGTTTTGCCTCACCTCAGTCCCAGAGTTATTGTGTTGGCTGACTATAGACTTAGCCTCTGAAGCTTTGAGGCAAAATAACTTAGTGACAAATCTGAGTTACTTGATAGACATGCTCTCAACTGAGGTCAAATAAGGTGATGCTATTTCAGCTTGCTTCAGTGGTCCTACTATAAATAAATGACCCTGAGTTCAGTGCCAATGAATCAGTTATATATATTAAGTAATAAATATTCTAAAAATGCATAAAACAAATTCATGTATTAGTTGATTGATGAAAATATTATGACCTAATACTTTCAGGAACCTAAGCCTGTTTTTCCTTAGGAGCAATGATTCTGTTTTAAGTAATTCAGTATTTGCCATGACTTTAATTGAACATAACTTTGATAGATAATGAGAATATACTACAAATTTTTGTTGTTTTAAGCCAATACATTTTGGGGTACTATTTAGCAATATATAACTGATATAACATGCAAAGTCATTATATCACTGTTTAATAATGCCTAGATGTATTAATAGCTAAAGCATTTCTCCAAGATTAGGTGTAATGAATAGTTAAAAGCATTTGGGACAGATAAATGTATATATTTGTAGGTGAATATTTATTGTTTTTGTTAGAAATGGCAAAACTGTGTATACTGCTTATTTAGAATTGTGTTTTAATATGTTCTGGATACTTTTCTATTTGAAAGCATTTTAATGTACTAAGAATTGGCTACATGCAATGCCTTCCCTTTTAATTTTGTTTTTAGGATCATTTTAGTAGTGTTAATAAATAACATACCAATATCAGCTAACACATGTTTTGTTGATATAATGCTACAAATAAATCACTCTTAAAGATCAACTAAATGAGGTTATACTGAATGTGTGGTAAAGAAGTATCTAGACATCCGGAGATCTCTCTTGTTTACATCCTCCATGATTGCTCTGTGCTTGCCTAAGACTTGCGGTGATTATTGTTTAACCTATATAAGATAGTTTCATATTGTTAGTTAATACACAGTTGTGAGTTAGGCCATTAGCAGAAGATTAAATTGTTGGCTCCATATTGGAAAATCCCATATCGTTTGGTAAAAGGTTCCAGATTGTGTGTAAAAATAGAAAATAGCTGAATTGGTCATAGGCATACTGCTGAGATTAGATGAATAGCAGCTGCAAAACCATTCTAAGCTGCAAAGCATCATTTTAGTCTTCATTAAAAAGACTGTGAGTCTCACTTCTCTTATAGCTATAGCACATATCTTGTTGTCAGGACTGTTAAATTACTGTTATATTAGAAAACAAGTTGGAGGCTGGCTGTATTGATAAGGAAAAACATTTACAAAGTTCATATGCTTCATTCCTAAGAATGGCGCCTCAAATGGATAGTTAAAGAATAGTAACCACGATACTCAATTGTATAATATATATCAATATGTCAAAAGATATATGCAAACTAAAGTATCTCAACTGTAGCATTATTTATTGAATATTTATAAACCTGTTAACCTTAGAGACAGCATTGAATCTGATGTTGACTTTCTGTGGTGATAGAGATAATGGGAATCAAAGGGGTATTTGAACCAGAAAAATAATATAAGTGAAAATACTATGTTTTTCTAAATTTAATAGATAATTAAAAAATTATAGACTTTCAAAAACTTTTTATGCTTTACCCATAGTCAAAATATTTTGGAGTTTGAGCATAGCAACTGGTATTTTGGCATTTACATTCTTTTGGGTCTTCAGTATTGATTTAAAAATCATTAAAGGTTTACTTGAACTTTAGTTCTGCTTAGACACAAAACCACAATTCTTGTCCTCATGACCTTGGAATAATAAGAAGAATGATTGTGAAGGAGCTAATCAGATACTCTAATTCAACAAGCTACCCTGCTACCACCTCTGCTTCTGTTACCCCAGGTTAATAATTCTTTCTGGGCAGGACTGAAAAGGAGGGTTATTATGAATAGAATAAGTGATCAAGTTATAGTTTTCTTTATATTTCAACACATTTTATTCTGTATATTCTGGAAGGATATATATGTATGTATATATATATATATATACACATACACGCATATATGTATGTTAGTTATTCATATATATATGTGTGTGAATATATATACATAAATATGTATATATAATGGAATTTAGAGAGATAACTATTACATTTACCCATTTCAAATTCCTGAGTTTTAAAAGTATTCATAAATAATGCCATGCTCATATTCCTTAATACCACCATATATTTAAATAAGTTTTATTTTATATAAATTTTATGAAAGAATCTGGACCAGAACTGGATAGAATTATATTTTATTCATTATAGTTTAGTAATCACATTATATTTTAAAATGATTATGGTTGTATTCCTTTTTCTTCATAGAAATACATTTATTCTAGCTCTTTGGTCTAGTTTACTGGAAAATTTTTTCATTTGAAAAATATATTTAGAAACTTCTATCCCTTTTTGAACTTACCTGTTGAATAGTTCAGTTCAAAATTCTGATCAACAATATAAGCATATGAAAAAATTGACGTAATTGGTTTGCCCTGAATTAAACAAATGTGGATAGAGTCTATGGAGGTAATGGAAAAGCTGAAAATAGTACAAAAGTGTGTACTTTATTGGTTTCTTTATGCTGGAAAGAATAATATATTTATCTCTGGAACAAAAGTCACCAACACAATATTATGGTATAATATTGTCTTATGTATAATTTACATATAGGGTAGTTAACACTAACAAAACTCCATTTTTACTTAAGCTTTTCAAAAGGTGAGTAATATTTGTTAAACACCATAGGCTTTATTTTAATTTATTATTATGAGAATATGTGTACAAAAATAGTCATTAAATCCAGGGGGAAATGATCTAACAGTTAACTATTCATGCTTCAGCAGGATGCTAGTTAGTGATTTTTTAAAAACTATTTAACTTTATTTTTTTAGAGTAGATTTAGGTTCACAGGAACTGTAGAAAGTAGAGTTTCCATATATTCCCTGTTCCTACACAAGCACAACTACCCTCTACTACAGTGGTACATTTGCTACAATTGGTGAACCTACATGTCATTGACATTACTCTCAATTAAAGTCCATATAGTCTGCCATAGAGTTCTCATGGTGTACATTTCATGACTTAACAAGCCTACAATGACAAGAAATGGTGTATCCATCATTATAGTATAGTGCAGAACCAAATGTTTTAAACACTTTTATTTTTATAATCAACAATAAAACACCAAAAGCCATATCTATTCTCTTTTAATGTTTCTCATTTTGTTAGTGAAAGTACCATTGCTTGGCTAATCAATGTTATAATCATTCTTGACTTTTCTTCATCTCTCCCATTTCTAGGAAAGGGTTTTAGATCTATATAACTACTTCAGTTCTCAGTGCAAGCTTCTTGCATGTATTAATAGAATGTACACTTCTGGTTGAGAAAACAAGTTTGGAATCATATACATACATATAGGCTTTAATCAGAATCCCATTTCTTCGATGTGTGCAAAGACTGTGAAACCTGGGGAAAATTGCCCTACTCCTCTGGGTCTTTGTTTATCTGTAGGATATTTCCTACTTAATGGATTATAATGCTATGTAAGATTAAATGAAAGAATGAAGTAATTGCTGAAACATTATGGTGGCAATGCAATGAAAGATCTCTGAGGAAAATGTGTTTCTGAACATAACTATACATGCCTAGCAAGTGTGAATAATAATAATACAAAATGGCACAATATGAATCATAAGGATATCTTGATGTCTCAGTATTACTACCTGAATTCTGTCAATTATTTGAGAAATGGGTTCCTGAATTTAATAGGGCTATTTCAGGATAGACTACTTTTCAATAATGAATAGTATGATTTTACTACCTTTCACACAATTTCAACAATTTATAAAAAGCCCTATTATTTTTTCAAAGTATAGATTTTGTTTGTTTTTTGGTAAAATTTTCAAAAATTTCCAATTTCTTATAAATATATGTTCAGAGAAATACCTTATTTTAACCATAGATATAAATCTTCCCAACTTGGCACTTATCATACTGAAATGTGAGAGGTATGACAAGCTGTGTTACCAGGGACTTGTGTTTAAGTGAAAGAAGGGTTCTTTTGACCAGTTGCCATTATACTCTGTTACTATAATAAATTAATCCTTGAAAGAGTATTATAGATTTGACTGTTCATGGAAAAAAATTTAAAAGTAAATACATTTGCATGTAGCACTTATTTCCCTTCATCTGTTTTCTATTTTCAAACTGTCTTTACCTGTAGAAATCAAGTGAAAATCTTAAGATTTACACACTCCTTAAAAGGAGTATGTTTCTCATAAAAAGCATAGCATTAGTTACAAGACAAATTCTAGAATTTCTATGTAAGATAAAATACCAGATGCACATAAAACTCTTATTTATTCAAGAAGTTTTGAGTGCATACTAGGTAGTGTTAGGTAGTGTTCAATGTAACTGCAATAGAATTTTAAGCAAAACCAATACAATTATTGTTCTTCTGAAGTTAAGAATCTAGAAGGAAAGACAGACATGAAATTAAATAAATATTCAATTTCATACAAAATAATAATAAGGTGTGATTGGAGCAAATAAGAGAGAATATGATCCAGACTAAGGGTTGGATAATGTTAAAGACTAAATTATGTCTCATCTAAAATTCATACACTGAACCCCTACCCCTAAAGGTGTTGGATTTGGAGATAGAGACTTTAAGAAGACAATTAAGGTTAAATCAAGTCATAGCCTTATAGAACTGTTACTTTTACAAGAGGAAGAGACACCAGAGCTTTCTTTCTCCATATACATACGCAGGGGGTTGGGGGCCAGCATCACGAGGAAAGAGTGAGATGGATAATCTGCAAGCCAAGGAGAGGGGCTTCACCAGTTACGAACTGTGCCAGAACCTTGTTATTGGCCTTTTGACTTTTGAGAAGATGGAATTTCTGTTGTTTAAGACACATGGTATTTTGCTTTGGCTTCTTGAATAGATTAATGTAAAGTGGATTTTGATTTCATTAAGATGGCTGCTACTGTTACAAATACCTAAAAAATATGGAAGTGATTTTGGAACAGGGTAAGCAGTTAAGGCTGGAAGAGTTGAGGTGCATGCTGGAAAAAGCCTAGATTGCCTGAAGGGACTGTTGATAGAAATAAGGACTTTCAGGCAATTCTGATCAGGGCTTAGAAAGAAAAGTAGAACTTTAGAAAGAACCTCTGTTGCTTTACTTGAAAGTAAAATTTTATTGAATCACAGGCACACCCCTTTGTTCATGTGTTAACTAGAGCTGCTGTAATACTGCAACATGGAGGTGAAGAGCAGCATCCACAGAATCCGAAGTAGTTAATGTCTACACTTTGCTGTAGAAGTTTGCAGATCTCTATCTAACTGTTACATATATTCTCTGTCCACAAAACTTCAAAACCTCATTCCCTTCCTTATCCTTAGCTGATAACATTTCCTATATTTCAAGTTGAGGATAGAAGGAAGCATAGGAAAGAATTCACATTTCCTGAACACCACGTATATCCCCTTCTTACATAACTACCTGTATATGCTTTACTTTCTCCCTTACTCTCTTGCTCTCTCAGAAAAATTAGTGTTTGATTTCTATATTCTTTAAGATAAATCCCTACTTTTATCTATCCCAAAATATCACTTCAATTACTATCAATGATCCCTTTCTCTGTGTCCTTTTGAATTTATCATTCTTTATGAGAATTCCTCAAAAGAATTGTTTATACTTACTCTCTCCATCTTCCATTCTATCATTCCCATAAGTGTATTAGTGCCATGGACAATAAAGACTTGTCACCCAATTACCTGATCAATTCTTCCTTTCTTTATTTAGCATCTAAAAAATCTTTTTTGATTTTCTGTGTCCCAATCTGTTTCTGAACCCAGGTTTAGAAATTATTCTATGAAAAAAAACAAGGTTTGAGAGACATGTTGGAGAGAATAACTATATTCTGTGGCTGAAGAATGGAAAAGCACAAGCTTTGCAAATTAACTTCTCAACCCCAAGGAGCTGATAAATCACAGATATAGGGTAGGATTAAGACAGAGAGAAAGGGTAATCAAGGGGAGGAATATTCGTGTCTTTTCTGGGAATGTGCATAGATCTTCCAGGATTTCAGGTTGCCACTCCTTTTCCTAATTTCATGGTCTGGATTTTCCCATTATGACAGCTAGTAAATGTCTTTAGCCTTGAAGGAGAGGAGAGAGGCTAGGCAACTTTAGGTCAAGTTAACCCATACTATACTTTTGTATGGAACATTTCTCAAATGATCAAACTATTTACATGCAGAACTGAGCAGAATTCTGGCACAAATGTTAAGGCAGCAAAGGAGACAGACACAATATGAGGGTAGAGATGTCAAGCTTTTCATCTTGTTCTACTCACTAATCAGATATCTGCTGGTCCAAGTAAAGTCAGTGTTTTTATCAAAAGCAGCCTTCAAGTTCCTGAAAATTAACCTAGGCACTTGTTACCATCATAATCCACACATGAGAGGTTTTATCTACAGAGAAGCTAGTGGAAGACAATGTTTTGCCCAGCTATGTGACCTGAAAAATTAGAAATTTTTAAGTCAACTAAGAGCAAGTGAAGCTAGAGAGTTTATATTGCTTTTTCCTCGGTAACATCACCAGATTTCATTTTTCTTCCAATCTTATCAATATTGTTACTGCAAGATTTAGTTCTCTCTCTCTTCTCCTCTATGTACATACGCTCTCTTAATGTTATCCAGTCTCTTGACATTGAATATCTGTTACGTTTAAATATGAGGAGTCTCCCAATATCTCATCTGTGAGAGAATGCAAGAAACTTTAGAGGTGAAATGATTGGTTCATGGGTGTTTTAACTAAATCAGCACATTAATCCCCTAATAGGGATTAACTGGGTGGTAACCATAGGCAGGTAGGGGGTGACTGGAGCAGGTGGGTCATTGGGGGATATGCCTTTGGGGTATATATTTTGTTCTTGGTGAGCGGAGCTGTCAGCTGTCAGGAGCTGCCACATAGGAGTGAGCACGGACCCTTAGCCTTGAGCAACGGAGGTGTGAGACTGGTTTCCACTGTCCATGGAAACAGGTGGATCTCACCTCTGCTGGTCAGGGGAATGAAGCACTGGAATTGGGTGTCACCCAATGAGACTGGGCTACCCCCCCCCAAGCCCAATCCCTTACCTAATTTGAGTGGAATTTTCTCGAGTATCTTTCTCCTCAATAAAAAGGGCCTCAGGTATGCTCTTTCCAGTGAACCCCTAAGGTCAGGAACCTTCCTGGATTTTGAAAAGGTATTTCTGTGTGGTTGCGTGCTTTCTTCGCCATTTTCTCAGTTGTTGATGTAGCCAGATTTTGTGAACCCAGCATAGGTCGCCAGCCAGGCTAGTTGGCAATAGGAGCACTCTTTTTGCTTTCTGATACCATGCTCCCAGCTGATTTTCTCAGCTACCCACTTATGCCATATGTTTTGCCTCACCTTGAACACTGAGGAATGGAGTTGGCCATCTATAGACTGAGACCTCTGAAACTGTAAGCACCAAAATAAACTTTTCCTCCTCTAAAATTATTCTTGTCAATTCTTTTGTTTGACAGGAGCAAAAAAGCTGATCAAAACACCATCATTTTGCTGATGATTCCCATATTCATATCTTTGAACTCCAAATTCATATTACTAGTCTAATTAAGGCTGCAAATTCAAATTTTCCAAAAATGAATTCTTGATTTTCCCCTGAAATGCTCTGTTCCTCATTTTAGTGACTGATTCCCCAACTATTCTAGTTGCTTGGGTCAAAACCTCTGAAGTTATACTTTTGATTGTTCATTTCTTTCTGTATTTCTCTTATATTCTACACCAAATTCACCAGAATTTCTTCAAAATATGTCTAATATTCTACACTTCCTAATAAATCTATGTCTACTACTTTATCCACATCATCTTATCTGTTTTGTTATAATATCCTTCTAGGTGTTCCCTCTTCTACTAACCTCATCTCTCTATCTATACTTTACGAAGCTGCCAAAAGGATATTATTTAGATCAAATTCTCCAGGGATTCCATGAGACATCCCTAAAGAAACCAAGTCTTTTTTTTTTTTTTTTTTTTGGTGTAATGCAATCACATAAGAAAGAAATGTCAATTCAAATGAGCAGTTTTGTAGAGTTTTGTAGGAGCCCTAATTAAGGAGATAGCTAAGATTGCGGTTAGCTGTGAGCCGTGGAGATGTTCGAGCATTGCCACCTTCCATGATCTTGCGAGACTTGGCCCGGGACATTGTGGATCGGGTCAGCGCCATTTGCATCCTCTCTCGGGACTTGGCCTGGGACATTGAGGACGGGGTCAGCACCATTTTGTGGTGTGGTTGGAGGAGTGTGGATGGCGTGTTAGAGTTGTTGTTGGAGCCGGACAGAGAAGCTAGCAGAATAAAGAGCCTGTTTGTTTCCAGTCTGCCTCTGAACTTATTCCCACGGTGTTGTTGCTCCAAGCGGCAATCGCTTCAGGCAGCAACAGGTGGTGGCCAGTACGGGGAGTTCGGCCGGCAGGTAAGAACTGAAAATGGGAGCGAAACTAACAAAAGGTCGAATAATAAAAGCCATGGATGAGTTTTTCGATATCATGGACTCAGTGGATAGTGAGGAAAGTGATCAAGAAAGCATAGCCTCTGAGTCAGTTAATACCAGTGAGAAGAGTAGTGGTGTAAATTCAAAAGTAAGAGCTGCAAAAGCCATACTTATTGAAATTAGCTGAAGAATATGTACTCTCCTTAGAAGCTGAAATTCAGGATACCAGTAAAAGTGATAGTAGTGAAGAGGAATCAAAAGGTGATTCTGGGAGCACAGTCTCCAGTAAAAAGAACAAAAAGAAATTAAAAAAGAAAAAGGACCATCAAGTAGAGGAACCACTTGTGTCCTCTACTCCCCCATGGGTGGAATCCATTACAGAAAATATGAAGGGTATTACTAAGCATATGCAAACCCTAGAAACACAAATAAAAAGTCTTTCTGAGCGCTCTCGAGGGTAACTCAGATACATTGGGAAATGCCAGTATTTGAAAATGAAAATGGACAGAGGGTCCACCAGTCAGTAGATTTCAAAACAATAAATAATCTCAAAGAGGCAGTAATGACGTATGGGCCCCAAGCTCCTTTCACATTGAGTATGCTGGAGTCCCTTAACACCTTTAGCTTAACCCTCTCAGACTGGAAAAGTCTATGTAAAGCAGCATTAAGTGGGGGGCAATACTTGGTTTGGCGATCGCAATTTCAAGAACTTTGTATAGAAACAGCTAAAAGAAATGCAGCTGCAAGGTTTGGAGACCATAATATAGAAATGGTCACAGGAAAGGGGCAGTTCACAGACTCACAGGCTCAAAAATATTATGCCCCAGGTGTATATGCTCAGATATATGCAGCTGCCATAAAGGCATGGAAAACTTTACAAGGACCTGGGGATCTACAAGGTAGCTTGTCAAAAGTGATTCAAGGACCTAATGAGCCATATACTGACTTTGCTGATCAACTTTTGAGAACTGCAGGTAGATTGTTTGGAGACGTTGATCAAGCTATGCCATTAGTTGTTCAATTAGCATACAAAAATGCTAATAAATACTGTCAGGAAGCCATCAGGCCATGGAGAAATAAAAGGATCTTTCCATATATCTTTCCATATATATACAACTATGTAAAGATATAAATGACGCCTTTGTCACAGGAAATATGATTGCAGCTGCAATGAGAGGTGCTTCCCCTCAAAATTTCACAAGGGCTCAACCTAGATATTATAATCAATCAGGATATTCCAGGCAAAATTATCATAATCAATCAGGCTATTCTGGGCAAAATTCCCAAAGAGAAATAAGACCAAGCTCATACTGTGCCCCAGGCTGCTGCCCAGGTGTAAAAAGGAAAATCATTGGGCCAATAAATGCCATTCAAAATTTGACATCTATGGAAATCATTTGTTCAGGAATTCAAAAAACGGGGCACGGGGCCCAATGCCCCAGGGCCCACAAATGTACGAGGCATTGGAGGAGGAGTATCCTCAAGCATCCACTCAGATGCTTCCCCGACACAATCCCTACTACCCATCCACTCCCTCGCTAGAGGAACAGGAGGAAATGCAGGATTAGACCTCTGTTCCACTACCCGAATAGTGTTAACACCTGAAATAGGGGTTCAACTGATTCCCACAGGAGTCAGGGGACCTCTTCCCTCAGGGACTATAGGACTTATTCTCGGGTGAAGTCCTAAAAGCTTATTAGGTTTGCAAGTGACCCCAGGTATAATAAACTCAGACTACAAAGGGGAAATAAAAATAATGCTTAGCTCACCCCAAAGTGTAAGTTCTGTTAATCAAGGAGATAGAATTGCTCAGTTGCTTCTCCTTTCCAATTTACATAATTCATTTAAAATGAGTATGCCTCAAAAAAGGAACAATAGAGGATTTTGTTCCACTGACTCAGGATCCATGACTTGCTGGGTTCGGGATTGTTCAAGGAGGCCTATGTGTAAAATAAAAATCCAAGAAATAGAGATGGAGGGACTGATAGATACTGGAGCTGACTCTTCCATCATTAATCTACAGCAATGGCCCAAGCACTGGCCTCTGCAAAAAGCTTCAACCAGTTTAAGAGGCTTGGGATATAATAACCTTCCAGAGAAAAGTGCGATAATTTTAAAATGGGAGGATGATGAAGGGCATAAAGGAACATTTCAGCCTTATGTTTTACCTAACCTACCGGTTACTTTATGGGGAAGAGATATTTTGCAACAAATGGGAGTACACCTTGCAACCAAGCCTGCAGATGTTAAATGTGAAAATCTACAGGGTAATCTTAACCCTAAAAGAAATCATTATCAAAAAGTACAGGGTAATCTTAACCCTATAAGAAATCATTATCAAAAGGTACAGGGTAATCTTAACCCTAAAAGAAATCATTATCATAAAGGAAAAGGATTTTTTTTTTTTTTCGTGGCCACTGAAAAAAATAATTTTGAAAATACCATGGCTTTCTGATAAGCCAATATGTGTCCCTCAGTGGCCCCTATCTAAAGAGAAATTACAAGCAGCCCACCTACTAGTTCAGGAACAACTAGAAGCAGGACATATAGAACCTTCCACCTCTCCCTGGAATACCCCATATTTGTGATCAAGAAAAAATCAGGAAAATGGTGATTGTTACATGATCTTAGAGAAATTAATAAAACCATGCAAATCATGGGCCCTACTCAACCTGGACTTCCTAATCCTGTAGCTATTCCAAAAAATTTCCATCTTATTACTCTTGATATAAAGGATTGTTTCTTTTTCTATTCCTCTACACCCTCTGGATACCCCAGGTTTGCTTTTTCAGTTCCTTCTATTAACAATAATGGCCCTGATCAGAGATATCAATGGAAAGTTTTGCCGCAGGGAATGGCTAATAGCCCCACTATGTGTCAAATCTATGTAGATAAAGTTATTCAGCCTATCAAAAATAAATACCCAGAGCTTATGTGCTTCCATTATATGGATGATGTTTTGCTTGCTCATCCTAATCAAGAAGTCTTATTTACCATATTTAGTGATATATTAGAAAACTTGAAACAATATGGACTAAACATTGCTAAGGAAAAGGTTCAAATTAGATCTCCAATATTATATATAGGATTCCAAATTATGGACAGTTTTATTAGGCCTCAAAAATATTAATTAATAAGGAGCATTTGGCCACTCTCAATGACTTTCAAAAATTGCTAGGAGATATTAATTGGCTTCGCCCTACACTAAACCTCACTACTGGCCAACTAAAACCTTTATTTGACATCCTTCGCGGGGACCCTGATCCATCTTCACCGCGAACATTGACTCCTGATGCTAGGAAAGCTTTAAAGTTAGTAGAAAAAGTCATCGAAAGAGCTCATTGTTGTAGATTTGATTTAACTCAACCGCTGATATTGATTATTATTTCTTCACAATATACACCCACAGAAGTATTTTGGCAACAAGGGCCTTTATTATGGATACATTTGCCCGTCTCTCCTAAAAGCATAAATGAGTCTTATACCTCCATGGTGGCTAAAATTATTCTTCAAGGACTTAAGACTTCTACTAAAATATTTTGCATTCACCCTGCTACTATTATTACTCCCTATTCATCGTCACAGATTGAATATTTATGCTTCAATGATAATGATTGGGCTATAGCTAGATGCTCTACTTTTGCAAATTTTTGATAATCATCTTCCTAAGTCTCCTATATTATCTTTTTGTATCAATCATTCTATTATATTTCCACACGTAATAAAAAATAAACCTATTCCTAAGGCATTAAATGTATTTACAGATGGGTCCTCAAATGATTTTGCTGCAGTAGTCACTAAAAAAGAAAATATGACTTACATAACTAGACACTAATCAGCTCAACTAGTGGAATTGGAAGCTGTGGTAAGAGCTCTGGAAAATTTTAGAGACCAGCCCGTGAACATTTTTTCAGATAGCCACTATATTGTACATGCAGTCCCAAAATTAGAGCTAGCAGGACCAATAGCACCTCATACTCCAGGCTTTAAATTGTTTTATCAAATACAAAAACTTTTGTGGGCAAGAAAAGAACCTCTATTCGTAGGGCATATTAAAGCACATACCAACTTGCCTGGTCCCCTCCATGAAGGTAATCAAAAGGCTGATGACCTTACCCAAACAATATTTATACTTTCAGCGCTCCAGCAAGCTACTTTATTTCACTCCCAGTTTCACATCAATAGCACCACCTTGCAGCATAGATTTAAAATCACAAAGGAGCAAGCCAGAACAATTGTAAAAGATTGTAAATCTTGTATGACACATTTGCCCAATCCTCATTATGGTGTTAACCCTAGAGGATTAATGCCCAATCATTTGTGGCAGATGGATGTTACTCATGAGCCAAGTTTTGGAAAATTGCGATTTATTCATGTGACCATAGATACATGCTCAGGCATGATTTTTGATTCCTTACATTCTGGAGAAAAAGTTAAAGATACTACATTTCATTGTCTGCAAGCTTTTGCTGCATCGGGCATCCCCAAAATGCTTAAAACAGATAATGGCCCTGCATATACATCCTCATCTTCCAAACAGTTTTGTGCAAAATTCAATATATCCCATAAAACAGGCATCCCATACAATCCTCAGGGTCAGGGCATTATTGAAAGAGCAAACCGCACACTGAAAATTATATTATCAAAACAAAAAGAAAAAAATTGAAAAAATCCTAGGGATAGATTGGCAGTTGCCCTGTTTACCTTAAATTTTTTAACTTTAGACTCTAATGGTTATTCTGCTGGAGACAGACATAGGAACCCACACCAACAACATAAACCTTTTGTTTACTGTGGTGTACTGGAAGGATGTTCTTTCAGGTACATGGAAGGGTCCAGATCCAGTATTAATTTGGGGGAGAGGATCTGTTTGTGTTTTTCCAAAGCATGACTCCTCTCCAATATGGATACCATCTAGATTAATAAAGCAGGTACCAAATCAAAAGGATCAAGATGAAGTTGTTGAGGAATCAAGATTAATAAAAAAGGTACAAAATCAAGAGGACCAAGATGAAGGTATGGAATGATTCCCTTAAAATAGTCCTTCAAAATATTTCACAACTTAAGTGTCATTCCTCCCGGCCAGAATGAGGAGATCTCTCTTTAGTGTGAATACAATTGTATTTTTTCTTTTTTCTATTTTTATATATGTCTTTATGTCTGTGCATTTGTCTAAATTTCATGTAAATGTGATGTCACAAATATACGTTTGTAGGTTTGTACATCTGTCCAGTGTGACGTTACAAATAACAAAGCGCTTATGAAAAAAAATATATATATGGATCCAAATAACTTTAATTCACTTAAGTTTAAGAGTATTCAATTTGGGTAAATAATTTAATAAGTGAAGGTACCTTCAATTTTGATTTATAGGTGTCCCAGGGATTTTTCTTTAGCGAAGAATATGACTAGTGCTGTATAACCTAATATTTTGGTGTTTTGACATAGGAATGTTTATTTGTAATTAACTTTATTTGTTTTATAGCTGATTAATTTGAGTTATTTCAACAGATAATTTCATGGAAGGTTACAGAGACTCAAGGGTTCCAGCTAACAAATTATTTTTCCAAAGTGCCTTTAGCTTTTCTTTAATCTATCTTTAATGCAGTAAATACCCTCAGTCTTTCTTTGTTTTGTTCTGAATATGATATTTTGCCAGCTTATATTTGTGGGAGCTCAAGCAGCAATGTGTGTGAGCATAAATCAACTTTAATTTTCTAATCTAATAATTCTATTTTTAGTTTGACAACTCGCTTCTTGACTCAGTGCTGGATTAGCGCTGCCTTTCCTTTAATAATTGATGCTTTAGTTTCTAGGTAGCGGGCCCTGAAGATTTGCCGGTGGCATTGTCTAGACATAAAAAAGATGGCTGCTGCTACAGCTGCAAACATCCCTGTTGCTCAAGCATCAAACAACCTCACCAGCAGTGTGGCCTCTGCCCTGCATGCATGGGGCCTCCTAGATCAACGTGTTATAACAAGTGGACATTTTGATCTTTCATTGTTTGGGACTTTACGGGACAATGCCTTGCGGGTATTTGTCTAGAAAACTCAGTGTGTTACTTCATAGAACTCAGGGCAGCTGATTTGTTTAGAGAATTTGATATGCTATGCAACTTGGCTCGTCAGCAGAAGGCTTATCGCCTTAAAGCCGCAGCATCTCCTCAGAATTGGACGCCTGTTAGTCATTATACACAGTCGATCCTGAAGGGCTCCATTGTATGGCTGGTAGCCAATGACGGGTAAGATCCCCAGAGGGGGACAACCTAAGACAGGCACAGTCGCACGGGACAGTCTCATGTGGCCGACATATCAACCTAAGACAGGAGTCAAGGGCACAGCCTTGATTATCGATGACGGGTAAGAATGTTGGTTGCACATGGATGTCCTAGAGCATCCCCTCTTTTAAAACAAAAGGGGGGGAATGTAGGAGCCCTAATTAAGGAGATAGCTAAGATTGCGGTTATCTGTGAGCCGTGGAGATGTTCGAGCATTGCCACCTTCTATGATCTCGCGAGACCTGGCCCGGGACATTGCGGATCGGGTTGGCGCCATTTGCATGCTCTCGCGGAACTTGGTCCAGGACATTGCGGACGGGTCGGTGCCATATTTTGGTGTGGTTGGAGGAGTGTGGATGGCGTGTTGGAGTTGCTGTTGGAGCCGGACAGAGAAGCTAGCAGAATAAAGAGGCTGTTTGTTTCCAGTCTGCCTCTGAACTTATTCCCGCGATGTTGTTGCTCCAAGCGGCAATCGCTTCAGGCAGCAACAGAGTTTAACCAAGACTCTTATTTACAAAGATATGGACAAAGGAGAAGGGAAACTTCAAGAGATAAAAGGAACAGTGTGGAACCATGAAATTAGCTACAATAGAGGCTTTTACTGATGAGGGGAGGCCATAGAGAGGGCCACCTGTCAGGAGCTGTGACCTTCATCCTGCCTAAGGTAAACAGGAAAGAAGGGTGCTGAAGAATTAATTACCTCACCTTCACTCTCCTTCCACTCTAGTCTCCTGAGTAAGTCTTCCATTGGGCAAACCCAGCCAGAGGCAATGTAAGGCGCTTTTGCTTTTTGATGTGGTCCCATATCGGCACAGACCAGGGTGTAGAAGAGTGGGAAATGTATATCTGGAGACAAAAATGGAAGAAAGCCAGTTCATGGTGCTCTATAAACCCTACAAGGTTTGCCCTACCCTTTCACCTATTTTTCCTACCAATTTTGTTTTTGCTTACATTGACTGACTGACCTGCTTACTTTTTCTGATTTAAGGAACGCCCTTCTGCTTTGGATCTCTTTCTTCTATTCTTCTCTGTCTGGTGCTTTTTTTTTTTTTTTTTTTTTTTTTTTCTGATTAGCCTATATAAAATATATATCTGACTGATTCTGTGCCCTATTTCTTAGAGCATTTTAATTTCTAACAATTATATATTTATTTATTTATTTGTTTATTTTGGCTCACCACCACACACACCAAGCAAGTAAAATGTTAAGTATCTTGAAAAAAAGGAATGTATCTGATTTGTTCATTGTGGAGTCTCCAGAGGCAGAAAAGTACTTGAAATTGAATAAGTAGAGTCAATTATCATTATTAATGATAGTTATTTTATAAAGTTGCTTTAAATAGTGAATAAGGGAATGCTGAGCCACTGTTCCTAGGAGAAATACAGGGTTATAATCCTGATATTCTCAGGTTACATTTTTGCTAATCAGTCTATAACCTTGTTTTATGTGTGTTTCTAACACACTTTATTTAACAAATATTTCTTGTAAATGATTAATCATATGCAGTATTTTAACTTTAGTAATAAAACATTAATTGGGAAGAGTTTAACACTTTTCTGGTCCTGGGTAAGGTAATGAGGGATTTCTTTGGATTTCAGCCTCACAATGACCCTGTTTAATATACTGTTTTTTTTTTTTTTTTTTTTTTAAGCGGTTCTCATTGTATGTTGCAATCCACAAACTTATCAGCCTTTTTGTCTTTTCCTTATCTTGCTCATGTATTATAGATGGTACTTAAGCACTTTCCAGAGCAGCCTCATACACATCGTTTAATTTCCTCTTCTGTATGTATGTACTGAATGTAATGTTTTTCTGCATGTACTGTACTGTTGATTCACTGACACTAAACTCATGACCAAAAGCTCTATAACTCATGCTGGATGTTGCTTATCTAACACATATTTTCTTCTTAAGGGACATCACAGCCTCATGCTTTAGAACATGAGAAGGTACTTCAACATTGTGCTTGAGGGCATTTTATACAGTAAAATCACCAATGATAAACACAAAATTTCAAAATGCAATACTAAATAGGCTACAAAATGAACACTTTTTTCACTCTATGAGATGTGAAACAAGAAGACTTTGCTACCCTGCTCTACCTCAGCTGGAAATGTGTTCTTCAGATAACTCAAAATTTTCACCATTCTGTGTAGGTCCAGGAGTGACCATAAAAGTTGTCTGAATATTGATTTTGGAATTGCAAATACATTTTAATGAGTTGGAAAATTCATAAACACAGAATCTACAAATAATGAGAGGTGGCCGTATTTAAAAATATTTGTTGAATGAGTGCACAGGTAGCAGGTGTTTAATCACCTCTTAGGATGTTCTCAGAATATTTTAAGTGTTCAGATTTGAATAGAATGGGTCTTGTGATTAATCACCAGCTGTAAAAAAATGTAAGAGTCATTCTGCATACACCTCACAAGATTACACCAAGATCAAACCCCTGTTGGATGAGGGAGGATCATTTTGATTATTTATCCTTACTTTACCTATTTTTTTCTTCCTGATATTTTTTTCTACTTTTTCACTTGTGTTTTTTGGGCTAAGGTATTGAAAATATTAGAAAACAGTATCAAAAGACTGAAAGTAAAAAAAAAAAAATGTTTGTCTTTACTAGTGAGTGCTGTTGAACATTCGAGGAAGTTATAAAACCAATGTTGCTCAAATTCTCCTAGAGAACAGAAGAAGAGGTGACATTTTCCACTTTATGAGTTGACCGCAGCAGTGGTGCTGCAATCTCATAGGGACAATGAAAGAAAGGAAAAATCTTTCTCATAAGCATTAATGCCAAAACTCCTAACAAAACAGTAACAAATCAAACATGGAAATATGTAAAATGAATAATACAAAAAGACAAATTTGGCTTTCTTCTGGAAAGAAAATGTTGATTTGAAATTTGAAAAACAATGTAATCTATCTCATTACAAGGATAAAGAAAATATATTCAATTACCTAAATAGGTGCAGAAAACACATCTGCCTTTGATAACACTGACACCCACTTATGATTCAAAAAATTCCAAAAACCTTGATATAGAAAGAAAATCTCTTAGATAAATTAAAATCTATGTCCAACTTCATGATTGACAATGGATTATTGAAATATTTTCCACCTGAAAATGCAAATGAGTCAAGGTTATGCTCTGTTATGACTTGTACTCACTGTGAATATGGCAATAAGGCAACATAAAAATAGAAAAAAGGTATTTGGATTATACAGGAATAAATAAAAATGATCATAGCTTGCAAAGGAGATGTTTGTAAGCATAGAAAATGTAAAACGAACAAAGAATCTGGCAAGTTTGCTGGATACAAAGATCTCTGCACAAAACTCAGTTATAGACAAGAAGCAAATTTCTCATGAAGAATTTCAAGTAAAATTTATAGATAATTCACCATAAAGGAAGGAGTAAAAATCTCGCACTCCTAATATGTGGGATGTGCATAGTGACATCCCTCCAAAGAGTACAAAATGGAAACATGGGGGAAAATAAAAAGAGCATTAGATGAAAAGAAAAGAAAGAAAAAAAGCCTGACAAATACTACTTCAATCAGATGATCAAGGCCCACATCCATCCATGGTCATAAATCTTGTTGATATATGTACCCTAGACATGATGTGATGAAAATGTCACATTGCCTCTCAGATCTTCCTCCTCACAACACATGCCCAAGTTTAATCATGAGGAAAAGTGATCATATAAATTCCAACAGAAGGAGGCATCTACAGTACACCTAACTCTTAAATCTCAACACTGTCAGGTTCATCAAAAACAAGGAAAGTCTAAGAAACTGCCACAGCCCCAAACAGCCTAAGGATGTAGGACAATTTCATATAACATTGTGTTCTAGCTGGGATCTGGGGGTGGAATAAGCACACTAGGTAAAAACTATAAAAAAAGATAAATAAACTATAGGATTTATATAATATTATGTATTTTATATGACTTTATTAATTTTAATGAATGTACCATAATAATGTAAGATGTTAAGAGTAGGGAGAACTGTGAATGGGATACATGGGAAGTCTTTACACTGTTCATTTTTTTTCTATAAATCTAACATGATGTTCTAAAAATAACAAATATTAACATAATATTATGGGCTGGGGATATAGCTCAGTGGGAGAACACTTGCCTAGAGTATATGAGGTTCTGGGTTCAATCTCTGATGCTACAAACATAAAATTAATTATGCTTTTCTGTATAAATAATGGCAGGTAAAAGCAAAATAAAATAACAACTTTTATAAAGTACCAGGAGTGATAAGTAGAAAAAAGTCTAATTGCATGCCCTCTATGTAGAAAAGTAGAAATTATTAGTGAAAGAAATTGAGAGATGTAAATAGATGGAAAAGTATACCATATAGTTTGATTCAAAGATTTAATATCAAAAAGAGGTCAGTTCTCCAGAAATTAACCAATAGTTTCAAGACAATAAAATTCCAAATCCTAGCAGATTTTTTGACATTGGGAAATTACAAAAAACTTCATGAAAGTGCTAAGGTACAGGAGGTTTAAAGATAATCTTGAAGAAGAATAAAAAGAGAGGACCCACAGTCTCAGATATCAAGACTTATACAGTATAATAATTTAAAAAGTAAATTGCAATGGCCAAATACTTGTCATTAGTAGAATGAATAAACAGTTTTTCATATTCATGCAATTGAATATTATACAACATAAAAAAGATCAAATTAAAGCTACCTATGACAATCAGGTTGACCTCACAGTCTCAATATGAATAAAGGAAGTCAGACATAAGAGATTTCACATGAGGTGATATCTTTTCACATAGACTTTTTACATAGGTATGTACATAGACTTCAAGAACAGTGAAATAGTGATGACCAAATGATGGTGGTGGGAAATCAAGATATTGTTTATATTTGTGGTGGTAATTAAGGAGGTATAAGGGAGCACAGTGAAGCTTGCCATATTCACCTGTGCTTTCCCAATCTATAGACTCATGCAGAATTAAAATGAGCTTTTAAAAATGCAACCTGTGGCTTGATCCAAAAGGTGGTTACATGGTTGTATGCAAGTGGTAGAAGCTTAAATCATAGGGAAAAGAAAACATGTGCCAAAAGTCTTATACACAGTCAAGGTGCAACTTGACATTCAAGTAGTATGTTAGTATATGACAGTTACATATATATAAAATAAATGTACATATATGTATATATTTCAGAAGATATAACCTTGAGGCAGAGGGAATTAAAATAATTTTTAAAAACATTATGCAAATAAAAAAGATCTAGGTGAAATGATGAATGGTATTTTTTTCAGGTTTTTTTTTTTTTTTTTTTTTTTTATAGATATACATGACAGTGAAGTGTATTTTGACGCACATACATGGAGTATAACATCCCATTCTTGTGATTTTACATGATGTGGGGTTACACTGGTCATGTATTGATATATGAAAATAGGAAAGTTATGTCTAATTCATTCTACTATCTTTCCTATTCCCATCCACACCCCTTCCCTTCATTCCCCTTTGTCTAATCCAATGAATTTCTATTGTTCCCTATCCCTACTTATTGCATGTTAGTATCCACATATCAGAGAAAATATTTAGTCTTTAGTTTTGGAGGATTGGCTTATTTCACCTAACATGATATTTTCCATTTCCATCTATTTACCAGCGAATGCCATAATTTCATTCTTCTTTATAGTTGAATATATATATATATATATATATATATATATATATATATATATATATTTATATTTCATTGTGTATCTATACCACAATTCATTAATCTATTTGTCTCTTGATGGGAATCTGTGATGATTTCATAATTTGGCTATTGTGAATTATGCTGCTGTAAACATTGTTTATTGCCATAGTATGTTAATTTTAGTTCTTTTGGGTGAATACCAAAGAGTGGGATAGATGGGTCAAATGGTGGTTTCATTCCAAGTTTTCTGAGGAATCCCCATATTGCTTTCCAGAGGGTTGTACTAATCTGCAGTCCCACCAGCAATCTATCAACGTAACTTTTTCCCCACATCCTTGCCAACATTTATAGTTACTTGTATTTTTGATAATTGACTGGAGTGAGATGGAATCTCAGTGTAGTTTTAATTTGCATTTCTCTAACTGGTGGAGATGTTGAACATTTTTTCACATATTTGTTGACTGATTGGATTTCTTCTTCTGTGAAATGCCTATTTAGTTCCTTTGCCCATTATTCATTGGTTTATTCTTTTGGTGTCAATTTTTTTGAGTACTTTGTATATCTTAGAGAATAATGCTATATCTGAGGTGCAGGTGGCAAAGATATTCTCCCATTTTGAAGGCTCTTTATTCACTTTCTTGATTGTAGCCTTTGCTGTGAAGAGGCTTTTAGTTTGACACAATCCCATTTAATGATTCTTGATTTTACTTTTTGCCCTTTTGGAATCTTGTTGAGGAAATCAGTTCCTAAGCTGACATGATGGAGATTTGGGCCTAATTTTTCTTCTATTAGGCACAGGATTTCTGTTCTGGGGTCTAAGTCTTTGATCTACTTAGAGTTGAATTTTGTGCAGGGTGAGAGATAGGGACTTATTTTCATTTTGCTACATATGGATTTCCAGTTTTCCCAGCACCATTTGTTGAAGAGACTATCTTTTCTCCAATATATGTTTATAGTGCTTTTGTCTAGTATGAGTTAACTGCATGTGGGTTTATCTCTGTGTCTTCTGTTCTGTACCATTTGTCTGTCTTCATGTCTGTTTCAGTGCCAATACCATGCTATTTTTGTTACTATAGCTTTGTAGTATAATTTAAGATATGATATTGTGATGCCTCCTACTTCACTTTTCTTGCTAAGGATTGCTTTGGCTGTTCTGGGTTTTTTTTATTTTTCCAAACGAATTTCATGACTGCTTTTTCTATTTCTATGAATGCCGGGAAATTACGGTAATGGGCTGAGGTTTCTAGCCTCCCCCGTGGGCCCAGGATGGACCTTTCTTTGTCCAGCAAAGAAAGGTAGGGAGAGCGCACCTCATCAGTGAGACGGGACTGAGAAGGTAGAAGTCGCTGACACCCTTTCCCCCCGCCTTCAAAAGACCCAGGGACACGCCAGATAGTCTAGTCAGGTTAGCGGTGCTGGAACTCGTTTATTGAAGAAGGTGGACAACGTTTATAGTGGACATAAGCCAATCAGTAAGCAGATTATAGAAACAGGTAAAGAGCACAGGCACATCTCATTGGCAGAATCCCCTGCCCTATCTTTAGGGTGGTTTTGGTTCTCATGTCAGAGCAATGCCTCCTGCTTAGCTTAGGTCCGTAACAGGGCATGGAAAAGCAGCCAGAGAGCCAGAGCTTTCCATCCCCTCGGCTGACATATTTCAATTGTCCTGACATATGAAGAACATCATTGGAATTTTAATAGGAATTGCATTATCTATATAGTGAATAAATGGTAATTTTTGAGGAAAATGATTGGCCATTGTTAGTTGAAAACAAGATTATAAATAAGCAATAGATAAAAATGGAAAATTTGAACATTTGTGAAAATCTAAATGTTACCAATCACAGGTGCATTAATAGGTCAATCCTATCAATCTTTTTAAGATAAATGTCCACAGAACTAAAATGAAACTTCCAAATTATTTTTAATTTACCATAACACATACAAAACTATGAAAAATATCACACAAAATAAGTGCCAAAATTAGAACAATGTCATAATTCACTACTACAATTTCTAAATTACAATGAAAGCATTCGTTTTAAAATTAGAATCAAAACAAGGATATGTGGTATCACCACTATTAAATAACCTAATTGTGGAATTACTAGCCAATGGAATTGTGAAGAAAAGCAAAAGGGAGAACAGATATAAAATAGAATAGAATTTATTACTACTTGAAGACTAGGATGATATTACTTGAAAAACTTTCACAAATCCAGTAAAATGGCTGAAATTAAAAAAAAAAAGTATTTCCTACATAAGTAATAACCAGTAAAAAGTATAAAAAGTGATCAAAATCTACTAACATTTATTCAAGAATAAACTTACTAAGAAATCTGTGGGATTCATGATAAAGGAAACCAAAAAAATAAATTTAAAAAATATCCCTTTTGCCGGGTGTGGTGGTGCACGCCTGTAATCCCAGCACTTTGGGAGGCTGAGGCAAGAGGATCGCGAGTTCAAAGCCAGCCTCAGCAATGGTGAGGCACTTAGCAACTCAGTGAGACCCTGTCTCCAAATAAAATACAAAAAAGGGCTGGGGATATGGCCCAGTGGGTGAGTGCCCCTGAGTTCAATCCCTGGTACCACAAAAAAAAAAAAAAAAAAAAAAATCCCTTTTATTCAACAATTTTACTGACAGAAGTTAACTCAAGTTATGCATGCAAATGTATTTTTCTTTTTATATAAACAAACCTATACATTATCACACACATATACATTCATAAATATTTAACATACACAAACATACACTCCAAAAGCTATCTTGCTATATGATTGTGCTAGCGAACAAAACAAAATTAAAAGAAAGACTAAAGGGAACGTAAATGTCTAGCTAGATGGGAACTTGATTTTGAGCTCAGGCTCAGAGGGAATGTTAAAGTGAAGGAGAAAATAATAGGAGAAATAATAGTACGTTTTACTTAGAGCCTTTGTGGCGGTTAAGTGGATGAAATTATGTAAAGCATTTAGTAAAATGCCCAGTGCAATAATAATTATGAAGCCATAATAATTAAAGGAATATAATACAGTAGATATGTATGTGCTGAGATCAAACAAAAGACATGGTACTATATGGAAAACAAAAAATAGAAAAATGTGTATGGGTGAACTATTTCGTAAAATTTGTTGAAGAACACAACTTCTTGTGTGTGTGCTGATATATAAATATGTATGTGTGTATGTATGTGTGTAAGTATTTGGCACATTTTTTTGGACAGAGATATACTATTAACTGATTGTGTGTTGAAATTGGAATTGGCTTAAGATGTAAAACTATTTTACTTAGTATTTTATATCTTTTTACAATTTTAAATTTACTATGTACATATTTTACTTTCTAGAAGCCAAACACTACAAAAATTTCCTTAAGTATAAGAAAAAATAAATTCTATATTAATTTAATTGTAAGGCCCTATTTCATGATCTTGTATGAATCTACAGAGTTGTGGGGAAGAGTTATAGAATGACACATGTAAAAAAATTTGAAACTCATTTGATGGGAAAAGATTAATGTGGCAGAAATTTCTAGGTCCATTTATAGAATGAAAATCAGGTGAAGAAATTATTATTAATACACCTTAGTGAGAAACTGGTGATCTTCTAAGGTTCTAGTGGTATTACTTCAACAGAGATATGTGGGAGAATAATCTAATTTACATTTATTCTTGAAGAAAAATGCAAAATACATGCAAAGCTTATTGTGAGTACTGCAAATTTCCATTGACAACACTATCTCCTCTTTGTCATTTATCCAACACACTTCATACCACTATGATAAAATAATAGATTTATCAATGAATATTTTAAGGAGAATATTGTTAGGAAAAATATTGTTGGAAAATGATTTTTAAAATCGGAGATTTCATAGTGGTACCATGGTTTTATACAGTTTTTGTTGAGAATCCCAGGTGAGTGTCCACCAAACTGTTGCAAACATAAAAACCCTTTTGGTCCCAATAAATGGGAAGGAGATTTGAAGTGTTTTTTGAGATTCTAATGGGGGTAGCTTGATTATAAGTTCATTGAACAATTTCAGTTCTCTTTATAATGGTGGTATTAGAGAAGAAGAAAGAAAAGCAATCTAAATGAAGGAGAATATTAACCCAGAGAGTCTCTAAAGGCTTTACCTTGGTCTGATCTCTGACCTACTTCATGTGAAGGATTTGTGACTGATATAGAAATATTGAACCCTCAACACTTGCTGCTTAGAAAAAAATAAAGATTTTTTGAGGAAGCTATCCTTATATATACATACCCACACCCAGTTACAAGTGCAGATAAACATACGAAATATGTTCTTTCATAAAATACTATATTACTCTGTGATCCTCCATATTCCCCCCATGTGAAGTAATGCTGCTTTTATGATGAAGAGATCGAGGGGGCTATTTTCATATAGTTCTCCATAGTAGAGGATTTAGAGGGAAGACATATTCTAATGAAAGATGGGAAATGTCAATGATAGCAAGCAATAAAAATATAATTTTTGTTTACTGAATATGTTTGTAGTGAGGATTCTTGAAATATAAAACAGAAAACTATATTAATTATGTTAACTATCAAGTAGGACTGAACTACATGCTTTTGCATTTGTTTTCTGCTTATGAAACGAGTTGATTAAATAATTTGAAGTTATACAGTTTTGGTACAATTGAATTGATCTTGGAATGAACTGCTGTGCATTAAAAATTATACTCTATTGTCTCCCTGAGCACAAACCAGAAGAAATCCCTGAAGCCCAAGCTTGGCTTGAGCTGAGAATTACCTGGCAAAAGTGTGAAATGAAATTTAGGCTGCTGCATTAAAAAAAAAAAAAAAAAAGTTTTAGTTACATTCTGCATGAGTAAGCAAAACATATGATGAAACTTAATTATTTCTCCAAACCTTGAAAAAGTTGTAGAGAAGGTAATTTCAGTTTTCAAATTATATATTTATTTTACCCTAATAAGACTGGATTTTAGATCTGTGCCAATGATTTCCACTTTGCTTTTTGTTTATATTCCAGCTCTTCCAAGCACGGTGTGGCAGTACACTAGAAGTAAACTTGCATATTTAGAATCATAAATCATCACTTTCTGGAAGTTAGGCTCTGAAAAATAAAATAGAGCTCTAGAATTACAAGCATGTTCAATTCTATTTAATGAAATATGAGGAATAGCTTTAAATAATGGATGTGTTTTTGTTTCCCTGAAGAATACATGCAAATGTGAAAGCCATACTTACATAAAAGTGTCTATACACTTTATCCTATATTTTAGATTCAATCATGAAAGCACTATATATCATACATACTAATACAAAGAGATCCAATAATTAGCTGAAATAATACAATCACTGAATCCATGAAAATCCCCAAAGTAGAAAATATTGCAATTAAATGAGATTAAAAAGAGTCATTCATTTTCTTCACTATATTGGTATACTGACTGTTCTTTGTAATAAATCTATTTTATCAATTTTGTCTTTTAATTGCTATACTCTGTTCTGAGAAGCATATCAAAATAGTTAGTTTCTTATTTCATTATTATTAACATGCTGAAAAATTCCTAAAAATGTTTTCATATAAGATGCAGATGCTTTTATGTGTATAAATGTTTTCCAAACCAATTTGTCTAATGTGTTTTCCATAATGTACTTCTCAGAAAACAGTTCAAAACAAATTTACATTTATTCACAAACCCGAGCAAAGAAAAAGAATAAATAAAATAGACCACTTAATTTTAACATAATGTTTACTGTGAAAACTCTAAGTTCACTTTAAAAAGAAATATTTAGTTCAATGATTATTTTGGAACTATTATATGCATAATCTGGACTTGATATAGATGTACAATCACAGGGTTTTAGTCAGAATATTTTCTTCATTTTTATCCAAATATTAAATGTATCTATAATTTTGGCATTTTTAAACAAATTTCCAGTTCTAGTCATCTGACATTGGAATTATTAGAGTATTGTAGAGTCTCAAAAAAGAAATTAATATTTTTACTCCAATAGTGTGTTTTATGTAAATATAGGTTGTTTAATCATCTAGTATTTTAGCCATTGTTTAGCCTTTTTTTTTTTTTTTTTTTTTGCTACTGTGACCAAAAGACCTGCAATGGACAATTAGGGGAGGAAAAGTTTATTTTGGGGTTTCAAATTTCTCAATCTATAGATGAGGTGACTTTCTTGCTCTGGGCCAGAAGTGAGGCATAATATCAGGGAAGAAGTGTTGGCAGAGGAAAGCAACTAGGAAAGCATCAGGAAGCAGAGAGAGGTCCTCTCACCATTGACGAAATACATACCCCAAAGGCATGCCTCCAATTATCAAAGTCCTCCAACCACACCCTACCTGTTTACAGTTACCACCCAGTTAATCCCTATCAGGATTAACATGGTGATTAAGTTAAGGCTTTTGGAACCCAATCATTTCACTCTTAAGCTTTCTTGCATTGTCTCACACTTGAGCTTTTGGGGGACACCTAATATTGAAACCATAACATCTAGCAAATGATTTTGAAATGTGTCATTGAAGTATCAACAAACTCTGTTTTGGTGTTTTCAGCCTATGAACTACATTTGATTCTCATAGAATCTTGGGGCTCTAGTAGACAATAAAACTGACAGTACTACTTAGCACTTGCTCTGGGCCAGGTGCTCTGCCAAGAGTTCATCGGCATTATTCCATTAACTTCTTCGAACAACACAATGACACAGACACTATTAACCCCATTCAGAGATGTTGAGACTGAGGGACATCGGAATTAAAAAACATGAATAAGGTTATTCAATTCACAAGTGATAAGGCAATACAAAATGGAAGGCATTATTATTGTTTCCATGTGAAAGTCGAAAAATGTAAGCTACTTTGGAAAATTCTCAGCAAGTAAGCAATCGGAAAAACTCAAGTTCTAGACCTCTAACTCCAAATCTTATGTTATTTCTACTACACTACATGTGGGTTGTCTTAAAATTAAGTGCTGTGCTCTGATTTGTTTTTTGGTAAATTAAATTTGAATTTCACAAAGAATTGCAATTCTTTTTTTTTTTTTTGTGGTACCAGGGATTGAACTCAGGGGCACTCGACCACTGGGTCACATCCCCAGCCCTTTTTTGTATTTTACTTAGAGACAGGGTCTCACTGAGTTGCTAAGTGCCTCGCCATTGCTGAGGCTGGCTTTGAACTCGCGATCCTCCTGCCTCAGCCTCCCAAAGTGCTGGGATTACAGGCGTGCGCCACCGCGCCCGGCTAAGAATTGCAATTCTTATTGAAGTAAATTAAGATAGTGTGAATCTCTTCCTGTCAGTCTACATTTATATAAAAGTTTATAGAGGCATAAATAAAACTTTGTCCTATGGTGAATTAAAACTATAATTTGTGGAGTATTTCCTATGGCTGCAAATTCTTCTATGTGCTTTGCATATATTAACTCATTTAATGATCATTAAAACTCTATGAAGATATAACTAATCTTTTTTAGATAAGGAAATATAAATATAAATTTGAAAATCAGTGGTCAATAAGTTGTAGAGTAATAATTGAAATATATGTTTTTCTAATTCTAAACTAGCTTACTATTCTATAAAGACTATACCACAAAATCACAGAATTTAAAATAATCTTAATTTAAATAATATTGGTATTAATTCTTTTTGATAGAAAGTTTGGTAGAATTCAACCCGATGTTATCTAGTCCTGAGGTATTTTTTGTTTGGAGGTTTTTAATTACCATGTTAATGCTTTTTGTTATTGGTCTGTTCAGGCTTCTATTTCTTCCTGATTCCACTTCGATGTGTTGTATTTTTCCTAGGAATTTATCCATTTTCTATAAGTTATCAAATTTGTTAGCATATAATTGGTCATAATAGTCCCTCATGATCCTTTTAATTGACACTGAAAGTTTCTTACCAATATTATTCTATGCTCTCATTTTTTTATTTCTGTAAGTTTGAACCTCCATTTGTTTACTAAATAATTGATTTATCATAGAGATATAGAATATGTGAGTTAAACCAGTCTTATACTTTCATGAAATTTAGTAAGAAAAATAGAAGATCCTCAAGTAAAGAAACCAGTTAGAGTTTACAGTTTCCCATGACTACAGGTGAGATTTGGAAAAAGCTAATGAAGGAGAAAGAGGAGGTAAGGGCATCCTGACAACCAATGCATTCTTTGGAAAACTGCATCCAACATTTTCTAGTCAGAAGAGGAGTAGAACCTCCATCTGAGGAACTCATTAGCTGCAACAGCAACACCCTAGACAAGAGTGATGTGCTCAGGGACTGTGTCCTATTGTCTCCTGCAGTCCTGGAGATGGTTATTTGTTCCTTCATTTTATAGGCAAGCCAGGCATACTCTGACTCAATGCTTGTGAGCAGGTAACAGAAATTGTGATGCTTAATTCTTCAAGAGTGACCAAACAAAAGTAATCCACCTGCCTTTTTAAAACATCTCAGCTATAAGCCAATTGCCCTTTTATTTAAAACCTAGTGTTTGTGCCTACATTCATACTGTTATGTTATCATCTTATGTCACCCAGTTTAATAATTATAGTTGACTGTAGGACACAATTATGTGACCAAAGGGAAAAAAGTCTCATGTCAAAGTGATAATTCTCTTTTGACAAATGAGATAGTAAATAAATCTTTTCTCTCTTTTTTTAGTCTAAAGGAAAACAAACCAAAAACAATCAGAGAAAGAGAGACTTCAAAGAAGAGTGTTATTCACTTGGGACTAAAAAGGGAAATAACAGACTAAAAGGGGAAAACGTGGGCCATAGTAAACCATCAGCATATTCAAAGATATTTTAAAACATCAGTCTTTGGCCATAATAATAACATGAGTGGAGTCAATCAGTTTAACAGTCAGTGGCTGTATAGAAGTCCTTGTATAGTACTTTTTTTCTCTTTCCACTTTTTTGTTTTAAAATGGTGTATTATAGTTGTACATATGATGGGATTTGTTGTTACATGTTTGTACATGCACACAATATAACAATATAATTTGTCCAATACACTGCCCAGTAGAAATATATATATATATATTTTTAAGGTTGGGATGGCCTGTGCTTCTGGCAGAATCTTCTATGATAGTTACTATTAGGCAATCATGTATAAGAATCTTTCCTTTATAACTTCCCAGATTTATTTACTTTTAGTTGTTGTTAGAGTTAACAAAAGCAACTTCATTTTGATTCTGACAACTTTCACATTTCTTTCACACTTTCTCCATTCACACCCCAACCCTCCACAGGCTTCCTGAGACATAAATATCAAGTGTCCTTCCTAGAGGATGTCCAAGCCAGATTGAGCAATTATTCACACTTAGGCAGCCATCTTGATAACATAGCCTTCTGTGCTTTATTTCTCTTGTCTGTCATTCCTCCTCCTTCAGCTTGGGTTACCAAATAAGAAAGTAGCACAAATCTCTTAGCCTCAGGTTATTTTTGTCTGCTGAATTCTATGTAAGACAATTGGTAGCAGGAGCAAATGTTAACACAGCATATGTTGGCATCATCATTACTAAAAAAGACTTTTACCTGTGCTTAATAAGGATGAGTTACAGGAAAAATGGGAAGTGGTAAAATATATGATTACTATAGTTTTATTTAAGAACCACACAGGGCTACGACAATTGAAATTGTGGAAGGGGTTAGCTTCTGTTAACTTCCTCAGAAACCTTGGAAAACAAATGATAAGCTCAGATAACCAATTGTCAACAGAGGGTAAGCTGGGAAAACCAGCTTACACAGAGTGTCTATGTTCACTTATAAAGAGATTCTTGTCTGTTATAACTACAGGACAAATTATGCTAATTGTCAGGCCCAGAATTTAATTATAAGGATGGCAAAAACTTCAAAAGGATGAGTGCACACTTTTGAAGAGATTTTTATGTCAAAGACAGGAAATGAACAGGAAAAAAAAAAAAAAAAAAAAAAACCCTGAACTCAGGGATGGTGACATTTCAGTGTATGAAATTGAAAATCTTGAAATCCCAAATTTCCTTGAAAACTGAATTAGCGAGAGTATTCCTCTCCCCTTCCTAGAGATGCTAAGCTTGGAGACCATCCTCAGGTGACTTGCAAAGTGACACTTTTCCTCCAAAGTATCTGCCCTTATCATTTCTCAGTTCCTTCAGATAGATATCCAAGATCAGTTCTCAGGAGAGTTTGAGAGAGAAAGTATAGTACCTGTCACAGTAAGAAATATTTTATATGAAATAATTATAGAACCTCACCAATGTGTATCAGCAAAAAATAGGAGGCTGTGTTGAGGTGGATCTTGAGATCTTTAGATCAGGTGGAGAAGACTAAGAGGCTGGATAGGGGAGGATTTATTGTCATAGGAGTCTTCACTCATGAATCAAGTTTTAATGTTTGGTCAAGGACCTGGAGCTGGTCCTAACAATCTGTTAGTATGTCTTTGAGAATCTTGGGTCAATGGTAGCCTAATGCAAATTGGGAGATATCAGGATTTTTTTGGTGTAGTATTGAGGATGGAGTCTTCAGGTTCAAGGAGATGGAAATTTTAGAACAGGATTTATCTAGCAAAAGTTGAGAACCACCATCTGAGTGTTCATAAAGGTGTTAAGGAAAGCACTGGTTATATGGTCATGAGGAATCCTGAAAAATTGGTGATAGTTTCTTGAGGCTGCTACCATGAACTGGATTTCTTAGTATTAACAGGAATAATGATTCTGGAATGGTTAAAGTCATAATGTAGCACCAGAATTAAGGTCAGTATGATTACCAAAACAGGCAGTAAGGCTACAACATGAATCTGGGCACATTAACTACTGTGGCAGTGACAGATTATGTTGATTCTAGAAGAAAGATACAGGATAACTTACAAGGGTGTACCAGCAGCCGGTAGAACTTTTAGTTTAATTTCTGATCTGTAGCATAAGAAATCATTATAGAGAGAAGAGTTTGGTCATTTCTTTTCCTTTCTTTCCCAAGAAGATAACAAACCAGAAGATTTGCCGCATACTTAAATAAGGTATTTCAGAAATTAGTTCTATCATCAGACACTAAAACAATGTAGATGTAGTAGCAGTCACTTTCTTATTTCAATTCATTCCACTATGGGACCCCACAAAACTAAATTGGTTATGATGGTTAAAGTTAGCCACGTAACAACCTCCTTATAGCTGCTAGAAATGCAGTACCTTTACTGGAAAATATTTCCACAATTTTTGGCACTTGGTATATAATTATTGATCAAATGAATATATTCTTATCAATTAATAAGAAATTCACTTTCATATGATAGAGGAAAATATATACACTCGCTGTCTACAGTCCCACTCTCTGAAATAGTGTAGTCTACTTAAGGGCTTCAATTGCCTTTATTTTTCTGGAAAGCTCTTCTCTACTTATGATATTTTATGTGACTGACAATCAAGAAGCATGAGTTTGTCAGAATCCATGCTACATCAAACAAAAACAAACAAACAAACAAACAAGACCCCAAAAGACCAGCAGGAATAGCTGTCCCACCAGAATGGTTGAATGGCCTGTTACAGCTTTAGCTGCTATGCCAATTTGTGGAATAGCCTGTGAGGTAGCATGCTGTACTGTCAGGGGGTGTGGGGAAGTACTAGAAGTATGAACCAATGATCTCAATATGCTACAGTGTTGCTAATAGTTAAAATACATACTGTCTGAAAATCAAGGACTGGAAGTTGATTGGACTTTCTCACCATCACTTCAAATGTTTTACTTATGGAATTTATGCAAAAATAGCCACATTAGAGGTTTCCAGTGAGCAGATATTTCTTCCAAGGACACGCCGAGTCCTGTAATTAATTTGGAGCTACATCTACCACTTGACCACTCTGAGCTCTTCATGTCAACAATAGTCAAGAGGGCAGAAAAATAAATGCTGGTTCAAGTAATCAATATTGATTACCATGAAAAATTGGGCCCATACTTTACAACAGGTGGGTGAGTACACAGGGAAACCATGAGATCTGCTGTGCTTTTATCCCCAGTAATAATGACAAATAGGCAATTCAGACAACTATGGTCCAACAGGGATGGTATAACCAACAAACTTTTAGTTAGTCCTCTGGGATTTAGCTAGTCCCCTGGGATTAATAGGGTTAAGGTATTATCCTATTTAGTAGATCTGATACTGGCTTGTCTCTGTGGCAACAGTAGTACTTGTAGCATTTTCATTAACCTTCTGGCCTTAAGTCTCTTCAAAGACTGTATCTGGCTTTTACCTTGGAGGGATTTCTGTAACTTTTTAAACTTGTATCACTTCTGAGAAGAATCAAGATCCTCATATTCTCACAAAATTGTAAGCTCCATTTTGTATTTTGAAGTCAGTTATAATGGAGGCTACAGTGTATCTGAAGGGCAAATATTCAGTCAATGATTGACAAAATGAGGAAATAATTTCTTTCTTTCTCCAAAATGATATCCTCAGATTAGATGAAATTCACATGGCTTCCAGGAAAATGTTTCCCAAGATTGACTATTTACTACTCTTTATAACTATCCATGATGATTATGGAGTTATGTAATGTGTCATCTTTCTATGATCAACAACATTGCCTTAATTTCCTTCCCTCTATGTTTCTGATTAGAGTTAGCCAAAACAGAAATTTGGACAAAATTTGTTTAGAGAAAAACTGTATATACATTTGTTCAGAAAAAAAATAAATATATGTATGTGTATATGTTTATAAATGTAAATGTAAATAAATATATGTATGTTTATATATAATATTATATTTAATATATGTATAAAATACATATAAATAAATGTGTTTATAAACATATAAATATACATCTATAAATAAAAATGAGTGTGTATACATATATATATATATTTTTTTTCTATCATTACTGAGGTACGAAGGTAGGGGTATTCAAATTTCCAACTATAATGGTGACTTTATGTATTTCACTTCTTTAATTCTGTACTTTATTTATTTTAAAGCCATTATTAGGTGCATACACACTTATAATTGTTATGCTTTTCTAATAAATTGATGCATTTTAAATTTTAGCAATTCTGATAGGTATGTAATTATATTTCATTGTTGTTTTAATTTGTATTTTCCTAATGACTAATGATGTTGAACATCTTCTCATGTGTTTATTTACCATATGTATGTTCTCTTCAATTAAATGTTTGTCATGCTTTTTGCACATTTTCTAATTGGATTGTATTTTTCTTTTTAGTCTGACCCAAGTCTTAGCAAATGTCTTGTGATCCTCCCTGTAACAGTAAGGTAGACAACCTTGGAAGAACTGTCACAAAACTGTTTCACAGCCACCTCTCAACCTTGTGGGAAGTTTGTGATAGTCTCCTGTCTGGCAAGATACTATCACATGGAAGTTTCTTTTATTTCCTTGATTGGGGCATGGAACTTCCCACTTCCTACTGCCACTCCAAAATTAGGATGCCAGTATGAAAACAGTACCCATGTGCATTCTAGAGATGACCTTTCCATAACAGAGCAATGTCCTAATTGTGTGTCATCTGGCCCTTCAAATTCTGTGTCATTTTGTGGGATGTTGGTCACAGGGAGCTAAAACCATGTTAATCTTGCTTTTGCTTTTAATAAGTAATAAATTGTCTAAATCCATTTATGATTATTGCATTTTGCTCAATGAACTTATGGAAATGTGCCACATCAACCTAGCACGTGCCACCATGTGCTACTCAGGATCTACTTGACCACTTGGTAATATTCATTAACCTATCCAAACACCATCTTTATTTCTCTTTGTTTTTGTACCAGGGATTGAACCCAGAAGCACTCAACCACTGAACCATATCCCCAGCCAACTTAATATTTCATTTGAGAAAGGGTCTCACTAAGCTTCATAGGGCCTAGCTTGTTGAGGCTGACTTTGAACTTGGAATCCTCCTGCCTCTACCTCCAGAGCCACTGGGATTATAGGTGAGCACTATTGTGCTCAACAACCATCTCCTTTCTATAACTAACTCCCTGCCAATAAACTTCCTTCCGCAAATCTTTGTTCTATATTGAAATTAGAATTGAATTTCTAAAGTACAAACTGGATGTTGCTTCCTATCTAAAAATCTTTCAAATGAAGATAGAGTGACACATTTTACCATGGCTTGTATGATGTCCATGATTTGACTTGTGGCTACTCTGTTATATCATTTCTTGATACTCTCCCCCTTACTAGGTGCATTCTTATGAAATATAAAATATTCTCTGTTTTTTAGTTAAGGTAATATGTCAAGTTTAAGCATTGAAAATGTTTAATCATTAATAATCTGGAACACAAAATATGGCAGCAGGATATGAGGCGGAGTAAGACAGCTGAGCAATGTTGGATTCGTGTAGAATACCATAGTCTTGCCCTAATGCTTTTTACATTAGGGAGTTGAATGCACAACTCTAAAACATATCCAGCAACCAATGATTTGAACACACAAATACCACACTTACAATATTTGAATGGAAGACAGAAAACTCCTAAGTCCAGAGCTGTAGCTTAATCCCTTTTCTCTATATTTTTAGGAAAAACAATGACTTGTAGATTTCTTTAACTTTAAAAAACCTCAGAAATGATTACAACCTGGAACTGATTTTAAAAGACTTTGATTGATCAATAAATGTAGCATTATGTTACTATCTCTAGGATTAACTAGGACCTGTTGGATCTAACATTTTGCTGTAGAATTTGAAATGCCACCAATGACTCATGTTGACATGTGTCACCATAAAACACTAGACTTTAAAAACAGTCTTTTTAATTGTTGGCAACTTACACTTTGCCTTCTCCACCTTTCTTAAACTCTTAAAAACTAAACAGAACTTTGTAATTGTTTCCTAAATATTTATTTTCAATACATGATATTTTTTAAAAAATGGGTTATCATGGAATTTTCCCCAAATAATATATTCCTCAGTAGGAAACTCACTAGAAAAACTATAATAATGTTCAACAAAAGTACAAAATATCTTGAGGAGAGATGTTTGGAGGTTAAGATGTTATTTTATCACTTGTAAGGGAAAATATGATACTCCTTCTCCTTAGTGATAAGGAAAGCTGACATTTCTGAATCACCCATTTTAATACATTTAATGTGCATCTGGTACTTGGCAGGGTTGGTTGAAGTAAAAATAAAAGTGAACAGAGCATAAATGTGTAAAGATGAATGCAGGATGCTTTGAATTGCAAAATCCCTTAGATATGAAATGGAAATGAAAATGCATTTTAATTTTCACTTTAGATATACTGTTTTAACACTGGTGTTATTTCTTGCAAACATATTCTTTGCAGGTAACGGAGTCACGTTAATGGTGATTGAAATTCAGCAGATATTCCTGGGTGCTCCTCTTACTGCATTCCTGATACTGAGTTATAGTTTAGTGATGTCACTTTCATATGTTATTTAGGGACAAAGATGGGGTTAGGAGAATGGCTCCCCAGCCACCATAGTAAATACTCACCAAAACAATCAAGTAGGCAATTATGCTAGACGACATTGACTTTTGCCTTGACTTCCGCATACAGTATCATTAGAACAAAAATGACTTTATGTCATAAACTCAAATATGTTTTGCTTTAGTATCCTTTACTGCTGTTATATTTCCTAATATGAGTATATTCTGTGTTCATATACTACTGCTTTTAAAAAAACAGAACTTTAAACATTCTTCTTCTCTTTTCTTCTGGTATTTGATGACATTTGTACCCTGTAAAAGACATTTTCATGAAGTGGCTAGTATTTAAATTGTCACTGTGTGGGGATAAAGGTCGCTTATAGATTTATTAATTATGCATGCTCTCTTCGGATTCTATATATTTTTCAAAAATTCCCCCAAGCACTCATCAACTTATATTGTAGTCAAATTTTTAAGTGACAGCTTATATTTAAGAAAATAATTACACACCCACAATGTAGTCCAGTCCATTTTGGTATACAATGTGGCACTAATTACATGCATATATTTTTTTCATTTAACTTTCGAGAAAATATTTTAGGAAAAAATGTGTTGCTAATCAACATGTCAGAAACCAAACTATAATAGTAATCAACTGGCTTGGAGTTTGTATTTTAACATAAGAGCCTTGTCTACAGTAAATGTTCCTGATTGCAATCTGCCATGAGGTTCATCAAGCTATTCTCTAGTTTTCTCTTAGAGCACCCACTTAACAAATGCATTTCAGTTGCATTATAATGAATAATTTTATCTTTTGGTCAAGTTTTAATGCTAAAAGGTCAAAATATAGTATAGAATAAAGGGAATCATCCTATAGAATTTTCCCTTGCAATATAATAATATTGTGTACTTTCTTTGCTGTTATAAAAATATGAGACTATGCAAGTATTTATATTTCATCCAGACATTTCCATTAAAGGTCAGACATGGAAAATCATGAGATTTGGTGTTGGTTCTGACAGTCTTTTAGTGATTGTGTTAACTCGGTCAAACCATATTACTGTTTACATACCTTAGTTTTCCATCTGTAATGTCACCTTGAACAAGATCACCAATAAGGTTTACTTAGTTCTCAAAAGTTCTACTCTTATGACAAGGAACTTATTTATGTAGGAGATTTTAAAAGAGTTATACCATAAAATTCAGTATTAATTATCATGTAATTTTAAATTGAGATTTTAAAAATTTTTGTTGAAATAATGACATTAGTGCTACTTTCTTAAAGTTTAAATTGCAATGACCTCAAATTTTACATTTTCATTACATAATAATAAAATAATACAATTATATGTCTTCTATGGAAGTTTTTTAAAGTGAAATATATAATTTGGTTTTTCTGAAGAATTTGATATGCCACAAAGATTTATCTTTTGGACGCTATCTGTATTTTCTTTTCCTACCTAGTATTGATATTTGTAGAACATAATACCATCTTGGAATGATGAAAATATGTAAGTCAAAAGTTGAGCATATCATTAGATTTGGCATGTGTAGAATGGGATGCCTGGTTGCTTTTATTTATTATTATTTTTTTAAATCTCCATGTCACTGTGACATATGGTTAAGATGACATTATGTCAGAATAGAGACAGGATAAGTAATTTAACACCAAATGGATTCTTTGGTAAATCAAATCTCTTTGTGCCAATTCAAACAAAGAACTTGATTTTATCTAGAAAATGCAAAATCACCTAATCATCTAAAAGTAAAGTGGCTTGAAGAGAAATCATTCTCTGATCTGATGATTATAAAAATGCCAATCACTGATTATTTCATACACTTTGAAGTATTTGGGCGCTCATGCAACATAGAGATTTTTTGTTTAATTTTGTTCATATTTTTATTTCAAATATCATTCAATGGTGCAAAAATTCAATGACTTCAGTTTTCTATATGACAGAGTAACATACTTCTGCCTTTATCCATGTTGAGTTAGAATTGGGTCTTGCTGTTGATGAGGCTGGCTTTGAACTCGCGATCCTCCTGCCTGAACCTCCTAAGCTGCTAGGATTACAGGTATGTGTTACTGTGCCAGGCTTGGTTTTGTATTTATTTGTTTATTTCTCTGGTTTCTCTTTCTCTCTTATCTTCTATGGATAATGGCCAAATTATATTATTCTCTCTCCCAATACTTTGGTTCTTCTGTTTTCCTTCCTTTTGTATGAACATTACCTGCTACAAATCTTCTGTATTCTCTCTGTTGACTTTTTTGAAATTGTTTTTTCTTTCTTTCCCCCTAAAAACATGAATGACATTCTTCACAGAATTGGAAAACAAGAGTCTTAAATTCATTTGGAAGAATAATAGAGCCAAAATAGCCAAAGCAATACGAAGCAAGAACAGTGAAGCAGGAGGTGTCCCAATACCTGATCTGAAATTACACTACAGAGTTGTCATAATATAAACAGCATGGTGTTGGCATCAAAATAGACATGAAGGCCAATGGAACAGAATAGAACACACAGAGCTAAATCCTTGTATCCATAGCTAACTGTTGGCAAATAGGGTGTGGCTGGATGAAGTAGTTTACTAGGAACATGCCCTTGGGGATTATATTATCCCTGGCTCCTTGCATTCAAGTGCTCTCTGCTTTCTGACATGAGTTGAGTAGCATTCCTCTGCTATGAATCAGCAGCTTTCCTCTGCTATGAGTTGACATGAGTTGAGCAGCTTTCTTCTGCTATGCCTTTCCACCATGATGTTTCGCTTTGGCCAAGAGCTATGGAGTTGGCCAACTATGGACTGAACCTCTGAAACCATCAGCCAAACTTAAATTTACATCCTTTGAGTTGTTTTATTGTGCATATTAGTTTCAGTGACTCAAAGCTGATTACACAATATTGAATTAAAACAGGCCAATTTCAAATGAAAAAAATAAGTAGATATTTAAAAAAAAATTTATTTGTTTTAATTAGTTATACATGATAGTAGAATGCACTTTGATACATCATATATAGTGGAGTATAATTTTTCATTCTTCTGGTTGTATGTAATGTAGAATCACACCAGTCGTATAGTTATATATGTACATAGGGTAATAATGTCTGATTCACTATCCTTCCTAACCCTATGCCCTTAGATTTAACAGCATATCTAATAAATATAATTTTAGTGAACTAGAAAAGATATTAAGAAATTATTCAGTCTGTAGCAGAATGTCAGGAGCATGTATTGTATAAATGAAAGTTAGAGGATATGTAGGACAGACGAGAATGGTTTAACATTAATAAGGTTAAAGTTCTGTAAGTAAAGAATAAACATAATGACTAAGAATCAATGTTCATAAGATAATTATTATTTTATAAAAAATTGACATTATTTTTGTAAGTAGAAGAAACGAAATTCACAACTTGCTGTGACAGTTTGTAGTGAAATAACTATATCATATCCAAACAAAAACAAATAAAAAACACATTTTTTTTTTGTATTAGGGATTGAACTCAGGGGCACTTGATCACTGAGCCACATCCCCAGCCCTATTTTGTATTTTATTTAGAGACAGGGTCTCACTGAGTGATCCTCCTGTCTCAACCTCCCAAGTCGCTGGGATTACAAGCATGCGCCACTGTGCCCAGCTAAAACACACAACAATTTTTTTAAAAGCCACAAATTATCTTCAAATGAATAATAGTTATACTGATAACATATGTCTCAAAAGTAACACTGTAATCTAGACAATAGTGGAAAATATTTTGTAAGTATGAAAAGAATTTATATACTCAAATATTTTTTATGAATTAGGGAAAACAGAATTTATTTGCAAGTAAAAACTGTTTATTAGAAACAGAACCATATAAAAATAACTTGCAAATTATATGTGTATTTTAAGAAGAATGAAAATGATCTTAAAAAGAATTTTTGAAGTTTAAGAAATGGTGAGCACACATGTCAACAGTATAAAATAATATTGATGTAAAATTTGGGGGCAGTATACAAGGAATAATAATACCATATATGTTGGAGGGTATAAAGAAGTCTAAGACCTTGATATTTGAGAAGAGAATTCATATATTGATTAAACTAATCACCTATGATAAAATAGTGACTCATAAAAGAAAAGAAATAACAAGATAGCATAAACATGTATAGAAATAAAAAAAAAAAAATTAAGAAGCAAAAAGTTATGAAAAACTTTCCCAAACAGAGCAACAAAGAAAAATAACATATAAAGGCAGACATAATAGAAAACATAAAATAGAATAATGCAACAAGGCTTAATATTTTAGTAATGCTTATAAATAAAATAAAAATATGTGTGTGTGTGTGTGTGTGTGTGTGTGTGTGTGTGTGTGTATGGTGAATGTTGCCTTCATAAAACGGAAGTTCTCACCGGGAATTTTGAAAGTCCAATTATATTTATAGGTTTGTTATAAGCCACAAACCAAAACTATACAGACACCAAAATATTGAATATAAAAATGTAGAAGAAGTCATTTAAGGTGAGTGTAAGGCAAATAACCTACATATAAATTAATATAGATGCTAAAAGAGGAAAAGATAGACTTTAGACAGTTATCAGACACAAAAAGGGGATAATATATCCTGATAATAGGTTTTGTTCACCAGGAAAATGTACAATAATTCTAATTTGATGCCCCTAATATGTAAAACAAAAATTGATTAAGTGATATTTGAACAATATATTTTTCAAGCTTTATTTAATACTAAATATATTTTTCAAGTCAATGTTTAAAGAACACAACTTCTCAAACACTCAGGAAATACTCATATTTAAAGTATGAAATTTGTCTTAATAAATACTATGTAAAAAAATCAACAGTTCTTAACAAACTTATATCATACTGGAAAATACTTTGTGACCAGAACTTCTTAACACAAATTTAGAACAATTTAGAAATCAGTTTTAAAAGGTAGTTAAAACCTCAATTTGTATTAGAAAATTAAAAATACATCCCTTTAAATAAAAAATTAAATTGTAAATGAAATATAATTATTGTATGATACAAAATATTTTACACTAGCAGCAGATGATAATTAAGCTGATTAAAGAAAAATGTATATACTCTAATGCCTATATCACAAAATAAAGAGGGCTAAAAATTGAACAGCTCAGCATCCAATGTAAGTCATTAGTAAAATAACAAAAAAAACAATAAATTAGAATTATCAGTGTAATAAAGATACAAGTCAAAATTAATAAAATGGAAGACAAATGTTCAAAAGAAAAGATCTACAAAGTCAATCATCAAGTACCTATAAAATGCTTACACATTTTATAGAGTTAAATAACAAGAAAAAATAAGAATGAAATTACAAATGATGTTAAGAATTAAAATGATAACATAAGTACAAATAAAGCAGAGATTAAAAAGATAGTAACACGACATTATAAACAAATGTATGCCAATGTATCTGAAAATATATGGAGAGGGAAAACTTCTAAGGAAAATGACCTACCAAAACCAACTCAGGAAGAAACAGGAACATCAAGCAATCCAACAATCATTATATAAATTGAGTCAGTTAAATAAGTTGAACAATACCTCCACAAAGCTATCACAAAACATTACTCATAGATGATTTTACTGGCAAATTCTATCATTTACATAGAAAAAGTGCTTCTCATCTTGAATAAATTACTTACAGAATAAAAATAATGTGAATGTGCCCAGCTCAATTTATGAGGCTACTATAATCTTGACCATAAATCAAATAGAAAAGGAAAATTATACTCATGAAATAGGTAAAATCATAAGTAAAATATAAGGAAATAGAATAGAGAAATATAGAAAACATGACCTACCTGAAAAGTAAGTTTGATTTAGAATTTTACATTCTATGTAATTTTCTTATTTAAAAAATCTTTTTATATTTTCATAAAGACATTTAATAAAATTACAGAAAGTAGATTCAGAATGGAATTTTTCCATTTCATTGTGAATGATAAAAGCCATCATTAGTGATTCAGAAATATTCCTTTAGACTCAGTATCACTTCTAGTAATTCATATTGAAGATCCTGGACAGCATGGAAAGACTACAAAAGGCACAGTTTTGGAAAGAAGGAAGCATGACTTTGAAAGGTGAAAAATGCAAACAATTGTGTAAACATAAGTCTTTCCCAAACTGTCCTCAGTTTTCAGAAAAAAAACAAAAACAAAAATGCAGAATGTTCCTGTTCCTTATTTTGTCTATCTTGCAACACCGGGTGGCCAACTACCCTTCCCCTAGTGGTCAGGCTGACCCAAAACTTAAAAATAAAATGCTTTGTATGTAATTTTATATGTTAACCAATCAGAAGAGCACTGTAAAACCCCCCTTAACTTGTATGTATTCATTATAAAAACCCTGCTAAATCTGGGCTCGGGGCCTCTTAGCGTCACCAGTTACCGAGTGTGCGGAGGACCAAGCTCGAGCTTGCTAATAAATGAGTCTTTGTTGCTTGCATTGACCAAGGACTCTGGTGGTCTTCTTGGGGGTCCCAAGCCACGGGGCACAACAACTTTAATTACTCATATTAATCTACATAGAATATGGAAAAAACCTAAACACTGACAAAACAATGGAAATGAATTGAGATTTCCCTAGATATAAGATACATATACAGCAACACTAGCATGGTTTTAGTACTAATAAATATAGCAAAAGATGTGTGACATTTATAAAGAAAGTTATTGAAAAGCATTAAAGATAGATTTCATAGGAATATTGTTAGCTATCTCTAAATTGATCAAGAGAGGAGTGCAGTTCCAAAATTCAAACAGGACTTTCCATGAAACATACCAGGCTGTAAGAGCACTAATAAGGAGATAGCTAAGATGGCGGCTAGCTGAGAGCCATAAGAGTTGTTTAAGTATTTTCACCTGATATTCATGCATTTATCTAAGAATCTTTCTATGCCCGTGAACACTATGTGACGCACCTGTAAGTTTGAGCTGTTGACACATGTATACTTGTTAAGGCAAAAAGTATTTAACTGGGTGAGGTTGGCTAGAGAGGGTGGTTGGAGTTGAAGAGGTTGTTAGAGCCAGAGAGAGAAGTTAGAAGAAGCAAGAATAAAGAGCCTATTCATTTTCCAGTCTGCTTCCGAATTCTTTCCCCGTGGTATCGTTGCTGCAGGCTGCGATAGCTGCAGGCAGCAACACCAGGCTTATTGATAATTTTATATGGATAAGCAAGAAGACAAGAATATCCATAATACTTCTGTGGAAGAAAACCAGGGAAAATTTTCTTCTTGAATATATCAAGATGAATTATAATGCTATGATAATTAAGGTAGTATGGAGTTAGTTATCAGATCAACAGAAGAGAATAAAAACTATAGTGATAGAGTATACTGAAAATATCTGTTTGACAGAATGATTTTGCAGAGAGATAACATAAAGATGGACCATTTGACCATTTGTTAGTTAATTTTTAAAAAGTGGTAATCCTTGGGGGCTGGGGATATAGCTCAGTTGGTAGAATGCTTGCCTTGCATGCACAAGGCCCTGGGTTCAATCCCCACCACTGCCAAAAAAAAAAAAAAAAAAAAAAAAAAAAAAAAAAAAAAAGAGGAAAAAGTGGTAATCCTTACAGGAAAAAAATAGTAATAAAGTTGGATCTGATTTTACAAATTCAAATCAGAAGCATGATGATAATCACATTGAAATGGTATGAACCCTTTCACATTTAAATCCATTATCCATATGGAACTTGATTTTTGTGTTTGGTGAGAGGAAGGGGCTGAGATTTTTTTCCATATGATTCTCCAATTTGTTCAGCGTGATTCATTGAAAAAGCCATTTTCTTCACTGTGTTGCATTGACTGGTGTCATAAATTAGGTGATCATAAATATGTGGGTTTGTTTCTGAACTTTTTATCCTGTTCAGTAGAATTTGTCTATTTCTGTATAATGCCACAGATATCACAGATGTAATTTATACACAGACATACACACAGAGACTTACATAAATAGACATACACAGGTATGTATACATACACATATGCACACACATCCATTAATTCATATTCAATAATAAATTGTTGAATGTTATGAAATAGTTTTTCTGAATTTATTACACTTGTATTTTGTTTTTTTTTCTCTTCTTATTCTATTATTAGGATAAAATTCTATTAATTGATTTCCAAGGATTATTTTAACCTTGAATCCATAAATGAAATAGGAAGATGTGGAAGGATTCAAACTATTCCATTATAATTAACAATTTTAACAAAATTAGTTATCTGAGGGTAATGAGAAAGAGATAAAGAAGATTGAGATTGAGGGATATTAATTTTTCAGTGTTTAAAGGGCACCTACATTGTACAGCTCCAATATGCCAAATGTAATGTTGTTATATGAATGAATCCTCAGGATGAAAAAAAATCCACAGAATTAAATTTGAATCTTGGAAATCTTGAATAAACAAACAGCTATGCTGCAAATTGCAAATGGAGAGAGGCAGCTGCTGGTAGCTGAAAGTGGTTCCTGACCAAAAGTTGCCAAGAGAATGGGTATCAAAGAATGATTGACAACTTGATTTCAACCTTAATCAGATGCTGAGCAGAGGACCTAGATCACTTTGTACCTAGGCTCATGTACATTGAAATTGTGAAATAATAAATTTATGATGTTTCAAGCTATTGTTTGTTTTATGGCAGTTTGCTACATAGAAATAGAAAATTGCCTCATGGAATTTCTTTCCTATTTTTCATAAATTGAATTTAGTTTTAAAACAAAATCAAACTGAATGTGGTGGTGCACACCCAAAACCCCAGAAACTCAGGAGCCTGAGGCAGGAGGATTGCAAGTTTGAGATCAATCTTAGCAATTTAGCAATGTTCTTAGCAACTCAAAGAGAACCTTTCTTAAAAAACAAAAAAGGGATGGGGATGTGGTTTAGTAGTTAATCATACCTGGGTTCAATCCCCAGTACCAAAAAAAAAAAAAAAAAAAAGAAAAAAAGAAAAAATCAAGGAGGAGTACAGGAGGTAGGAATGAGGTGTGCTGTACTGTGGCTCTGCAGTTCCAAAAGAAGGAATAGAAGACAAAAGGTGCTCTGTGAAAAGTGACCTTGAACTTAATTCACCAGTGGGAACATTCACTTCCATTAGCATAATGATGTATTAAGGCTGGCACAGAAGACTCTGGGCTGGTCATTTTTCTGTTGTATCTCTGTTTAATTTTACTCAAGGTCAGTTCTTGTAGGGCTGTGAATCTACCAACTAGATTTCTAGACTTCTGGCTTCCTCTGAGGTTCTTGGAAAAAGAAGAGTCTCTACAAAAAAATTGGAAGTTGGGTAGGAGAAAGAAGGTAGCTTCTTTCTATTTTCCTGTTCCTGTCAGTGCTGCTCCAACAGCAGGTAGTCCCAGCCTCTGTTTTCTGTGTGTCCTCCTTGCACTCTGGCAGCCTCTCAGAGATACCATCAGGAAACATCTCAGAAGTTAAAATGCCAGCTCCATGGCAGTTCTCTTCCAAAATTCTAGGATCTCAACATCTTCTCTTTTGTTCCTTCAGACTTCATTGTAATAACTTCTAGTTATCCCTGAATGACCACCATGCCCCCTGTTTCAGTTATCTAATACCTGAGCAGTTATTCTACTGTATTAAATTTCTTCTGTTTAAAATGCCTGCTCTGATTTCTTCTTGTCTAACTGAATTTGCTAAAAGTGGATCAAGATTATTTTCCCCAGTTGATGGAGTCTAAGTACTTTTCACTGAGAAAAGGAGTTGTGTTTAGCCCTATCTACTCTTTATATGCACTCTAATATCCAAAACTGTTATTATGTTACATCATGAAGTACCTGTAGTTAGGTTACCTCTAGGCTATGGACCAAATTTGATCTATGTGTTTTGATGTGTAAGCACTGTTGATTTAAAAAAAATTGAATTAGAATGGACATTAGATGGACTATATGATTTCTAATTAATTGGTACTTATCTTTATTATATTAATATTTTGCTGGTTTGGTTTTAAATTTGCATTCATGTTGCATCTAAACCAAGTGCAAAGTTTGCCTTAAATAAATTTGTCCCTATAGAAACATTAGTATATATATGTGTGTATATATATATATATATATATATATACACATATATATATACTATATTATATATATATTTCCTCTATTGTTTGTTTATCCATGTCATTACATATTAAGTTTATTTTAATGATTGTGCTTGGGAATTTCACTTGTATTATCTTCTGCATCACCTAACACTTTAAAGTTGGTACTGTTATTCTCATTTTATAGACGAGAGCCTAAAATTAAATAATATCAAATGTCTTACAGAGGCATAAAGGAAATTCTTTCTTGCAGTACAACATAAGGGCTATATTTAATACATCAGCAGCACATTTTATGCTTTCAAAACTTTTTCAAAAACATGACATCATTTAATCCTTACAAGAACACTGTGTGCTTCTTTTTACAGGAACACAAAGATCTTAAGGATCCTGATGAATTTAACATAGCTCCTTGCTATAAAAATTGAGAAAATCACTCAGATTTCCTAAATATTGAACTAGGGGTTCTCCAGTTACCTCACTGCACCCATCAATGACTTAAAAGTGAGGTTTAAATGGCTGATGAGAAATTAAAGATATTCATAGACCGAGATTTACTAAAACATTATTCTCTAATGTTAATATTCTAATAATCTGAATTATTTTCCAATATACTGAAATATAATTATACTCTAGGGCATGACATTTTTTCTTAAACCTTGGACACTGGCATCACCTCTGAAATCTCCCCCTAGAATATCAAATTAGATGGAAGAAGAAATGGTGATGAAATGGAGAAAAGTTATAGTCAGATGAGGAAAGAAACTGCACAGGATGTTGGAAATGTTTAACATGGAAACATCACTAGCAATAAGAAAATAACCCTTTTTAGGGCATTAATTTAAAGAAAACACTATTATCCATAGCCTTGAATGGAGTTGCTAAGTGGTAGAATGACAGGGAAGATAATAACAGATTAGCTGATGCAGGCCAAGAAAAGGAACATTACCCAGGGAAAGGCAATTTGCTGTCCTTGTGGCTACTTTATTCCCCCTGTTTGATGAAAAGTAGATTTTATATTTGACCCTGTTTGATGAAAGTAGATTTTATATGACTGAAAAACAATACTATCTAAAAAATTTTAGTTAAAATATATTGCATTTTAGTTCTTTTTAAAAGTTTTCATCTGTCTACTTCCCTTAAGTACATTTTCTCTCATATAGTCCTTTTTTTTCCCACTATATGTCTTAGCAAATAAATGATATTTTATAACTCTGGACACAAAATTAAAAACCTTTTTCCAGGCCAAAAATAAATAAACAAACAAAAAAACAAATAAATGAATAAATAAAAACAATACTATCTCAACAATATATCTTTTCAATGTGTCACTTTCATAGTTCTAACTTGTTCATAATTTTTGTACTAACAATTTGCATTCCTAGGAACTGATGATTATTCTCATCTACCCATGTCCCAAACTGATGCGCTCTATTCTTATGAGAGTGAACCACTTTGTGGTCATTGTTAATAGCTCTTCAACTACGGAAGAAGCTTTTCTTCTTTGCTGAAGATCCACAGACAATGAAGTGAAGCTAATTGAATAGACAGATATTTGCTCTCTTAAGGTATGATGCTAGTATTTGTTAATTTAGATTCAGCCTATAAACTATCCTTACTTCCTGATCTATTTTAAAACTTTAATTAAATAATTTAATTTTCTTTGCTAATTGTCCCACCCCCAATTTATATCCCTAGTCAGGACTTCTACAAATACCTCTAACATATACTCAGAGTTGTTACAGGCACTGCCTTGCTTTCATTGCTATTGCTTTGGTCCAAGCCACCAGGGTCTTTCCCTCAGATTACTTCATGGTTTCTTAATTGGTCTCCCTGCTTCCATCAGATGGTTACTTTCTTATCTCCTTCAGGTTTCTGTAGAAATAGCATCTTTTCAAATTAAATCTAACATAAAACCTTACTTAAAAATGAAATTATTTCTCACTTATTCCCCTTTATTTCCTCCTTTCTCATTTTATTGTTATTTATTTATTTATTCTAGTATGACTTTTATTATAATTATATTATCTGGTTTTGATCACTGCTTTTATCCACAGTACCTGGACCAATGCTTTGCCTACAGAAGATTAAAAGGAAAATTTTGCTCCATAAGTGAATGAATGTATGAAGCAATGTCGTGGAGGGCATCCTATACTCATTTAATAACACAAATCAACTATGTGAAGCTAGGAGAGAGAGATTAAATACATTGAATAAGAATGTAAATAAACCAGGTGAGTCACCCCCTTCATTCCACTCAATGAGCATCTGCCTCAGAATTAACAGGCATGGTATATGAATCTCCTATTCTATATGTTTTCTCAGTGGGCTTCTCACCATGTGATAATTGTGCCATGCTGAAGTGGGTTATTCTATCTTTTAAATTTGATCCCACTGACCTCATCTAAATTTCAATCAAAAAACTGTGATCTGTTCCAAAGTCAGGGGGAAAATAGCTGTGATAAACTTTGCACATCAAAAGAAGGTACATCAGTGTCTACATGGTATTTGCTATGTGGTCTTTGTAATGAATTTCACCCTACAAATTCACTTTAGAATTTAACCACTAGATATGTGGGATGCCACTGTATTCATTATCCATATCAACCTATTTATAATTTATAATTGAAATGACAAACATCAGGAAAAATACAGGGTGTGTTATAAAAACATACCTTCCCCAAACCTGATGTTCACCATTTATGTCTCATCAAAGATACTTTATTTACACCCTGATTTGCACATTCTTTCCTGCTTCCAGGAAATGTCTTGCTTCTCCACTTGGCAGAATTCCTCCTTTCTTTGGGAGACTGCCCAAGCACTGTGTGTGTGTGTGTGTGTGTGTGTGTATGGAGATATAACTTAGGGTGCTTTGTCACTGAGCTACGTTCCCAGATGCCCTTTTTTAAATTTTTGAGACAGAGTCTCATTAAGTTGAGTGGGTCCTCAAATGCCTTTTCTCCTTCCATTTTTCTCTATTTTTGGGGGGTGGGTGGGGGTGGGGAGGGTGTCAGGGATTGAACTCAGGGCTACTTGACCACTGAGCCACATCCCCAGTCTTATTTTATATTTTATTTAAAGACAATGTCTCACTGAATTGCTTAGTGCCTTGCTATTGCTGAGACTAGCTTTGAACTTGTGATCCTCTTGTCTCACTTTTCTGAGCTGCTGGGATTACAGTCATGAGCCACTGTGCCCAGCCCAAGCACATTTTTGAAAGATAATTCTTTACTGAACTTCCAGTCTCCTCTAACAATCTTTCAGCTCTCTATTGTATCATAACATTCAGTAATTTTTTATTTTCTGTTTGCATTAAGTGCAGGCTTTTATTTTATTTTATTTTTTCATTTGAAGTTGTTGTATATATAACAGTAGCATGCATTACATTTCATAATACACACATAGAGCACCTTTTTACATAACACTGTTTGTATGCAAAGTATATTCGTACTATTCATGTCTTCAATCTTGCATTTAGAATAAAGATATCATCTTATTCTGCCACCATCATTTTCCCCCCTTAGTACCCCCTTTCTCCTTCCCTTCCCCTCCCTCTCATTTAACCTTTCTAGTGTTTCTCTAATCCTGTTATGTTTCCTGACCCAACCCCACTGTGAATCAGCCTCCTTATATCAGAGAGAACATTCAGCATTTGGATTTTTGAGATTGACTAACTTCACTTAGCATTATATTCTCCAACTTCATTCATTTACCTGTGAATGCCATTATTTTATTCTCTTTTATAGCTGAGTAATATTCCATTGTGTATATATACCACATTTTCTTTATCCATTCATCTACTGAGGGGCATCTAGTTTGGTTCCACAGCTTAGCTATTGTGAATTGTGCTGCTATAAACATTAAAGTGGCTGTGTCCCTGTAGTATGCTGTTTTTAAGTCTTTTGGGAATAGACCCAGGAGTGGGATGGCTGGGTCATAAGGTGGTTCCATTTCCAGTTTTCCAAGGAATCTCCATACTACTTTCCATAACAGCTGCACCATTTTGCAGTCCCACCAGCAATGTATGAGTGTGCCTTTTCCCCCCACACTGTTATTTAACATAGTACTTAAAACCCTGGCCAGAGCAATTAGACAGACAAAAGAAATTAAAGGGATCCAGATAGGAAAATAAGAACTGAAACTAGCACTATTTGCTGATGATATAATAATATATCTAGGAGATCCAAAAAATCTCTACCAGAAAACTTTTACAACTAGTAAATGAAATTGGCAAAATAGCAAGTTACAAAATCAATACCCATAAGTCAAAGGCTTTTATGAACATCAGTGAAAAATCCTTTGAAAGGGAAATGAGGAAAACTACCCCATTTACAATAGCATAAAAAAAAATACGTGGGAATCTACTTAATGAAAGAGGTGAAAGACCTCTATAATGAAAACTATAGAACACTAAAAAGAAATTATAGAAGACCTTAGAAGAAGGAAAGACCTACCTTGTTCTTAGATAGGCAGAATCAATATTGTCAAAATGACGATACTACCAAAAGCACTATACACATTTAATGCAATTCCTATCAATATCCCAATGACATTCCTCAAAGAAATAGAAAAAGCAGTCATGAAATTCATCTGGAAAAATAAGAGACCCAGAATAGCTAAAGCAATTCTTGGCAAGAAGAGTGAAGCAGGTGGCATCACTATACCAGACCTTAAATTATACTACAGAGCAACAGTAACAAAAACAGCATGGTATTGGTACCAAAATAGATTGGTAGACCAATGGTACAGAATTGAGGACACAGAGACTAATACATATAATTTCGGCTATCTTATATTAGACAAAGGTGCCAAAAATATACATTGGAGAAGAGATAGCCTCTTCAACAAATGGTGCTAGGAAAACTGGAAATCAATATGCAACAAAATGAAATTAAACCTCTATCTCTCACCATGCACAAAATTCAACTCAAAGTGGATCAAGGATCTAGGAATTATTAGACCAGAGACAATATGCCTAATAGAAGAAAGAGTAAGCTCTAATCTCCAACATGTAGGATTAGGCCCCAAGTTCCTTAATAAGACTCCTGTAGTGCAAGAATTAATATCAAGATAATAAATGGGATAGATTCAAACTAAAAAGCTTCTTCTTAGCAAAAGAAACATTCAGTGTGGTGAATAGAAAACGAACTAATTGGGAACAAATCTTTACCATATGCACATCAGATAGATCACTAATCTCTAGAATATATAAAGAACTCAAAAATCTTAACACCAAAAAAAACCAAATAACCCAATCAATAAATGGGCCAAGGGACTGAAAGACACTTCTCAGAAGAAGATATACAATCAATCAACAAAATACATGAAAAAATGTTCAACATCTCTGGCAATTAGAGAAATGCAAATCAAAACTACTCTAAGATTTCATCTCACACCAGTCAGAATGGCAGCTATTAAGGACACAAACAACAATAAGTACAGGTTTTTAGATATTTGTCTGCATACCCCCACTGGACTCTTGTAAATGTTTTTTGTTTTGTTTTGTTTTGTAGAATTTTAATGTTTATTTTGTAGTTTTATATGGACACAATATCTTTATTTTATTTTTATATGGTGCTGGGGATCCAACCCAGTGCCTCACGCATACTAGGTGAGCACTCTACCACTGAGCCACAACCCCAGCCCCTTGTAAATATTTTACATTTGTTTATTGATTTACTATTAATATCTGCAGTTCTAACACAGTGACTTCTATATAATAGGTCCCCAATGATTGTTTAATAAATATATGAGGATTAGGACAGCTGGACTTATATCTAGGTGTGACTTAACACTGACCTAACTTACAAATGCCCTAGCAAGGTAACCCTTTAGAACAGAGAATGCATTTACCTTGCTTACTTGTCAGGATTATAATATGGGTTGGAAAATGAGATAATGTACATAAATTGATTGAAAGAGAATTTGATGAAATACAAGGTGTTGTTACCATAACTTCCAAGGTGGTGGCAAGAGATTGGAAAGCCCTTTCTTAGTGTTTCTCTTTTCCTTTCTCCTCCCCTTCCCTTTCCCTCTTCTCCATTTACCCTTTTCTTTATTCTTAACCTTTTTTCTTCTCTCCATCTCTTATTTCATTCTCCCCTTCTTTCCTTTATGGGAAATTAATCACCTTTCCAATGCATTTTCTATGTACAGTAAAGCATCATTGTGATGTACGTTCCTGAAAGGCACCATAAGGCTTTAAGCTAATGTTTGAGGCGTCTCCAGTCCCACCTTCTCCCTCAGCTCTGACTTACCCCCAACAAACTTTAAGTCTCAAGAAGACCTATTTTGGAAGTTTGGGTTTTTTTTAAATTAACTTGATTTAATCAGAATTCAATCAGAAACTGATTAGAGAAATGAGAAGAGGAACAGGAATACAGTTGTGTATACATCATTATTCTTTTAAAATTTATATGGGAATCAGTTATTTTTATTTAATATAGGAAGACAAGTTGGGATTAGAGTAGAGTCTATAGGGTCCAGGTTATAAAACAAGTATATACCCTTTCAACCTATGCCTATCTCAATAGGGACAGATCTTAGAAGTCGATGAGAATGGCATATACCACCATCAATGTGTGGCATTATTGTTTTTTAAGAAATTGTCATAATTTTTGAGATGGCTTTAGTTACCCCAAATAAGAGTTTTTAGAATGAGCTCTGAAAAAAATATATGCTAGGATTCAGATTATTTG